>PVIH01000213.1:261375-398939 GCA_004025045.1 Sigmodon hispidus
AAAAAAAAAAAAAAAAAAAAAAAAAAAAAAAAAAAAAAAAAAAAAAAAAAAAAAAAAATTGACAGTAATATCATTTTATCTCAAAAAAAACTTGAATAACACAGATTTCTCAGTAGGAACAAGGAGAACCAAAAGGAAGGAGAACAATACATTCCAAATGCTCAAAGAAAGGTATTGTGCAAATCCAATCCCACAGTCACTGGTTAGTCAATCACCAAATGAGCGGATAAAGAAAATGTAGAAATGTCTGGCAGAGGAGTTTTACTCAACTATAAGGAAGAATGAAATTGTATCATTTGCAGGAAAATGAGTGGGATTGAAGATTACAATAAGCAAAATAAGCCAGACTCAGACACAGGCCCATTGTTCTCAAATGGAAGTCTCGTGTCATGTGTATTTTACTACAGTAAACAAAGTAGACAAAAGGGAAGTGTGGAGGGTTACTTCCCTTAACTGACAAGCCTGAGACCCGCACAATGAAAGCAGAGAACCAGCTATTGAAAGTTATCCTCTGAATTCCACAGGGGTGCCATGGTATAGAACACAGCTGCGTGCTCTCTCACTCTCTCTCTCCCTCCATGCTCTCCTTCCTCCCCCCCACCACACTTTTTAAAAAAGACTTATAGAGAAAAGCCGGAGAGATTGCTCAGTGGTTAGGTACACTGGTGCTCTTCCAGAGGACCCAGGTTTGATCCCCAGCACCTACAGCCAATCCCCAGCATCTCAGCCAACTACCTGTAATTCCAGCTTCAGGACTCCAGGACCCTCTTCTGGCCTTCCTGGCATGCTCATAGTGACATACATATGTGGGGTGGGGGATGCTCATACACAGCCAAGCATGGTGGCACACACCTTTAATCCCAGTACTCAGGAGGCACCCTTGAATCTCTGTGAGTTCAAGGCCAGTCTGGTCTACAAAGGAAGTTTCAGCATGGCCAGGACAATTAATTCCACAGAGAAACCCTGTCTTCGTTGAAAAACAAACAAACAACAATAACAAAAAAAAAAACAAAAAAAAAAACACCTCATACACTTAAAATAAAAATATTTTTTTTAATTTATGGAGAATTCATAATACTCTTTAAATTATATTTTTAAGGGCTGGAGAGATGGCTCAGTGATTAAGAGTGTCAGTTGCTCTTCTGGAGGTCCTGAGTTCAATTCCCAACAACCACATTATGGCTCACAACCATCTATAATGGGAACTGATGCCCCCTCATGTGGTACAGGCATACATGCAGACAGAGTACTCATACCTAAAATTAAAAATATTTTTTTAAGTATAAGCTGGAGTTACAGGTGGTTGTGAGCTGCTGTGTACGTACAGGTAATGCATGCCATGGCACAGACCTGTGGGTGTCACTTCTTTCTTGCCTTCAAATAGGAACAGGGATCAAACTCAGGTGGCCAGGCATGGCAGGGGGTGCCTTTACCCACTGAGCCCTCAAAATATTCTTAGATGGAAGAAGACTATGTATAACGTAAGTATGACATGAAAGTTAAATGAACTATTTGGGAAGAGGAAGAAATCTGACAGGAGGGTGCTGTGGGATTATGCTCTTGTACTTTGTAAATATTTGTCCCTCCTACTGGTTTAATAAGATGCTGATTGGCCAGAAGGCAGACAGGAAGTATGGGCAGGACTTCCAGACTAGAAAACTCTGGGAAGAGGAAGAACAGAGCAGAGATGCCAGGCAGATGCAGAGGAAAAAAGACAAGAATGCTCCGAGAAAAGGTACTAAGCCACATGGCTATTCATGGGTTAGTTTACGAGTAAGAATTAGCAAGTAGTATGCCTGAGCCACAGGCCAAACAACATGTAATTTATATAAGATTTTGTGTGATTATTTGGGACTGCTGGTCTGAATCTTGAGGCTAGGCTGGGCCAAAAGCTCTTACTGCAAGAGGGCTCATAGGAAGTGAATGTGGTTTAAAGTACCTGATATAGTTAAATGAAAGCATCATTACGAAACCTAGCACTTTTTAAAGCCTTGATCAGAAGTAGGGTGGTAGCTGGCAGAAGCTAAGGTGGGGACATCAGTTATTTATAATCCATGAGTTAGTTGAGGCTCACAGGATAGAGCTTAGAAATAAATGTGATGGCATTTACACTACATTAGGAATATATTTAATATCACTGTTGTGGCTGTACATTCACAAATGATTAAGATAGCTTTGACTACCTGCACAAGGCCTGCCTAGGATTGGGATCATTCTGTCATGGGGTGGGAAGCAGTTCACAAGGCCTCCACCTTTTGAGGATCCATAAGCAGTTAGTGGTTGCTATGGAAAGAGACATGTTCTTCAGTGGTGTAGCCACTGCTCAGGTGCCCATACGCCTGTAAACAGCCCTAATAAAATGTTCACTGGCAGATATACTCTGAAGCTAAAAAAGTTCTCTAAGCAACGGGAAACTATACTAAAAGAAACCAGGGAACATTAGGAAAAATGAGGTAGCATGGTAAGAGTGATGGTTAATCTGAATTGTCAATAATATAAGATCCAGGCTTGCTGGAGAGATGGGCCTCTGGACATGCTGCTTGGGGATCATCTTCATCGGGTTAAGTGAGGCAGAAAGAGCTATCAGAGTGTTTTATTCTAGAAAGAAGAATAGAAACTAGAACAGCGAGAGAGAAAAAAGCCAAATACAAATTTTCAAAATTATTTTGAGATTTTCTCTCAAATTTCTAAATTATTTTGTTAGTGGAAGCAAAATAATTAACAATAATATTTGCTTTGGCCCAGATCTTCATGTTTGATCCCAAAGGCACCAATGGTCAGGAAGAGCACTTTGGGGAAGTGATTAGACTGTGGGAGCTCTGACCCCATCATCCAGATAATCCAATGATGGGTTCATTGATGGCTCTTGAGAAATGGTAGAAACTTAGGAGGTGGGACCTGCTTGAAGGCAGTGGGTCCTCGGGGCCTGTATCTTCTCTTCCTGGTCTCCTGCTTCCCAAGCAGCTTTGGTCTACCCCCTGCCCTGCACCATGATGCCCCCGCTTCAGGAACAAGCAACCATACACCGAAGCCTCTGGAACTGAACCAAAACAAACCTTCCTTCCAAGTTGTAAGTTGTCTTCTCTGATGCTTCTGCCACAACAAAAAGCTAATACAATCAACAGTCTGCGTGTGGGGACAGGAAAGAGTCAAGACATGGGTGTTTACTTCAGGAGTAATTCTCTTGAATGGTGGGGAAACTTACCCCAGAGTTCTTAAAACATAAACACACACACACTCACACACACATACACACACACACACTCACACATACACTCATACATACACACACACATACACTCACACATAACATACTCACACACACACTCACACATACATACTCACACACACTCACACATACACTCACACACACTCACACATACACACACATACACACTCACACATACACTCATACATATACACACATACACATTCACACATACACACATACACACTCACACACACACACACACACACACACACACACACATATTCGCCAGCACCATTTTAGCACTCTACAGCCATCATTCTCTCCTGACCAAATTCTTGAATATGGTTTCTACCAAGAAACTGTGCAAGAAGTGGAACAACTTATGTACTATCTACATAGTAATACTTTCAACACCATGTCACAGCCAGATTTTGTGGTATCAAGCACTAACAGACTCACAAAAACCAAGGATGGGATCTGTAACAACTTGCCCCTAGCCTGCTAGGCATTGTTAATAAATCACTTAAAGGAAATGGGGCCTTTATAATTCCAAGATGTCTTAAAACACAAAAGGTCATCCAGCAAAATGAGCAACAATCAAGGCTCAGCCTTGCCATAGGGCAGAAAGTTTAAATACAAGATTAATAGTACATGTATATGTATGTGTGAAAGTATGTATGTGCATGTATGTGTGTCTCCATGTGTCTCTATGTGTGTGTATATATGTGTGTGCCTGTATACATTTGTATATGTGTATACATTTGTGTATGTGTGTACATTTGTGTGTGTGTGTGTGTATCTTGTATCACATCCTAAAATCCTTACGTGAACTGACTTTGCTTTTCCACGTGTCATGTTAACCATTCCAGCAGAGATGAGCAAACACCTACTCACCGTCATCGGGTACCAACAGACCAAAGAGATGATTCCACTCAAGTCCAGCTAAGTGGCCTAATGAGTTTGACTGTGGAGATTTATAGGAACAAGGGTGAAAGTTCACCTATGGAAGCATGGACCACTTATGAGAAGCTTCACTGCAGAAGTCTGCTGCTACCCAGAGCTGTTTATCTACTCCTGTCCTTGCTGAAGGCCTGGCCTTGAGAAGCCCCTTATCCCACTTGTGATCATGTATTTGCTGCCCTATGACCTTCCCTCTCCTTCAGAAGGAACTGTTACTGGGTCCAGTCTTGCTAGGGAAGTTGGTAGCCATGAACACTTGGATTTAGAAGGCAATAGCCACGCCGTGCCCAGAGATAGAGTTCTACGCCAGCAGGCCAGAAACAAAGCAGTGCTGCATCCACACTCTCCCATCCTCAAACTTCCTAAGACCTTAACAGGAAAAAAGCCAACTGTTTTCCTTAACAACACACTGGTAGATGACATCACTGAAACATCATTTCAGTAGGAGCACATCCCTGCACAGAATTTCCGATAATGCCACTATTACAAAAGCAGCAACAGCAGCAGCAGCAGCAGCAAGTGTGACTCACATCCATGGTTTTCTTGAACTGGGAGTTCCTTTGTTTGTGGGCAGCATCCATTATGGTTTCTGTCTGTGAAGAGAATACAAACACTGTCAATAAAAACCGTAAGTTACTGTGGACAGTAGCTTGTCTTACATGTTAAACACAGGTTATCTGGTTCAGTCTTCACGTCACCCTGAAGCCAAATGTGCCACCTACTGTCCCCTCCTCACAACTGAGGACAGTACAGAACAGAGACTAAACCCCTTGCTCAAGAAGTTACAACCAGTTAATGACATCGCATATTATTTAGCCTGGGCACTCTCAGACCAGGTCCCAGATTCTCAAACCATCACCAGGGTCTCACTGATCACCAGGAGTGCTTTCTTCAGTGAATCTAGAGTCAAAAGATTTAGGTTTCAAGAAGGAACTTAACTTTTTGTTCAAATACCATTTGTATTTTTAAAAGCATGTTTTTTCTAGAAGCTGTGTCAGCACTGGCAAATTAGGAACTCAACTTCTGTGGCCCATCAATGACATATTCTTCACAAGTTGCCAGGGGAAGAAGAAAGTGTTTGTAACACCACTAACAGGAACCACTCTAGGATCTTCTGCCTCATCTAACCCAGCAAAGTACACTCCACAGAGTTCACTTGAGCACAATTTCTTCATTGTAGTTGTGGTGGTGGTACTATTGTTAGTCAAAACAATGCTGCTTTTAATAAATACCTGCCTCCCAAACACAATTGTTCTGGTTCCCATTTATCTAGAACATCTATGTGAAATGGTTCCATGATCATAGTAGCATTTCTGTATGTTCCATTTTCCTAATGGCAATGAACTTCATGAGCCCAAAGAAACAAAGTCAGTGTGGTGTTTTGAATGAGGACGGCACCTGCAGGGCTCATGTATTTGAATGGTTGGTCTCTAGTTGGTGGAACTGTTTGGAGATGGATTAGGAAATGTGGCCTTGTTTGGAGGAGGCGCGTCACTGGGAGTGCGTTTTGAGCCCATGCCACTCCCAGCTAGCTTTCTCTCTACCCCCTGGTTATCGTCTGAGCACTAAGCATTCAGCTACTGCTCCAGTGCCAAAGCCTGTCTGCCTGTTGCCATGTTCCTTGCCGTGAGGTCATGGATCACCCTCTAAACAACAATAACCTTCTTCTTCTACAAGTCACTTAGGGCATGGTGTCTAAGCCACAGCAGAAAAGAACCAAGACAGTCAGCAAATGAGAAAGCTGAGATTGCACCAATGAGCCTACCTGTTTATTACTGAAAATAAAATTCAAATGCAGCTCCCGCTGGATACATAAAAATTTGTTTTTATGTATACCAGAAAGTAGCTACTCATCTGCTAATAAAGGAGACAATGCAGGCACAGGGGCAGGGCTCCAACAGGAGTCCCACATAGAAAGACTCAGGACAGATGGTGGCCACGGCTGCCAGGGAGCTGAAGGTCACGGAACTGACTAGCAAGAGCTGTTTTACTCCTTTAGTAATCCTAGCTGGTTTTCCTAGGCTACTTTAGCAGGTCAGTTAGAAAGCCAGCTTTTCCAGGGCCCTTTTAGTCCAAATATCCATGTTGTTTCTCATCCAGTTGATAGTTGCTACTAGCTTATAACTGATAACCCAAGATGTCTCCTTAACCCCAAGTTCTATATAGCATCTAGTTTAGGCCCTCCTCAGATGCTGAGGGATTCACACTACCTCTTCCTAATATTCTCCCTCTGCCTTCATGGGAGCACCAGCATTTGAAAGTTGTCAAGATCCTAAAAAGCAGCCAAGTTACCCATCTAAGTAGAGGTGGGTAACTTCTGGACCCTGGGGTGAATGCGCTGCTCAAGCCCACTCTGAGAGTTAGTGGTAGCATTTCAGGTCCATCTATATCTGCTAAGGAGCCTCAACCTGAGTCTTCTTGTATCCATGTTCACTCACAGGGTAGTCAACTCAGTGATCAAATTCTCTTGCAGGTGTTTTCTGCTTGGACCAAATCTAATATGAATGTGTTATATTATTGGTAACAGAAAGGATGCAAAAACTCAACCATCTCAAGAATCTATAGGGTAGAAGAAAGAAGAGGAATGGAAAAGGACAAGAGATTTGTGACAGTCCCATGTAATTCTGGAGCAGATGACTAGAAATGAGACCCAAACACCCAGACAGGAGAGATGACTCAGCCGTTAAAGACTAGGCTCACAACCAAACTCCCTCCCCACCCTGCCTGCCTCCAGGAATGCTAGGCTTGCCTCTCATTACCTCAGCAGTGGCCTCTAGCAGTAGTTTTGGCATAAGGATGACTTCCTCCAGGATGCTTGGCCAGCCCCAGGTGAGGTTGTGTGTCGATACTAGATGTTCAGGTAGGGCCTTCCTTTCTTTTATGGCTGTATAGGACTCATCATATATATCCTGATTCTGTGTCACATCAGTCTGTCTGGCTACATGCTATGCTTAACGGAAGGATAACAGATCCACCTTGGGGCTCACCTCCAAGAAAACACTACTTGTGGAAGTGAGCAGCTATAAACATCTGACCAGCCACCCTCCCACATCTCCCTTCCCTCATTGTACTAAAGAAATCGACTAGGGACCAGTAAGAAGTGGCGTAGGATAAGGACACATGCTGCAAAGCCTGATAATGTGACTTCAACCCCAAGACCCATACAGTGGGAGAAGAAAACCAACTCTTGCAGGTTATCCTCTGATTTTCACATATACACCATGGCATGTACACATGCGTGTGCATTCACACATGTACACACGCACAGGCACACAGAGAGAAAATAAAAATGTAATTTAAAATAAGAAAACATATCTAGAGTGCTGGTTCATTGATTAGGAGCAATTATTGCTCCTGCAGGGGACCTGGGTTCAATTTCCAACACCCACATGGTGGCTCATAACAACTTCAGCTCTTGTTCAGGGGCATCTCTGACATCTCCTTCTAATCTCCACGGGCACCAGACATACACATGATATGCAGACATATGCAGACAAAACATATATACAAGATAAAGATTCATGCATTTGTTTTTTGAGACAGGATCTAACTATGTAGCCTTGGTTGTCCTGGATTTTCTTCTGTGGACCAGGCTGGCCCTGAACTCATAGAGATCTGCCTGACTCTGTCTCCCAAGTGCTGGGATTAAAGACTTTTTAAACCTAAAAAAATTAAAGGCAGAAAATATTCTACTTAAAAATTTATTAGGCTTTTAAAAAATAAATCAATGAATTACATGTGAAGACACAGCTCAATACTGTACTTGCACAGCACAACCAAGATCCCAAATTCAACCAGTTGCATAAGAGAAAGAGAGGAGAGAAAAGCAAGCAACTGACAGGTTCTTTTGATGAGTGGAAACAGTTCTATTTCCAAGAAATGCAAGACCAGTGCATGCAGTGTGACAATCTTAAAAGGGGAAGTTAGTGTTGACATGTGTTTTTTTCTCCCTAAAACATGTTCTTAAAAAAATAGAGACCCAAAGCCACCCCAGGGTCCATTGTGAAACACATAACTACAGTTTCCTAAATAAGCTTCTGGCTTTCCAATGTTTTGTAAGTGTCTCCTGCTGAGAAGGGAACTTGAACAGGACATGTACTACTCTACTACTGTTCCGACTCCAACCACTGGGTATGTGGAACGTTAGTGGGAAAGTCTCAGAAGCCTTGCAGGGCTAACATCTCTCCCTGCAAGAACCAGGACCACTAAAGACACCTTGGGATGTGAGGAAATGAGCATTTTTAGTGGAGTCATATATGCAAAGTTCAGTTGGCAAAGGAACTGTGCTTTTGTTTAACCAGTCCATTTGAGACACAATATCTCCTTAACTTTTTTTTTTAACTTTATTTATTTATTTGCCTTGGTGTTTGCCTGGAACTGGAACTACAGACAGTTGTTAGCTGCCATGTGGGTGCTGGGAATCGAACCCAGGTCCTCTGGAAGAGCAGACGGTGCTCTTAACCGCTGAGCCATCTCTCCAGCCCCCTCCTTAACTTTTTAATTATTTTTTTTCTTTCCTTCCTTTTGAGACAAGGCTACACTAGGCAACTCCCCCTGACCTAGAACTCATTATATAAATCAGATTTGGTCTTGAATTTATAGAGATCTATCCACTTTTGCCTCCAGAGTGCTAAAGGCATATGCCACCTTCCTCAGCTTACATTTTTTTAAAATTGTATGTCTGTGCCTGTCTGTTGTGAGCATGTGCATGTGAATGCAGTGCTCATGGAGGCATACCCCTGAAGCTGAGTTATAGGTGGTCAGCAGACATCTAACTGAATTCAGATTCTCTTCAAGGGCAATACTGAACTGCTGAGCCATCTTTCCAGCCTCCAAATTTTTTGGCTGTCATTTCAGATAGGTGTGGTAGCACATCCTTTTAATCCCAGCACTCAGGAAGCAGAAGCAGGTGGTTCTCTATGAGTTCCAGGCCAGTCTGGTCTATATAATGAGTTTCAGGACAGCCAGGGCTATATAGAGAGACCCTGTCTCAGGAGGGGAAGGGAGAGGGATAAGGAGAGGAGAGAGGAGACAAAAAAAATGTCATTTCAGGGATGGAGAGATGACTCAACAGTTAAGAGAACCCAACTTTGGTTCCCAGCACCCATGTCAGGTGGCTCACAAACTTCTATAACTCCAGTTCCAGGGGGATCCAATGATTCTATGGGCTCGCTCGCACCCATGCACATGAACACACACACACACACACTTGTGGAGGGTGGACATGGGAGGAGTCAAAACCTGGTAGCTAAGAGAAACCGGAGCGATAATGGTATTATGCAATTTTATTTCTATTAAAATTTGATAAGAGACTGGAGAGATGGCTCAGAAGTTAAGAGCATTGGCTTGCCTCCCAGAGAACTAGGACCCATGTGTCAGCTCATAACTGTCCATAGCTCCAGTTCCAGAAGATCCAACACCCTCACAAGGCATACATATAAGCAAAACACCAATGCACATTAAAAAATAAATTATTAAAAAATAAATAAGTAAAAGGTAACTTTAAAAAAAAAAATCCTGGTTCTGGGCATGGTGATGCACACCTTTAATCCCAGCACTTGGGAGGCAAAGACAGCTGAAATTCCATGAGTTAGAGACCAGCCTAGCGATATAAAGAGTTACAGGGCTACACAGAGAGTCCCTGTCTCAAAAACCAAAACAACCTATAATTTCCTTAAAGAAGTGGCAGACTTGGCAATGTCAGACAAAAGAATCTATTATCCAGTGTGTTGGAAATTCTGGTTGGCAAAAGGCTTTGGGACAGACAGAACCTCGAGGGTGATCCACAAGCTTGAGAAGACATATGAAAGTGTTTGATAGAGCATTCCTTAACCATCTGCATTTGCCTTTCCTTCATGCTAAGAGACATTTCAAAAGCACTGGCTGAGAAGCAGTGGTATGCACAGAGCAGCTCTTAGGCCGGTGTAGCAGAACATGTCTACATTCCTAGTACTCAAGAAGTAGAGGCAGGAGACTCACCTATAGGGTGAGCTGGACCCAGCCTAGGACTAAGGAGACCATGTCTCAAACAAAGGGAAAAGCAGTTCATGAAATGATGGTGGATGTGAGACAGGGAGGTTCTTAAGATGGTGTGGGCAACCTGACACATTAGTGCCAACCCAACTCCAGCTTAAAACTGCAGGCAAAGCTGCTCATCTTAAGAGGTGAGAACAGAATCAGCCTTAATAGTGGCCATTGATTGGATGCATAGACTGTAAAAACAGCATCAGGTACAGTCAAAAGCTAGGATACAGGTAAGATTCCAAAGAGACCTCCAGGAAAAGTTGACAGGTCCCCAAACGTCCACAGCAGCCTGAATAGAAATCTTTGGTGACAACCTTCCAAGTCTTAAAAGACAATATTGAAGGGCTCTACTTGGCTAAAGGGTCAACCTGCAGGTACAGGTTTTTCAGGAACAAAATAAAAAAAAAATCAAATTGTAGGTGCTCTGGTCTAAAGAGCACAATAAACCTGGACTTATCTCTTTTTTTTTTCTTTCTTTCTTTTTTGTGTTGTTTTTTGCTTGTTTGTTTGTTTGTTTGTTTTGAGACAGGGTTTCTCTGTGTAGCTCTGGAGCCTGTCCTGGAACTCACTCTGTAGATCAAGCTGGCCTCACAGAACTCTGACTCACAGAAATTCACCTGACTCTGTCTCCCAAGTGCTGGGATTAAAAGTGTGCACCTCTATGCCCAGCATGTTGGGCAATTTAGTAAGCGGCATGCCTGAGACTTTTCTGCAGAAGAACGGTGGTGACATTGTAACACATGCACAAAACTAACCTTTTTGCGCTGTAGCTTTTGCTTTTCCCTGAATTCTTCCATCTTCCTGGCCTCTTCCCTCAGAGTCTGTGCAAGCTGGATATGACACTGGGCCACATTATCTACTTCTGCAAAATGAATTTGTAAATAAAACAGTCAAGGCCCACGTGTCTAAATACAAATATACACAACAATTCAAAGCTACACACACAAATCTGGATAAAGAAACAAAATCAGGAGTAGTTCTCTTGGTCACCCACACTCATTGAGGCCCTTTTTGTGTCTGACCAAAACCGAAGTTGTCTTTTTTTTTTTTTTTTTGAGGGGAAATTTTTCTATGTAGATCTGGTTATCCTGGGCTCTGTAGAACAGGCTCCCTTTAAACTCAGAGATCCACCTGCCCCTGCCTCCCAAGTGCAAGGATCAAAGATGTTCACCACCACTGCCCAGCTCAAAGCTAAGTCTTTAGCCTCTAGTCACTAACAGTTACAAACCCAGTTATAAGCCCAGAGCTAGGGAGCTGGGAGGGTACAGCCTAGGTTACCAGCAACAACCTTACATCCTGAGATGGACCTTAGTTCTAATTGTCAACTTGGCACAACCTCCAATCATCTGGAAGAAAGTCTCAACGAGGGTTGGCCTATGGGCATGTCTGTGGGTGGTTGTCTTAATTGATGTGGAGGGATCCAGAACTTAAATGGAGAAATGAGCTGAGCACAAGCCAACAGTAAGCATAGATGCATGTGATAATCATTACTCTCTGACCTTCCTATGGGCGGGATGACTTCCCTCCTGTGATAGGCCATGACTGGAATTATAAACTGAATAAACTCTTTCTTCCTAATTTCTTTTGTCAGAATATTTTATCATAGCAATAGAAATAGAACTAGAGTGCTCCTAAAAGCAACACAATTTCAAATTTGATTCTTGGGACTGGAGAGATGGCTCAGAGGTTAAAAATTGCTGCTGGCTGCTCTTCCAAAAGATTCAATTCCCAGAACCCACATGGCAGCTCACAACTGTCTGTAACTCTAGTTTTAGGGGATCTGACACCCTCAACAGACATACAGACAAGCAAAACACCAATGCACATAAAAAATAAAAAGAAATCATCCAATATGAGGCTCTACCTCTTTTCATGATATCTGGGTGCTTTCTATCTCTAGCTTCTCACGAGCTTAAACATTTGTCAAAAGTTTGGGCAACATTTTGGCCACTTAAGGTATTTGTCTTTATAACAGAAAGGAAAGAAAGAAAACACTTGCATTTTGCTTAAATTAGGCTGGGTGTGGTTTGTGCACACCTCTAATCCCAGCACTTGGCAGGCAGAGGTAGAGGTAAGGCCAGCTTTACGACATAGTGAGTTCTAGGACAGCAAGGGTTACCTAGAGAGAAACTCTCAAAACATAAAAATTCAAACAAACATACCAGTAAAGCTAGAAAGATTGCCCTAAGAAAAACATTTTTGTCACTGTTCATACCAAGCTAGTTAGTCCATGAGCTTCTGAGAATTCTCCTGCTTCTGCCTGCGGTTACAGACAGGAAGTGCCATGCTTGGTTTTATGTGTTGTGTTCCTGGGATATGAACTCAGGCCCTCACACTTGTATGGCAAGTTCTCACTAAGCCATCCTGCCAGCTCTTCAGGAAAACAATTTTAGCTTGTACTGTTAAAATAACCTTGAGGCGGGGAGCTGGAGAGATGGCTTACTGGTTAAGAGCACTAGCTGTTCTTCCAGAGAACTCAGGTTCAATTCCCAGCACCTACTTGTCAGCTCACAACTGTCTGTAACTCCAGTTCCAGGGAATCTGACACCCTCGTACAAACATACATGCATGAAAAATACCAATGCCAATAAAAATAATAACCGTGAAGGTTAGAAGATACACACAAACACACATAGCGAGAGAAAGAAAACACAGTAGCTTATATAACAAAATGCACTTTCATAAATGCTCAACCCTAAATGACAGATTCATATCGCACACCGCTCCTCACGGTCAGGGATGTATGTGGAATCCAAGGGTGGGAAGATTTAAGAGCCAGAGGTGGTAGAAGGCACAATAGGGCTGATACACATAGACTGTAACACAAGCCCTGCAAAAGCTCAAGGCAGACAGATCCCAGTGCAGAGGAAAGGAAGCGTGTGAAACACACACACACACACACACACACACACACACACACACACCCGCTCCTAGCCAGAAGCTGTTCCCTGCTGTTACCTGCTGCAAGAGGGAAAATCAATGAGTGACTTGGGTATCAGTCAGGCCCCATGCTCAGACATAGTTGCACAACACAAATTGGACTCCATGGTTTCATGGTTTGGGTTTTTTTTTTTTTTAAGAGAGAAAAGAACATAAAGTTGGGTAGTGAGGTGAGGAAGAATTTGGGAAGAATCAGAAGAGAAAAACAATATGATCAAATTATACTATACGAAATTCTTAAAGAATAAATAAAAACATAGTTGGAGGCTGAACTTGATCATTCTATGTGTTAATTATTCTAAAGTAGAGTTAATTTTATCTCTAAATATTCTTCTAGGTTCCACTTACTCTTTGTCCCATATTTTGACAATTTTGTCCCAATTTTTCACCATCAGTCAATTTGAATATGCTATTTTTCTTTGTTCTCAAATTATTTGGGCATATTTTTAAGATTACATAATTGTGTATAAGTATAACCTTTTAAATACATATAATTTATTTTTATTTTATGTTCATTGATGTTTTTCCCGCATGTATATCTGTATGAGGGTGTCAGAAACCCTGGAACTGGAGGTACAAACAAGTGTGGGTGCCATGTGGGTGCTGGAAACTAACCCAGCCAGGTCCTCTAGAAGAACAGTCAGAACACGTAAATAATGGAACATCTCTCCAGCTCCAGGTATGACTTTTAAAGAGTTCTGGATATAATTTAGTTTCATTTCATTATATTAAGTTTAGACAAGCTAAATTTGTACACATTGATTACCTGGTATACATTAAGGCCTCTAAGAACCTTCATAACACTAGTATTGTTTTATGAATACCTTATGCATCTAAAATGTATTTTAACCATTTTGTTGGGCATAAATGGTTCTACATACTTTTTGGTTTGAAATAAATGATTAGAGTCTTTAAATGTTTCACATAATTATTTCACTGCTTTAAATTACCAGTTTCTGAAAAAACTAGATTAAAATTTCAAACTTCAAAACAGCACTTTCACAAATAAAGAAGTATATATGCATATATACCATATTAAAAATTACTTAATGTGAAATTCAAAAAAGTGAATAAAACAGCTAATACATACTTGAAAAATACATCTGGATTTAAGAATACAGAAAACAGCAGAGCTTTAAACACAATACATGTTATTGTTTTCAACCTTTTAATTTTGCAAAATTGCAAAAACAAAGACACTCTAGGTACTAGTGAACAGTGAGAAAATGTCACTGTTGGTTGGGGAAAATAGCACAAACTTTGTGGAGAAAATCTGGCATTTTGGAAAGTCAGATTTTATTAATGTAAAAGAATGAGGTAGAAGACTATGATGTGAAATAGCTGTTAAATAAACAGAAAAGTCTAGAGAAATGCAATAGTGTATTCATATATAAAATACTCACACCTAAATGTGTGTAGAGAATTAACACAAAGGTTGGGGAGCTGAAGAGATGGCCCAGTGGATAGGAGCATATACTGCTGTTGCAGAAGACCTGAGCTCATTTCTCAGCACCCATGTGGTGGCTCCCAGTCACTGTAACTTTAGTTTCAGGGGATCCAGGACCCTCCCTCTTCTGGTCTCTGTGTGCACCAGGCACACACATGGTACACAGACATACACTCTCCATTTCCTAAAACAAGATGGAAAACTCAGCGGAAGTGACCTCATCCCCACCCCATCTCCACTGGCTTGGTGTAAAAGTTTCTTTTCCCTTAAAACCCTTAATATTAGGAGCAGCATGGGAGATGGAACACAAATCAGAGCAAAAAAGTAAATAAGGAAGGCAAGGCAAGCTACGCCAAAGCTTTCTCCAGCACACTTTGCTCCATGGTGTGTATGTACATAAGGAACATGGAAGGGACTGTGTCTACATTGAGAAGCAGATCCATGGCAGAATTAAAGAGAAGACATGGTCTGTAGAGAGGAGAATTTATTTACATACCTCTTACACCTATAGTATATATATTATATAGATTGATTTCATCCCATTGCATTTGTGACCCCTGCCCAAGGAAGACTGTAAAAACTAATCTGCTTTTGCCTTTTGAGATCCATCAAGAATTTTTGTTCATTTGTTTTTTGTTTCTCCAGACTGGGTTTCTTTGTGCTCTTTATCTCATCTGGTTGTGGGTCAAAGGACCAGGTTCTACCCTGTAGGTAGATATGATACTTCAGTGGCCAAGAAGACTCTAAAGAGCCCAGTTGGGTTCCCCACTCAGTCTGTTAACAAAGGTGCACATCTAATGCAGTCTCCATGAAAATCAAAACAGATACAGCTCTAGAAACTTCCTAATAACCAAACATGTGGAGATTACTGGGTGTGGCTGAAGCCTGCTGAGCCCATTCCTGCACAGTGTGCTCAGAGAGGCCATAAAAACTCCTCACACCATTCCACCCCCTCACCTTAACCTATATCCTTTGCAAAATCCAGCAAGGGTAATTCTTTCCCTGAGTTCTGGGAGCTACTGGGGTAAATGAATTGAACAAAACAGGAGTTGCAGGAACCAGATCTTCAGCCTGTTGGTGGGCACAGGTCAAACAGGCGAAGAGCCTTGGGACAGGTATCTATAGTGGAAACTGAGCCTTCAGACTACAGGATCTGATCACTTCCAGGATTACAGTGTGACAACTGAACCCAACTAGAGGACACTGGCCAGTTTCCACCCAGAAGAGATTGCTTGGTTGCTATGAGGGAAACTTTGGTGTGATGGGTCAGAGGTCTCCTGTGTTATGACACAGCTGTACTGTAGTATGGCAGTAAAGGAAACAGCACAAGTTCTGAAGGAAGAGCACTCAAGCAGCTAGAGAAACACTTCAAGCATCAATCATGCATACTACCTTTGACACCCTTCACCTGGAAATCCCCTATTAGGAAAGACAAAAAGCCCTAGAAGCAGAAACACCAAGGAACACTGAGCTGGACAGGACTCCCTGAAAAGCCACATGACAGGTCTCATCCCAGACCTCCCAGCTCATGGTTGTCACCACATTACTGTAACTAATAAAGGTCTGCTGGTGTAATTCCAAGTCAGATTCACAGCCAAACAAGGACAATGGAGATGCCTAAGTGGGTGAGAAAAGCCCATAGGCCTGACACACTCTGGACTAGAGAAAGATTGCTGGTATCCATCGGCAAAACAGGTCTAGGGGAGTGGTGGATGGGATCATATGCCAGATTATAAGAGGAGAAAAGAATGACGAAGTAATATGTTCTCTGAAGACTGTCAAAATTAACAATGTCTTGTAGAGCTGGGGCCATTGGGTAAAACCACTGGCTGAGCAAGTTTTACAACTTAGATTCCTGGAACCAAGAAAAAAAGCTGGCTGTGTGCCATACACCTGAGAGATCTAGTACTCCCAGAGAAATTGGAGGCAATGATTGGAGAAATTCCCCAGAACTGCAGGTCAGCTAGCCTGGAGTGTGCTATGTAGTAAAAATAAGAGAGACCCTGCTTCAGCAAGGCTACAGGTTAAGAGCCCCCAAAGTTCTGCTCTGACCTCTACACTCATATGCCCTTACACACTAAGGAAAAAAAGTTCTTTTGTATAAAAATGTCTGAAAATCTGTAAGAAATGGCAAGACAGCTACAACATTGCCCCAGTGACTGAAGTCCTACGAAATTGTCTCTGGAAGTGAAAAGCCACACAAGAACATATGAGAAGTTGGGTAAGTCTGTCAAAGTCGGGTGGGGAACAGAGAAGCACCCATATAATGATATCTCTGAGCTAAAAACAAAGCAGAACAGAATGTTCTCCAGTGGTATTATTCTCATCTGGATCGTAAGAGCACACAGAATCTCAGGCTCTTCTCCAGACTTCCTGAGTCACAAACTCAGATGGGCCCGCAAAACCCTGCTAACCACAATTATCCAAGTGGCAGGCAGATGTGAAGTCTCACTCATTTCTACTCTACAGAGCTATGTGTCATGGTTGTGCTAAATCCCATTACCCAATGCTAAACTACTGTTCAAAATAGAACTCACCTCAAAAGAGAGACACCGAGCTTATCAATGACAGAAAGTACAATTTTCACTAGGGATTGGAGTGATAGCTGAGTGATAAGAATACTGGCTACTTACTCTTCCAAAAGACCCATGTTCAATTCACAGCACCCACATGATATTGACCACCACTGTAACTCAAGTTCAAGATGATCTGATGCCCTCTTCTGGTCTCTGTGGCACCAGGCACACATATGGTACACAGACATACATGCAGGCAAAACACCCATACACATAAAATAAAAATTTAAATAATTAACTTACGCTGCTTGAAGACCTCAAGGGCTCTCTTCAAGGTACTGAAAAGCAAGTACATATACAATTTTAAGTCTGGAAATCATCTATATAGTTTTATTACAATGTTTTCATGTGCTTCTCTTTGCCTACATCTTAACATGAGGATTTAAGATTTACTTTTGACCTTGAGTTTCAAAAAACAGGAAAAAACCAAAACCTCTTAAGACCAGCCTCCTTAATTCCTGGCATAAACAGTTCTCCACTGTCTGTGTGCCCTGGGTAGACCTCTATCCCAGGCTAAAACAGTTCTGCATTGATTGCCCTGCATAGAACAAAATGCAAAAACTCTGCATTTTATCTTCTCCAGAGATAATATAAGAATCTGATCCCTCTTTTCATAAGAACATGTTGTCATGAAACGGAGCTGGAGGAAGTTGCTGTGAACTGGTAAACCGAGCTTAAGTGAGCCTTAGCGAAGATGGAAGAAGCCCCAACTAAGGAATCTTCGGCAACTCCAACAATGGAAACCCTGAAAGTTACTGAGTCTGGGATCTCAACAGGATTGTCGGGTGCGGAGGGATCATCAACCTGCTGTGATACACACCCCAAGCTCACCTGGGTAGGGCGCCTAGACCTACAAAAACAGTTGTCAATGAGGTACTCAAAGGAAGAGACTAGCCTGGCCGAAAGATGGGGAATGGAAGCAGAAGCCATTGAAGTCAGATTCCCTTCCCTCAGAATGCAGGGCGGGAAGGGCCCAGAGTACTCTCATAGAATCTACTACAAATGTTTGGTGCTGAGCTGCTCAAAGTCCTTAGAGGCCAGCAGGAATGAAATACTAAGGCACAAGCGAGAAAACTGGATCAATAGAATGAAAGAGAGAAGGCAAAAATACTACAGGGGCAATGGGTGCTACCAAACAGCTTTTCCCGGGCCAGAGAGGTCCTCCCAAAACACCAGCACCAACCCTGACTCCGACCTGGGAGAAGCTCTGAAAGGCTTGAAGAAACTCAAACTCTCAACTGGGTACCATCAAAACCCAGATGAAGGGTTTGGAAGCCTTTGAAAAGCTCCAACCCTCTCCTGGGTGGGAAAACTCAGGAGACACTTCACAGGATTTCTGAGAATGTATCATGGTTTGGCTTTCAGCTCACTCAGGAATCTCAAGATTTAACTTTTATTATCTTTTGTTTTTGACCCTCTTTGAGGGAGTTCATGTACCACCTTATCTTAGCAGGTGGCTCTTTTAAAATTCTATCCAGCTTGCTTGTTGGGATAAGGGTAGCTGGGCTTTCCTGTCCATCTATGATTGATAATAACAAAGGTTTACGTAGAAATTTAAAAAAAAAAAGAACATGTTGTCATTTGAATAAGAAAACAAGGTAATTAAACAGAAAGCTCATATGCTAGCTTCCACTTCTGGTGAGTATCTGTGGAGTGTGTGTGAAACAGCATCTCACACAGCCAGGCTTGCTATGCAGCTGGAGCCAGCCTTTAGTTCCTAACCCTCCTGCCTCCACTTTCCAAGTGCTAGGATTCCAGCCAAGCATCACCATGGCCCAGCTCAAACCCTGACCTGTAACTGACTCTTTTTTCAGAAAATCATCATATAATTTTTTTTTTCTGAGATTGACTCTCAGTCTGTAGCTCTGGCTGTCCTGGAACTCACCATGTAGACCAGACTGACCTCGAACTCACAGAGATCCACCTGCCCCTGCTTCCTCAGTGCTGGGATTAAAAGCCTATGCCACTATACCCAGCATATACATATTGATCAAAAACTATAGGTCAAGCTTATTCCTTTTTTAAAGTTTTTTAACTCAAAAATAAAATTGTGCATATTTACCATGTGCAACACGATATTTTGAAATCCATATGCATTATGGAATGTCTCAATAACATAATTAACATATCCATTGCCTCACATCCTTGTCACTGTTTTGGAGTGGTACACTTACAATCTACTTTCTGTTCCTTTTAAGAATAATACATTGGGGCTGGAGAGATGGCTCAGCGGTTAAGAGCACCGTCTGCTCTTCCAGAGGACCCGGGTTCGATTCCCAGCACCCACATGGCAGCTAACAACTGTCTGTAGTTCCAGTTCCAGGCAAACACCAAGGCAAATAAATAAATAAATAAAGTTTGAAAAAAAAAAAGAATAATACATTACTGTTAACTACAATTACAGTGCTGTACAACCTATCTCTTGAACTTATTTCTCGTAACTAAAGCCTTAACATCTTTTTTCTTTTAAATTTCCATGCATGTTGTACATGTGAGTACACATGCATGTGCATGTACAGGCCCAAGGTTAAAGTTGATCCTGAGAGCCATTCTCTAATATTCTTCTATTTCATTCTCTGAGGCAGGGTCTCTCAGTTGAACCCAGAGCTCACTGATATGGCTAATCCCACTATCCAGTTTATCCCAGGGATCCCCTGTTTCCACCTTCTAAGGTTGAGATTATAAGCACGCTTCCATGGTCATCCCACACTTACATAGGTTCTGGGGAACTGAACTATGGTTCATGATTGTACAGCACATACTTCAACCACAGAGCCACATCCCCAGCTCTGAAATCTAAGTGTCATTTGACTAACATCTCTCTAATCGTGGACCCAGCCTGGAAGATTTCACTCCTGTCTACTTTTTCAATATTTCTAGGACATTTCTAAAATTCTCCTCACTTAAGCTTTTAGTTCACTGTTTTATAAGCATACTCCATATACTTGAGGCTTTTTAGATATGTTCATTACAGCACTAAAAAAAACTATGTATATCTATTTCTGCTATCCATTGCATTGTTGTATTTACAGTAACTTTTACGTGTGTGTATGCATGTGCATGTGCTTCTGTATGCTCCTGTGTGTGTATACGACTGACTCTGGGTGTGCGTATGTGTGTGCATGTGTGTGTGCATTATGAACTAAATGTTCAATTTCATTGTGTTTCTTCAGGAATGGTCTGTATCGAAAAAATTGTGGTAACTTGGAACCACAAATCCTGTGTCTCATCAAGAGCTATGAAAAGATAGACTTCATAATTGGAAACAAGGAAGAAAAAAGTATTAATTCTTCCAGTCTTGCATACTGCAACTGCCACTCAGTTGTGCTTGCTAAAACAATGAGGCACTGGGCAGTGGTAGCCAGCCTATGGAGCACTGGGCAGTGGTAGCCAGCCTCGGACTCAGAAAAACACCGGTTACCTACTTGATCTCAGACTGTCCACATGGCTTCTTCCTGGATAGATTCAGCAGATCTTTGCCATATTTCTCTTCAATTGCTGCCCTATAGGAAACACAAGAGAAGGTCATGGTTCCTGCACAGAGTTCTTAGCTAAGACACATATGACACTACCCCTGCAGGAGAGCCATTCATTTACTGTAGAAGTTCAGATGTAAAGTCACTGTCTAAGATATAAACTCAGTAATAAAAAAAAACTAAAAGTAAATAAATAAAACTCAAAGCCAGGCATGGTGGTACATACCTATAATCCCAGAACCAAGAGGTAAAGACAGAAAGGTCAGGAGTCGACATCAGCCTTAGCTACTCAGGGAGCTTGAGGCCAGTCTAGAATATATGAGACCTTTTTTCAAAAAGCAAAAGGAGGGCGCTAGAGAGATGGCTCACAGTTAAGAGCACTTGTTGCTCTTCCAAAGGACTTGGGTTTAGTTCATAGCACATATATCAAGCAGTTTACAGCCACTTAGAACTTCAAAGGATCAGACATTGTCCTCTGACTTCCTTGGCACCTATATATACATGGCATACAGATACATACACATAAACAAAAATAAGTCTTAAGAAAACACATACACACACCTCAATCACCCAGAATCTAGACTTTGAAAGGCCAGATATATGACACAAGTGTGCAATTTCAGCACCAGAGAGTGGGAGACAGGATTCCTGGATTCACTGGCCAGGCAGCCTACCCTGCACTGGAGGCCTCAGGACAGTGAGAGGCACTGTCTAGAAGGAAGAGGAACATCAATAGCAGCAGCATGGTAGTGCACACCAGTTAATCCCAGCACTCAGGAAGCAGAGGCAGGTAGATCTCTATTCATTCAAAGCTAACACGATCTATCTACACAGCAAGTTCCAGAACAGCCACAATGAGACTCTGTCTCCAAATGGATGGACGGACAGTCAGACAGACAGACAGACAAACAGACTAAAAACAGATGGGGGCTGCTGTTGCTGGTCTCTACACATACACACAAAAGCTAATGAGCTACTCACATGGGCACACGAGCACACATTCTACAAACACACACACAAATTAAAAGAACTCCTACCAAACAGAAGAAAAAATTAAAACTAGATGGATGATGAAATAAAGCATGATCTATAGATTCCTGATCACATTAGAAATTAGAGAAATAGAAGTTAAAATGAATTTTATAATAAAAATGAAATATTTTAAGTAGATTGATGTTGTTTAAGTGTATCTGTATGTGTACAAGCATGTGGGTGCCTGCTGAGGCCAAAGAGAATATCAGAGCCTTTGACGCTAAAGTTAAAGGCAGTTAGGAGTTTCCTGTGTGAATGCAGGGAACCAAATTCTGCTCTTCTGCAAAAGCAACAAGTATTCATAACCACTGAGCCATCTCTCCTGCCCCAGATTGTAATATGAAGTTTTTGGCCTGGCCTAGTCTCAGGCTTTATGTGGGAGTTCATACCCCATGTTGGGTGTCAGATGTTGTAGAAATACTTATTTGTAATATGGTTATATTAATGTTAATATGTATATATGTTTGTAAATGTTTATATTAAGGGGTTATATAAACATTTATTGATATAAGTTGAACCTTAAGACAATTTTTGGAGAGTAGAAATGTCTCACAGTGGATGGTTCGATCCACTCCCTAGAATGCAGGAACAAATAGGAAGGGGGGTCAGCGTTCCTTGGGTCTCAATTGATTCTGGCCACATCCCATAGGGGTCTTGATTCTTAGGAGCTGCTAAAGCTTTTCTAAATAACTCCTGAATGCCACTACACCATACCTCCAGTTGTTAAGATTGGGCCCCACAGATGGGGTGTAGGTCACTGGTGTGGTGCTTTCCCTGTGTCCCATTACAGCTGGGTGGAAGCCTGCAGCATTCTTTTTTTTAAGATTTATTTATTTATTTATTATGTATACAGTATACAGAAGAGAGTACCAGAATGTCATAGATGGTTATGAGCTACCATGTGGTTGCTGGGAATTGAACTCAGGACCTCTGGAAGAACCGTCAGCGCTCTTAACCTCTGAGCCATCTCTCCAGTCTGCCTGCAGCATTCTTCTTCTCCTTAGATTTTCTGCCTGTCTCCAAGCTGCCTTGCCAAAGGCCAAAACAGCCTTTATTAACAAATGGCAATGAAGCACATTCACAGCATACAGAAAGACATCCCACATCAATCATGTCAACTCCTTTTTTTACTGTTTATTCACTTTTATGTCTTTCTTCTGTCTTTTTTCTCTAAGACTTAAAGCACTATATTGAATAAAAGTAGAGAAAGTGGATATGCTTGTCTTGTCCTTAATTTTAGTGAAAATTCTTTGAGGTTATTTCCCTGTTTAGTATATTAGGTACGGTTTGTTATATATATATTTTCATTATATTGACATATGTTCCTTCTGTTGTAGCCTCTTCAGGGATTTTATGATAGAGATGTTCAATTTTGTCAAAAGTCTTTTCTGTTTCTCAATGTTCTTAAGCACATTTATATGATGTATTACATTTATTGATTGCATCTGTTCAATATCCTTGAAACTCTAGAAGGAAGCCAACTTGGCTAAAGTAAATGATCTCTTTAATGTTTTCTTCAATTTAGTTTGTAGTTTATAAATATTTTGTTAATATTTTGGCATTTATGTTTATCAAGAATACTGGCTTATGACTTTATTGTGTTGCTGCTGTGTCTTTATCTGAATTGGAAGTACTTCCTTTCTATTTTATGAAATAATTCAAGCATTGGTGTTTAATTCTTTTTTTAAATGTCTGGTAAAAGTGGAGATGATAGATTTGAGGACAGCCTGGTCTACATAAAAAGTTCCAGGCAAGCCATGGCTATGAAGTAAGACCAAATAGATAGATGGATGAATGGACAGATAGATAAACAGACAGACAGACAGACAGACAGACAGGCAGGCAGACAGACAGACAGACAGACAGACAGACAGACAGACAGACAGACAGACAGACAGACAGACAGACAGATAGATAGATAGATAGATAGATAGATAGATAGATAGACTTCACCAGTGAATCTACTGGTCTACTGGGCCTGGATTTTTTCTTTGCTGGGAGATTTTATTACTGCCCCCAATCTTAACGATTGCAATTGTTATTTGTGTGCACATGTGTGGATGTGCAAATGTATGTGTGCACATATGTTCAGGTGCTCAAAAAGGCCAGAAGAAGCCACTGGATCCCCTGAAGAATGAGTTACAGGTAGTTGTGAACCACATGACATGGGTGCTAGGAATGAAACCTTGATCCTCTGGAAGAACAGCAAGTGCTCTTAACCACTGAGCCATCTCTCCAGCCCCCTTGTTTAAATTCTATATCCCACCTAGGTTTAATATGAGTAAATCTTATGCATCAGAAACTAATCCATCTCTTTGAGCTTTTCTAACTTAAGCATATCTCAAAAATTTTCTAAGTTTCCCTAGTATCTGTTGTAGAGTCTCCTTTCCATTTTTAGGTTTGGTTGGGTTTTATTTTAACTATTATTAACTTGAGTCTTCTTTTTCTTTTGATTAGAATGGCTAGGGTTTGTCTTGTTTATCACTTCAAAGAAATAGCTTTTATTTATTAATTTTTTTTTAATAAAAAGAATTGTATTTACTTAGAAGCATTCAGAATGTCAACAAAACAGCTGCAATTTTTTTTTTTTTTTTTTCAATTACAGAGTGGTATTCAGTTAACAGAACAACAATTATCTTCGTATAAGCTGCAGAGACAACTGATGGGAAAAAAAAAACCAAAACAAAAACAAAAACCTACCGTCCCCATATATAACTAATCTGTGCTGTGCACCAACAAGAACCTGCTTTAAATTTCCATGCCAATTTACAACCCCCAGACTGTACCAGGCAAGGTTAGTGGCTATTGAAAATACCACCAGGACAGGGCTATCTACAGGCACATTCGGTAGTGTGTTAACTATACAAAAAAAGACACTGTACAGTTTAAAAACAAATCTTACACAGCCTTATATTTCAATTTTTTTCTTTAAAAGGAGTGAGTTGTGTACAGGGTGGTTAAATGCTTTATAGACAAGAAAAAAAAACTGCGCTAGAACCAACTTATTCATCATCATCCCCTTCTTCATCTTCATCTTCCTCCTCTTCCTCATTCTCCTCCTCATCATCATCATCTTCCTCTTCCTTCTTTTTCTTGCTCTTTTCAGCCTTGACCACTCCCTTTTTCGCTGCATCGGGTTTTCCTTTAGCTCTGTAAGCAGCAATATCCTTTTCGTATTTTTCCTTCAGCTTGGCAGCCTTCTTTTCATAGGGCTGTTTGTCATCCGCAGCAGTGTTGTTCCACACCTCTCCCAGTTTCTTTGCGACATCACCGATGGATAAGCCAGGGTGTTCTCCTTTGATTTTTGGGCGATACTCCGAACAGAACAAGAAGGCGGCTGAAGGGGCCTCTTGGGCGCATTGGGGTCCTTGAACTTCTTTTTGGTCTCCCCTTTGGGAGGGATGTAGGCTTTCATTTCTCTTTCATAACGAGCCTTGTCAGCTTTTGCCATGTCTTCAAATTGTCCCTTTTCCTTAGCAGACATGGTCTTCCACCTTTCTGAGCACTTCTTCCAGAACTCTGAGAAGTTAACAGAAGCATCCGGGTGCTTTTTCTTATGTTCCTCCCGGCAAGTTTGCACAAAGAATGCATATGAAGACATTTTGCCTCTCGGCTTCTTAGAATCTCCTTTGCCCATGTTTAGTTGATTTTCCTCCACGAGGCACACAGTTGCCCAGTGCCCGTCCGGCTCTCGCTTGCCCCGGCGCTGTCTCTATGGAGCTCAATGTACTGCAATGGCTGTCTATTTATTAGTTCTTTATATTATTTTCATTTCTCTAGTTTCTAGTTTGATATTATTTATTTTTACTCACTAATTTCGTGTTCAATCTGTTCTTGCCCTAAGGGTAATCATTGTCATTTATTTGAGATTTCTGTTGTAATTAGTTTCTGGCCCAGACTTTCCCGGCCTGGACCTACTCTAAGCCTCACTTAGACTCAAATAATCATACACAGACACTTGGATTATTTTTAAACTGATCACCCTAGGGCCCAGGCACATGACTTGCTAACTCCTTCATCTGAATTCAACCCATCTTGTTCAGCCATGCAGCTTGATACCTTTTCTCAGAGCAGCATTTCAATTTCTTTCCTCTGTGTTTCCTGGCATCTCTGTTGTCTCTCTGGTAACTCTGTGGTAATTGTGTGTCTGCTCTGCTCTGAGATTTTCCCAATCTAGTAGGTCCGGCCACACTTCCTATCTACTACCTTCAGCCAATCAGTGTTTTTATGAAATTAGTAGGCAGGACAAATATTTACAACATACCATAATCCCACTACAGATTTCTTTAACTTTTAATGTAGGCAATGTAGGTATGAACCTTTCTCTCAGAATTGTTTTCAATGTATCACATAGTTTTGATATGATGTGTTCATTTTCACTCAATGTAAAAATTTTTCATATTTCTTCATTGATTTCTTCAGTGATTCATTCATATAATAATGTGTTATTTAATCTCCATGAGTTTATGTACATTGTATAGTTTCTCTTGCTATTGATATACAGCATTATTCCATTGTAGTCAAAACACAAGGAATGATTCCCACATTTGCTAAGAATTGCCATGTGTCCTAACATATGTTCTCTTTTAGGGAAAATCCCAAAGACTGCTGAGAAAAATACACATTCTGCATGTCTGGATGAAAGTTATATAAAAGTTCCACTTGGTCTATGATATCATTTAACTTGGATGCATATTTTCCCTTAGAAATAACTATCTATTGCAGAAGTTTGATATTGAAGTAACCCAGTGCTATTGTGTTAGAGTTAGTCTGTGAGTTTACATCTAATAGTATTTGTTTGTGAAATTATATCCAGTACATACGCATTGAGAATTACAATGGGCTGCTCCATTTTATCAGCATAAACTAATATTCTTTATCTTCTCTGACTAGTTTGAAATGGATGTTTTCAGGTATTAAAACAGCAACACTTGCTTATTCACTAGGTCCATTTGCTTGAAATTTTTTTCATCCTTTTACCCTAAGGTAACATCTGTCTTTTGATGCTAAGGTGTATTTCTTAGATACAACAAATACATGGGACCTGTTTTTAAATACGTTAGTCTGTGTTTTTAATAGAGACTTGAGACCATTAATATTTAGAATTATTACCAAAAGGTTTGTATTAATCCATGTCACTTTGTCAACTGTGTGGTATTTTTTTCAACCTCATTTGGTTATGTATGGTTTCAGCATAACTTATTTTTTCTTGTAGCCTCAAAAGAATCCTCTCAGTGTGGAGGATTCCTTCAAGTATCTTCTGCAGAGCTCAATTAGTGGTCATAAATTTCTTAATCTCTTTTTATCACAGAAAAATTTTCATTTTTCTTCAATTAAATACATGAACACCTTCCTGCCTTTTCAAGTGTCTTTTGAGAAATCCCTTGTGTAAGCCTGGTTTTATATGTAAGCTGGTGTTTCTCTCATGCAGATTTCAATATGCATTCTTTGTTCTCACTACAATTTGACATCATTTTTTTTTTTTTTTTTGGTCTTTGGTGTTTTAACTACCACCTGTACCTACGTGGGTACCTCTTTCCCTAGATTTGGAGAATTTAATGCTATGGCTTTATTGACAATGTTTTCTATGGTTTTAGTATTAGCTTCTCTTTCTTCTATGCCCATAATTTGTAGATTTAGTCTTTTAAAAGTATCCCATAAATTTCAAATGTCCTCTTCATACTTTCTTGTGGATTTATACTTTTTAACAGTTTTATGATGAAATTTCTCTGCCTCGTTTTTAGGTACTGATATTCCACCCTCCCCAGGACCCACTTCATTGGTGAACCTTTACATGGAGCTTCATATTTGACTTATTAAATTTTTCATTTCCAGTATCCCACTTGGCTTTCTTCAGTATATTTCTGTCTCTTCTAGACTTCTATTTATATATCCCATGCTGACTATGTTATTCTATCCAGTTCTTTCTGTTCTCTTGGTATTTATTCAGGAGTTTGTGGCCTCTTTGATCTGTTTAAGCATGCTTACAACCATCCTTTTGAATTTTTTGTCTGTGATTTTTGGCTAGTTCGCTCTTACTGGAGGCCATTACTACTTCATTACAAACTTTAGAGAGGCCATGTTGTTTTGGTTTTTGATGTTTCTTGTACTTTTGTATTGAGACTTGTGCACCTGTGTTTGGGTCATTAGTTGAATTCTTTTTAAGTTGTCTTGATTCTTTCAGGGGAAGTGTTTTTAAATTCAATGAGAACTAGATTTTAGTAGGGCTGAACTGACATTTTTCTCTGCTGGAATGGTGTCTAGGACAACAGGCTCAATCCCCAGTACTCCCCTGAAATTAGAATACTATCTTCAAAAGGATCACAATAAAAGAATATAGATGTCATGAAAATCCAGTAACAGTCAAATTAAAATAAAAAACAACTTAAATGCCAATCATGTTAGAAGTAAAGGAGCACAGATAATACTGTGTAGAGTAACGTGTTAATTGCTGTGAAATAAACAGAGTAAGACTAGTGATTAGGATTAGACTGCTGAGAGGGGAAGGAAGAGAAGAAATATAAATAGAAGAGGAAACAAGAGGATCTATGAGTCCATTTTGGCTAAAAGTAAAAAGAAAAAAACATCAGTCAATTTATACACAGAGATAATATACAATCATCCAGATCTTAGGAGGCTGAGACACAGAAACCCTACAAACCAGGAAAGGTCTGCGCTTTCTGAAAAAGGAAAGGAAAAAATTGAGGACAAAAGCAAAGGAGACCAGAGCTGTTAATCTGACACTGGTGTTACGTAAGGAAGAATATAAGGAACGAGAGCTAAGTGTTGAGTGGAGTCTAATGCAGTCCAGCCTGTTTGCCAAGTACCTGTTCCTTTCTCTGGCTCATGGAGGACTATCATGCTCCTAGACAGCCCTTCGTAAGGTTGGGTCACAGATGCTGGTCACACCTATGGACAACCCTTCAAGAGTCCACTTGTCAGTGCTAGCCTTTCCCAAATGTAGTCCTTCCCAATATCCAGCTTGCTGATTGGAACCTGGGTCTATCTACATTCTGCTCCAACTCAGGGTTGTGGGTTTGGGCCCCATATTGGGTGTCATTTGTTGTAACAGTTTTTTGGCTTGGCTTAGTCTTGTGGTTTGAGTTTGTCTGTGGCTTCTTTGCCCTCTAAAAATGACTTAGACATTTATATTAATTATATGTTGTTTAGCCTATGACTTAGGCTTATTGTTAGTTCTTATATTTTAACCTAGTTTTATTAATCTGTTCTGTCACGTGGCCTGTGGCTTATCTGTGGGGGTTTTTTAATATGTTGATTTTTAGGTGGCTGAATCAGGGCTTTGTCTGCCTCTGTCTTTTATTCTTTTATTTATTCTTTGATTCCCCATCTACTTCTAAGATGCCTTGCCGTAAGCCAAAACAATCTCTTTATTAACCAATAATATTTATGATATATATAAAAAAATCCCACATCACTGCAGAGTTCTGATCAAAATTTCTGCCGAGAGTCTGTTCAGCATCCAGTCCCAAAAACATTGCTCTGAGCTTCCCAAGAGCATGGTTCAAAGATGTCTCAGGCACCAGAGCCACCAAGACTACAGAGGTCTTTTTAAAAGGCATCCCATGACTGCCTACTCCTACAAACAGACTTTTCCTGGAGTCTCTCTTTGCTCTGCCAGTGTGGCTCTGCATTCCTTGTCTGGCCCCTCTTTTCTTTTCTGTACTTTAAAATGCTTATTCCTGAAAGTTCAAGGGCAGGTCTTCTGACCCTTCCTGTGTTAAGTCATGGCTCCTATCTGCTCTCTCCGCTCACTGGAAGTGAAATAGCTCCTCAAACCAAACCTATCCCTCCAGGACATTTTCTCCAGCTTTGGAAAGTTTCCTATTGTACTTTGATATTAAAACTAGCGATAACTAAACATCAGCCTTCAAAAATCATCATCCAGCTTCCAAAGCGTATTCTGTGCAGACTCTAGCAGAGCATCCCTGTCTCTTGTCCTCTACTCTGTTTTCTGTGTGTTTCTGAAGAACTCTTGAGAACCCCCTGGCTTCCAGGAGGAGGCACTCTAGCAGGAAGGCAACAGTGGGCAGAATCTCCACCCCTAGTGAGCACAGTGAAGCTCTGTGAAGAAAAGGGGGAGCTTTACTGAAGTGAAACTCACGAGTCATGCTCTAAAACCAAGAGAACCACCATTGACATACAGAGGAAGATTCCAAGCATAGGGGAAGTGCTGGGTTCTGAGGTCATAGCCAAGGGAGGAACCACCAAGGCTTTGTAGAAATCCCCTTTGACTGAAGAAACCTTTACTTAGATGACCAACCACCAACCACCAACCACCCCAGTGTTTCCATTCATCAATTTGTCTTTTTAAAAGATTCATTTATTTTTTAATTTATATATATGAGTGGTTTGTCTGCATTTATGTCTGTGTACTATGTATGTGCAGAGCATATACAGGCCAAAAAGGGGATGGGGAGGATTAGGTCCTCTGGAACTAGAGTTATGTGTGGTGATTATTTTCTTTGTACTCGAACAAATAAAGCATGCCTGAAGATCAGAGGGCAGAGCTAGCCACTAGTTAACCATAGGGGCCAAGCAGTGGTGGTTCAGACCTTTAATCCCAGCACTTGGGATCTCATATCTTTGATCCCAGTATTTGGGAAGCACATGCCTTTAATCCCAGCACTAGGGAGGTGCACACAGGAGTGATATAGCTGGGTGGAGAGAGAAATATAAGGCAGGAGGAGACAGGAATTCAGCCCCCTTTCAGTCTGAGGAGTCGTAGAGATAAAAATTATGTAGTGGCCCTGCTTCTCTGATCTTTCAGCCTTTACTCCAGTATCTGACTCCAGGTTTTCATTACTAAGACCAATTAGGGTTCACTCTACAGTGACAGATGTGTGTAAGCTGTTATGTGGGTGGTGGGAATGAAACCCTGGTCCTCTGCAAGGTCTATCTGCATGCTCTTAGCCTTTGAGCCATCCCTCCAGCCCCTAAGCTGTCATTTCTGAAACATCCTTTTTGTGCCAAACATCCTTCTGGATGCTAGGAACAATGGACAACTGAAACAGAAGAGCTGCCTAGTGGGGCTGATGGGTGTATAAATCAATACTCTTTACTACAACAGAGCCATGGGAAAATATAGAAAACTGTACAAGACACATGTCCTGCTCCTCTACTTTTACCTGTCGGTTTATTTTTTCACTACAGGAATCATTTCGTGTTGGCTGTAAAATGAAGCAGGTTTCACTATGTACCTCTACTGTGTTCTCCTTTCCTTGCCTTCTCCTTCCTCCCTATGGGGCCTTTTATTTCCCGGTCCGGTTTCCCTCATCTCCTGAAAAGCCAATGCTTGATTAGAAACACTTCTTCACAGAGCCAGCCCTTCATACTCACTTTGGCCTGTGCCCCCAAATTTCCCAGACCAGGGGCAACTGATGAGCAGCATAGTCAGACACAGCCTTTTCCACCAGGCCCGAAAACAGTCTCCTCTGACTCCCCTGGGAACTTGAGGAAGCCCCCATGTCACAGTAAGTAGCCAAAATGAAATTGTTTGCCCAAGTACCTGACATTTAGCCATTTTTGCTCATTTTGCTACATATTCCCAAAATAGTGCCTCTATTGAGTTAGTAATCTCTTTGGAAGAGCCGGGCTCCTTGCTCAGGGATTTTATAGAACATGAGTATAGAGGCTTCCTTTTACTGATGAAGAAACTGACCTCTGGCAAGATGTGTGCTGTTGATATGTGTCCATGACAATGACCAAGGAAGTAGGATCAGAAGAGGAAGCGATTAAACTCCTCTCCTCGTATTCCTTCTTTTGTAGGTCTCAGCTTCCTGTCTGTTCCATCTGCATGCCATGGACTGTCTCCCGCTAACACTAACCATGTCCAAGTCTAGTCCCCATTGTCTCAGACTGTAGTCTTCCTTGGAACAGGGTCACTACAGATGTAACTAGCTGAGGTGAGAGCAATCTTGAGCAGGGTCAGCTCCCAATCCATCAACACAGGTGTCCTCATGAGAAGATGATATGAAGACACAAGCTAAGAAATTCCTGTCATAATGAAGGGGGTTGGGGATTATGGAGCTAAAAGCCAGGGTACATCAACAACTCCAGTGACACCAGATGTAAGGATTCTTTGTGGTGGAATGTTCTCTGTACCATGTAAATAAATGACTGTTTGGACCCATGCAGGGCACCGTAGAAGTGGGTGGAGAATCAGAGGCAGCCAGGTAGGAAGAAGGGGTGGAGTTTACTAGTCGCCATCCGTCCCCCGAAGAAGAAGCATGTAGGAATTCAGGTGAGCCACGGGCTGTGAGCCACGTGGTGGGTAGATTCATGGAAATGGGTTGATTTAAGAAGAAAGAGCTAGCTAGTAATGTGCTTAAGATATGGGCCAAGCAGTGTAAAGTATATAAGCGTGTGATTCATTTCTTTTGGGGGACAAAAGCCGCGGGCGCGCGAACCAGGTTCCAAACCAGCACACACGTGTGCCAGGTCACAAATCTCTGGACCCAAACAGGACGGGAAAAACATACTACAACAATTCTTGACACTCCACATGGTGAACCCAACATGGCACTGGGTGAAACACAAATTCCTGGTATGTAGTGGTGAAGCCAACATGGCTGCAGCAGGGTATGCCCACATATGGGGGGCGCGCCCCTAGGCATGGCTACGTAAACCCGTGCCCACCCTTCTCTTTTCTTGGGCTCTGCTCCTGTACTCGCCTGGCAACTCTCCTGAATAAACTCTCATGTGGCCCTGGTAGTGTGGGTGTCTCTTCTCACGCACAAAACCAACACCAGAAGCTATACAAACCGCATTTTCCTTAGGGCCTTCAAGACAGCAAGGTTCTGTCTTCCAAAGCCCTTCATCTTCTGGAGTCTGAAAGAGGTCCTGCCTCCCTCTTCCTGCCTGGGGCTAGTTACTGACCCCCAAGACTGCCTGGCTCCCACAGCTGCCAGAGCCCTGCTAGGAACCTCTCTTCCACAACAATACCTCAAAAGTTTGTTGTTTCAGCTGTTTGTTTATTGTAATTTGAAGATTCCTCTTTTTTTTTTTTTTCTTTCAAGACAAGGTCTCGGGAGCTGGAGAGATGGCTCAGCGGTTAAGAGCATCGTCTGCTCTTCCAGAGGACCTGGGTTCGATTCCCAGCACCCACATGGCAGCTAACAACTGTCTGTAGTTCCAGTTCCAGGCAAACACCAAGGCAAATAAATAAAGTTTAAAAAAAAAAAAAAAAAAACAAGGTCTCAACTACATAGCTCCTAGCTGTCCTGAAAAATCACTGTGTAGACCAGGCTGAGATCTCGAACTCACAGAGAGCTGCCTGCCTCTACCTCCTGAAATTAAAAGCATACACCATCAACACCTATTTTTTTTTCAATTCCTTTTTTGTGTATTTGGGGTGGAGTGGGGCAGGAGAGGCCAGTCTAGACAGGGTTTCACTGTGTAATCCTGGCTGTCTTGGAACTCCCTCTGTAGACCACCTGCTGCTCTTAAACTCACATCCTCATGGCTCCGCCTCCGGGGTGCTGGGATTAAAGGTATGCACCACCACCACCCAGTTTATTTTGCAGATTCTTTTTTTATTATTATTCAAAAGAAGCTTTTTATTTAATCAAACACTTTTACTGAACACTTAAGAACCTTGGAAGAAAAGATTCTGGGTCAGCACAAGGTTTGAACAAGATCATTGCCAGCAGATGTGTCTGTCTAGGGGCGTGACCTCTACACCTCCTTTCCTCCAAGCTTTTCATTGGCTGAGGAGAAAGGAGCGGAATGCAGTCTAGGACACCACATGGTCCAGGAGAGCAGGAGTCATTGCGATCCTTTCCATCAAAGAGAAGCGATGTCAACTGGGCAAGCACACGCATGTTTCCACTATTTATTCATCAAAGTCTACCCCAGTTTTGTGAGTTAATGCAGCTGTTTTGGAGATACACTGCTAAGCATTCAGATATCAAAGCCAAGCTGTGAATGGTGCTTTCATTATCCCTGTCACTAATCTTTATTGACTTTTTTTGCATAACCAACCTTTTTTCTTTCTTTCTTTCTAAAATAAAGTCTTTTTTAGCCATGTATTCCCCTCCTCCCTCCCCCCTTCCAATCCCTCCCAGTCAGCCTTCAGCCTCCCCATCCCCCCTTCTCTCCCCCAAAAGGGCAAGAAGTGGATCAGCTCAGCATCCACTCCAGGCGAGTCCAATTTCCTCATCCTAATGTCAAGTCTGGGTTAGGTGTTCCTCTGTAGGGAATGGACTCCAAAGTGCCAGCTCACACACAGAGACACAATCTGAACCCTCCCCTTGAGGCTCCACATACTGCCCATGTCAGTGGACAGTTGCCTATCCTTTGAGGCCCTAGCTCCCTTTCCTGATGGTTCCTCAGTGGCTGTTTTTGATTCAGTGAGCTCCCCAGAGCTCCAGCCAGCCATCATTGTGGGAATTTTTCTCATAATTCTTATCCCCTTGCTCATGTAGACTCTCCTCCCCAGCTCTCAGCTGGACCAGGAACTCAGCCCAGTGTTCAGCCATGTATCTCTGCCTCTACCTCTATTCATTGTTGGATGCAAATTCTGTGATGGCACTTAGGGTGGTTATTCATTTGATTATAGGGGAAGCCCTGTCTAGGCAACACCTTCACTATTAGTTGGAGACCTAGGCAGGGCCATCCTGTGAGTTCTTATGGGTGACTCTAGCACCTGGTCTTTTTCCAACCCCACATTGGCGTCCTCTATTAAGATCTCCATCTCTTTTTTTTTTCTCTCCCTCCTTGTTGATCCTCTCACTCAATCATCTCCTTCTCTCGTGGGAACAACCCCATATGCTAAGGAGGTCTTCTCTATTTTCTCTTCCCCAGGAATCCCTGGCTGTCTCTCTTAAGTTCCTTCCGATCCCAAGCTGCTCAGGGTTTGTGATTTGCAACTTGAGTGTTCTTTGCTTTTTTTTTTTTTTTTTTTTAAACTTTTTTTTTTATCTTATTTATTTATTTATTTGCCTTGGTGTTTGCCTGGAACTGGAACTACAGACAGTTGTTAGCTGCCATGTGGGTGCTGGGAATTGAACCAGGGTCCTCTGGAAGAGCAGACGGTGTTCTTAACCGCTGAGCCATCTCTCCAGCCCCGTTCTTTGCTTTTTGTCTAAAGTCCACTAATGAGTGAGTACATCCTCTGACCATCTTTGTGGGCTTGTGATACCTCGTTCATCCATTTGCCCATTTTGCAGAGTCTTAGTCTGCCTCTTCACTGTTCCCACACTGCTTAATATTTGTGTGCTTGGGGCATTCTGTGTGCTGTTACATTAATAAATCTTACTTTTCAAATTGGTTCCTAAAAATTTTAGGACAGGCATTGATGTAGAAGAAAACTTGGGTGTCAGGTTCACTAACAGACTTACTTAGGAGACTAACTCATCCCAAGTAGAATTTAGCTGGGGCAGAGGTGGGGGGCACTGCCTCTAAAACACACCAAAGATAAGAAGTATGCTAACCAAGTCTGTCTGAGATCAGTGAAATTTAGGGTGTTAGGATGCTGATGTCTGTTTACAAAAATGGATCCCCAATTAGGTTTCATTCCCATAACAAAAAAAGAAAACACTAAATTACACACGGCCATTAGGCTCATCTCCACATCAAAAAAACTTGACTCTGAGGATGACACAAAAACACAGCAGGGTCCTGGCCTGCCTTTAAGTCCCCTGTGCTCTTCTCCAGAAAAGCATAATTCTTCCAAGTGGGCAAATGACCCCGGGGACCAACTATTGGAAAAGTACAACACTCATATACGTAAATAATTCTGGCAATATCCTTGCTGTGTAAACCTCCTTCTGCCCAAGTGGCCAGACTAGCAGTCTCATGTCTCTGGTTAAATTATTCAGACTGTTAACTGGGACTGGACCTAAACTTAAGGATGACAGTGTGTGTGGAATGCATAAGCCTAAGATATATAGGAGTTATTAAAACCATCTACTCATGGCTGGCTCCTCTACGGCATTAGCCAGAGCTGCTGGACACATGCTATGCTTTAAAAAAAAAAAAAAAAAAAAAAAAAGATTTTTCCTCCTTTATTAATCTCTAAGTGTGCAAAATGACTTCTCATATTAATAGTAATTCTAGAATAATAGCAGTTACCTCTTGAGATCATTTCATACCCTGTAGCAGAGAGCCTTTAAAACTAGTAAACATGGGGGCTGGAGAACTGGCTCAGCGGTTAAGAGCACCGTCTGCTCTTCCAGAGGACCCGGGTTCGATTCCCAGCACCCACATGGCAGCTAACAACTGTCTGTAGTTCCAGTTCCAGGCAAACACCAAGGCAAATAAATAAATAAAGTTTTTTTTTAAAAAAAAAAAACTAGTAAACACACACACAACAACAACAACAAACATAGAATGGGTGAGATGGCTCAAGAATGAAGGGCTTGGGAGGCAGGCCTGACAGCTGGAGTTCAAGCCCCAGAACCCATGTAAAGGTGCAAAAAGAGAACCAAGTCAGAGCTGTCCTCTGGCTCCCCGATACACACATGCGTGCCCACGTATACACACACGGTAGCACATGTGTGCCTACGTATTAACATGTAATAACTTTCTAAAACAAATGATTCCTGGTGCTGGGTGGTAGGGGTGTGGCATGACGAAGGCCTGAGCATCTTTACCTTTCTTTTAAAAAGTCTTCAAATTCCTTGCAGTTCTTGCGGCCGTTGTTGAGATGCTGGATGATGCTGTCATAGCCGACAGTGCTGAGAATGTCTGTGCTCTGGAGGAATGAAGAGCATAACATCAGACTAGGAATAAGCATGAAGAAGGGTGGGGTAGCAGAGGCAGCAAGCCTGAAATGGGACTTCGCTGAATCACTTTTACAAAGGTGTGACCCAAGAGAAGACGGGAAAGAGTAGAAATCAACTGCTGGGAAGAATTAAAATAATGAAACTGAAGGGGGGAGACAAAGAATGAGAATCGTGAGGATGAGTCAGGTCCCTCTCTGGGCCTCCAGTCACACCTTCATCAGGACAGGAAGGATGGCACAAGGTTCCTACTCCAGCCTCTAGCTTTGGGCACCTTCACATTGCTTATCAGAAACTGCCTTGGGCTACCAGGCAGGGGTGGCAAACGCCTTGAGTCTCAGCACTCAGGAAGCAGAGGCAGGTGGGTCTCTGTGAGTTTGAGACCAGTCTAGTCTACAGACTGAATTCCAGCACAGCCAGGGCTACTCAGAGTGTGGTAGTTTGAATGTAATTGCCCCATAAGCTCACAGAGAGTTGCACTATTAAGAGGTGTGGCTTTTGTTGAAGTAGGTGTGACCTTGTTGGGAGATATGTGTTGCTGTGGGGGTGAGTTTTGAGGTTTCCTATGCTCAAGATACCATCCAGTGTCTGAGTCCATTTCCTGGTTAATTTTTAAATGCATTAGTGAATACAATCTGGAGATCTCGAAATTACCCAACAAGAGTATGACATCACAGGGAAAATCTGTGGTGTGCCAATGCTCTCTTCCTGGTCCATGGCATTTCCTGGATAATCTACCAAATTTGGTCCCTATTCTTGTCTGAGGAGTAAGGCAAGTGCAGAGAAACAGCTCCTCTCCAAACTAGAATAAAGTGTCCATATGTAGGACCAAGAGAAAGGGAGGGAGGGAGCCAGTCTTAGGTTACAAGCCCATTTTAATCAGGGGCTAAACATTCAGCTTGTCTTTAAGCTTGCCACCAAAGACCTTGACATCTCTTCCCACAGCCAGATAGCCCTCTTAAGGGACGTAGAATACCCACAAAAGGCAAGCAGTCCTGAACCACAAGGCAAGAGTGAGGAGGTAAGCCACAGAGTGGTAGAAGTTAGTCACTGGGCTGACGGAATCATGAATAGGAGCCTGGGCAAGCATTGCTGCATAGAGTTCCTGGCCCTAATCTGGGGGAAAGAATACTCAATTTCTAATTAACAACTTCACTACCCCCTTTGCAAAATCCAAAGCCAAGTCTCTCAATGCTCATGTTTTCTGGCAGTCTTTCCTGGGCAACCTGGTTCCCTCTTCTAAGTTCTCAGAATACAGTGCTCAGTACTGCTCACACAGATTTCTGTCCCAACTCTATTGAATGTACCCAGAGTTTCATTCAACACTGTCACCTCCCCTGCATCCCTCCCAGAAAAATCTCCCTAATACTATGCACAGTTGATTAGTCTCATAGTCGCTGTCTTGGAGCAAAACAAGTGGCAAATTCACCAGACTTTTATATTCAGAGCTACATTGTCCTCAGAATCTTAAACATAAGGATGTAATTGTAGTGTGTACATTTGGGCTTTGATTACATATATCACACATGAGCCAGATGCAAAGTGTTCGTTCTGCTTACCAGTTCAAAAGCAATAGCTCTTCTAGTGCCACTTCTCATTTGCGCCAGCCTCCTGGGGGCAAATGCAGCCACTGTAAGACCAATCATGTCCATAAGGACCGGGGTATACATCTACCCCTAGTAAGATGGCCTCCAAGAGAAATGTGCAGGGTGAGATGTCCCCTACCCAAATACATAAGAACAGAACAACAAAACAAAGCTCCCTGCGGAAATGAACAAAGGAATATAAAGGCTCATTGTCAAAGTCATTTTGTAGACAGAAGTCTCCATTCCTACCCATCAAGAACGCTAGACTTCTCTGTACTATGACATCTGGGAGTACATTCACCTGGAATGTAACAGTGTCAATCATGCCCCTGGGTGTGGCGATGCAAACATGGGCCCGCCCACCCTTTTAAAGAAAGGGCTCACACGATTCCCCGCCCCTCTTCTTCTCTCTCCGCTCCCTTCTGCCCCTATCTCTGCCCACTGCTATAATAAACTCTCAGGTGGTACTCCCGGTGTTGAGATTCCATTCACGCAACACGTGCAAATAACTAACAGGAGGTGGTTTCCTTTAGGTCTGGTGGGGCAAGGAAGCTAGAGCAGAGTTTCCTGAAAACACAGACCTCCCAGCTGCCCGCTCATTCTGAATCTGAATCAGTGAAGAAAGAAAAGTAAGAAGTAACTAAGAAAAGATTCCCAGAAAAAGCGGAGCACCCAGCGCCAGGTCTAAAAGGCAGTGAAGACTGGGTGATGCTAGCCAGAGGGCTTGAGTCCTGAATTAAATGGAGTGGGGGGGATGAAGCAAGACAGAGGGGTGCACATACAACCCGAGATGGACCTGTACCCGAGATGGAGCTATACCCAAGATGGACCTGTACCGGAGATGGACCTATACCCGAGATGGAGCTATACCCAAGATGGACCTGTACCCGAGATGGACCTATACCCGAGATGGAGCTATACCCGAGATGGACCTGTACCCGAGATGGAGCTACACCCGAGATTGACCTGTACCCGAGATGGACCTATCCCCAAGATGGACCTATACCCGAGATGGACCTGTACCCGAGATGGACCTGTACCCGAGATGGAGCTGTACTGGAGATGAACCCAAGACACAGCACCAAGGGAGAGAGCTCAGCAGACACAATGCCTGCTTCACACAAAAGTGTGAAGTCTGAGCTCAGTCCAGGCTCCCAGATAAAGGTCAGGTATTGCAGCAGAGGCAGAGACAAGCAGATCCCTGGAGCTTGCTGTTATGCAAACCTAGACTACCCAGCAAGCTCCAGTAAGAGACCATCCCAGGAAGAGACTGTCTCCAAAAACAAGCTAGACAGACAGTTCCTGAGGGAACCTGCCAGAGGCCAGCCTTGGGCCTCTATACACACATGCACCTGCACATCCACAAAGGCAGGGAGGGACGGAGGGAGGGAGGGATAGAGGGAGGGAGGGAGAAGGGACGTGAAGGGAAAGAAGGGAAGGTCAGCAGAAATAAAATAATATAACCAATGGAGCTGGAAGGATACCCCAGAGGTTACATGCTCACACGCACACAAATTAAAAACAAATCCTTTTAAAAGTAAGTGTAAATATATAAATAACAAAATGAAGAAATTTTTAAGAGAGCATCACTACCTGCCCTTAGAAGTGGGAAGAGCAAATCCTTGACCCCAGTCCTCAGCCTCGGAACCAAAGTCTTCTGTGTCTATCCACACCTCCCCTCCAGCCTTCCCGCACTGGTCCCCTCTCTTCTCAAGGAGGAGCAAAGCACATTACTGCCCTAAGCCCTGCCTTCCACATACTATTCCTTTAGTGGGAAGGGCATGTCTTCCTTCTTTACTTAAATCCTACCTTTGCTTCAGAGCCTGTTCAAATCCCATTTCTTCTCTGAATAGTGTCTTCCTGGAAGAAATTACTGTCCTCTGTCCCTCTTCAGAATGCCTGGAGTGTTTGCTGTCATTTGGCTGTTAGCATACACTGTTCTGTGTCATGAGGCTTCTTTCTTTCTTTCCTCCCTCCCTCCCTCCCTTTCTTTCTTTTGAGACCAGGTCTCATGAAACTCAGATTAATATAATTTACATTATAGCCAAGTATGGTCCTCAACTTCTGATCTTTCTGTCTCAACCTCCCACATTCTTGTATTATAGCCATCACACCTGGTTTATATGTACTGGGATCACAGCCATCACACCTGGTTTATATGTACTAGGATCACGGCCATCACACCTGGTTTATATGTACTGGGATCACAGCCATCACACCTGGTTTATATGTACTAGGATCACGGCCATCACACCAGGTTTATATGTTCTGGGATCATGGCCATCACACCAGGTTTATATGTACTGGGATCACGGCCATCACACCTGGTTTATATGGTATTGGGATCACAGCCATCACACCTGGTTTATATGTACTGGGATCACGGCCATCACACCAGGTTTATATGTACTGGGATCACGGCCATCACACCAGGTTTATATGGTATTGGGATCACACACATCACACCAGGTTTATATAGTATTGGGATCATGGCCATCACACCAGGTTTATATGTACTGGAATCACGGCCATCACACCAGGTTTATATGGTATTGGGATCACACACATCACACCAGGTTTATATGGTATTGGGATCATGGCCATCACACCTGGTTTATATGTACTGGGATCACGGCCATCACACCTGGTTTATATGTACTGGGATCACGGCCATCACACCAGGTTTATATGGTATTGGGATCACACACATCACACCAGGTTTATATGTACTGGGATCACGGCCATCACACCTCGTTTATATATACTGGGATCACAGCCATCACACCTGGTTTATATATACTGGGATCACAGCCATCACACCTGGTTTATATGGTATTGGGATCACACACATCACACCAGGTTTATATAGTAAGGAGGATCAAACCCAGGGCCAGTGCATGCTAGAGAAGTACTACCAATTAAACTACATCCCCAATCCTAGTTATCATATCTTCTAATAAAATGGTTAACTCATCATGTGTTATTTGGATTATGCACAAATTTTATCATTCATGTTAATGGATTTTGACATACATTTTAATTTTATACCAACTACACACAAAATACTAACAAATTAATAAAGTCAGCCAAAATTGAGTGCTTGCAACCAGGGAGACTACCTAACATTCCAGAGAGTCTGTAAAAACCATATGCATAAAACAAACACATACATCCAAGGAAAGTTAGAGATGAGGACAGTGTATAACATGGCCATATAACAAACATGTATGATGAATACAGCAGAAAAAGAAGGTAAGCTAAGTCATAAGAGAAAAGAAAAAGTAAAGAAATGGGAGCAGGTGAGGCAAGGTCAAGACTGACAACTCTCCTAACTTAGCCTCCTGGGGGGTTAGAATTACACATATGTGTCGCCACTAATGACCAAGAAAAAAGATTTATATAGAGCCTTTTAAAACAACCAGGATTCATATGAAAAATAAAAATGCATTTCAAATAGAATAACAGTCAGGCCTGGTGACAGCTGGGCGGTGGTAGTGCCTGCCTTTAATCCCAGACCTTGGGAGGCAGAGGCAGGTGGATCTCTGTGAGTTCCAGGCCAGCCTGGTCTACACAGCAAGTTCTAGGCTAGCCAGGGCTACATAGTGAGACCCTGTCTCAAAAAAGAAAAAAAAAGGGAGGGCAGGAGAGAAAAGAGGAGGGGAGGGGAGGGGAGGGAATGAGGGAGGGAGGGAGGAAGAAAAAAGAAAAGATTTTAGGGGCTGGAGAGATGGCTCAGCGGTTAAGAGCACTGTCTGCTCTTCCAGAGGACCCGGGTTCGATTCCCAGCACCCACATGGCAGCTAACAACTGTCTGTAGTTCCAGTTCCAGGCAAAACACCAAGTCAAATAAATAAATAATAAATAAATAAAGTTTTAAGAAAAAAAAAAAAAGAAAAGATTTTAAATATTACAGTGGCATAAATACAAACTATTCTGGAGCAAACATTGAAGTTGTTATAAAATTTCTTTACTGAAAACATTAAAAAAAAAAAGGCAGGGGGGGCATTGCTGAAAGAAATGTAGGAAGCTCTAATAAAAGCAGCCATAATCTCATCCGAAGGAATGGACACTGTTAAAAGACTTGTTTTCTCCCAATTGCTCTACAGATTCAACATACTTCCATCAGAAGCCCCAAATCCTCTTCTATAAATAACTGCAATTTGAACCTAAAGTCCATAAAGAGTCACAAAAGGGCCTGGGCTATGCACAAAACAAAATTTTGATTAAATTTTTTTGTTTGAAAAACAGCCAGCGCCAGGTATGGTAGCACACAGTGTAACCCAGCACTTGGGTAGTGGAGGCAGAAAGATCAGTTCAAAAACAGCCTTGACTACACTGGAGGTTCAAAGCTAGTCTGAGCTCCCCAAGACCCTGACATAAAAATTGGAAGATTGAGACCACCTGACTTGATAATTTTCTGTGAAGTTACAGTAATTAGAACTGCACAGCAAAGAGCCGAAGATAAACAAGTAGACAATGAGACAGAAAAAGACATAGGAACAGACTAATTTGTCTATGACCGACTGACTTCGAGCAAAGGGGCCAAAGCTGCTTAGTTCTTCGGAACAGATGTTCCTGAAACAACTTTGTAAACTTGATGGGAAAGTACACATTCCTCTCCTACCGTGTGCAAAAGCCAACTTGAAATGAACATGCATTTAAATGTAAAGCTAAAATATAATGTTTTCAGAAGAAGACAAGGGAAATTACCTTTAAGGACTTGAGGTCATCAAAAAGGAACTATCGTGGGCTTCAGAATGGTCTGGTATATAAAGCACTTGCCTTGAAAGTATGAGGAACTGTGTTCCATCCCCAGAACCACATAAGAAATACCCAGCATGATGTTCACTTGTAATGGCAGAACTGGAAAGGCAGAGGTAGATGGGTCCCTGAGGCTTGACAGTCAGCAGCCTAGCCTAAATAGTGAGCTCCGGCCAGTGAGAAACCCAACCTCAAAGAGACTGTGCGGCATTTCCAGCAATGACACCAGAGGTTGTTCTTTGGTCTCTATGTGTGCATGCATGTGCACACTCACCCATATGTAAGCATATGCATACATTTAAAAAAAGGAACTACAGTGGTTGGGAGAACTTAAGAAATCTTTCTTTTTAAAAAAAAAAAAAAACAAACTTTATTTATTTATTTATTTGCCTTAGTGTTTGCCTGGAACTGGAACTACAGACAGTTGTTAGCTGCCACGTGGGTGCTAGGAATCGAACCCGGGTCCTCTGGAAGAGCAGACGATGCTCTTAACCGCTGAGCCATCTCTCCAGCCCCCTCTTTTTTTTTTAAAGATTTATTTATTATATATACAGTATACAGAAGAGGGTACCAGATGTCATTATAGATGGTTGTGAGCCACCATGTGGTTGCTGGGAATTGAACTCAGGACCTCTGGAAGAACAGCCAGTGTTCTTAGCCTCTGAGCCATCTCTCCAGCACCAAGAAATCTTTCAAGATCAGAGGAGACTAGGCAGATTGAGGATAGTATAGCCATAAACAGACTTAGCAAATCTTTAAAAAACACTTTTAAGTTGTTTTTTTTAATTTTATTTTACAGATCAACCACAGTTCCTCCTCTTTCCTGTCTTCTCACTCACTCCCCAGCTTCCCTCTACCCCATCCCCCCATGTACTCCTCCAAGAGGGTAATGCCTCCCACGGGAAGTCAACAAAGTTTGGCATATCAAGTTGAGGCAGGACCCCTCCCCCTTGTATCAAAGCAAGGCATCCCTCTATAGGGAATGGGCTCCAAAAAGCCAATTCATGCACTAGGGACAAATCCTGGTACCACTACCAGAGGCCCCACAAACTGCCCAAGCCACACAGCTATCATACACATTCAGAGTGCCTAGTTCGGTCCAATGCAGGTTCCCCAGCTGTCAGTCCAGCGTTAGTGAGCTCCCAGTAGCTGGGGGTCAGTTATGTTTGAGGGTTTCCCCCATCATGGCATTTTACAGAAAAAAAAAATGCTTAAAGCTAATGGCCAGAGATTTAGCTCAATGGGGGTGTATTTAGCATCCTTAAGGCCCCAGGCTTACCCTGAAGGATCCCCAAAAATTAATAATACTAAGTCCACCTGTGTCTGTTCATACTTCCCATGAAGAGCTTCTTCATGCTGCTCTGTTGTTTCCAATTGCTTTCCATTATTTAAAAACACTGAGCTGACAGACTAGTAAGTGATCTCAGGGGGTAAAGGCCATCAAGCCTAATGATCTATCCTCCATATACATAGCAGTCATGTGCACACATGCACAAAATAAATAAAAAAATAAATAGATAAATAGATTTTAAAATAAAGGAGAAATCAATTAATTTTTAAATTAAAAAATACTAGGCTAGTAATATGGCTTAGCTGGCAAAGTATTTACTTAGTGTGTGGAGTCCTGGATTAGAGATAGATATAAATTGATGATAGATAAACAGATGATGGATGGATGGACAGATAGAGAACGGACCGACAGAATGCACACAAAACACTCCTACATGTTAAAAGAAAAAATACTTTTTTAAAGTGTTAGTGACTGAACCCAGGGCCTGACATATGCCAAGAAAGCATGCCACACTATGCTACACTCATGGCCCTAAATGCTAGCACATACATGGCATGTTTTTCAAGTCACAACTACTATAAAGGGCATTTGCAGAGAACAATTCTACCCTGTACCTTTGCCACTTTTGTTTGCAGCTCTTGCTTATTACTGACAAACTTCCTTCATTTCTGGCTTATTCTTTTGGTATTTCTTTTTGTACAAATGAGCAGGATCGGGGCTGGAGAGATGGCTCAGAGGTTAAGAGCATTCTTCCAAAGGACCCGAGTTCAATTGGCTGCCAGCTCACAACTATCTGTAACTTCACTTCCATGGGATCTAACACCATCATACTGGCATTCATGCAGGCAAAGCCCAATGTACATTAAATAATAAATGAAATTTTTTTAAAAAAGCATATGAGCAGGATCAATTTTTTTTTTCATCTTTTCCTCTGTCTCAGGCCAAAGTAAATACTACAGAGCTGGGCAGACGTCTCAGAAGTTAAGTGTGTTTACTGTTCTCCCAGAGGACCAGAGTTCTGTTCCCAGCATCCATGTTTGGCAACTTGCAACCACTTATAACTCTAGCCTGACACTCCAGTTCCAAAGGATCCAATGCCTCTAGTCCCCTCAAGCACCCACACTCATGTATACATACCCACATACACATATACACATGATTAAAAGTAGTAAAAGTAAATCCTGGGAACCTGTGCTGTCTCTCCAGACTTGCTCCTTGAACACTTCTGAGTCACCTAAAGATGCACAGAGTAAAGAGAAATGATGCTCGGATGTGCTAAGGACAACTGGTCATACCATAATATCCTTACATGTCATGTTTTAAAAGGCAACAGTTAGGGGGCTGGAGAGATGGCTAAGAGGTTAAGAGCACTGACTGTTTTTCCAGAGGTCCTGAGTTCAATTCCCAGCAACCACATGATGGCTCACAACCATTTATGATGACATCTGGTGCCCTCTTCTGCATACTGTATACATAATAAATAAATAAATATTTAAAGGGTAACAGTTATAAATCATTTATTATTTCCAGGATTTAGGATACTTTAGTCACTCTTAAAAACTGAACACCAGCCAGGCATGATGGTGCTCACCTTTAATTCCAGCACTCAGCCAGAGGTGAGGATCTCTATGAGTTTGAGGCCAATCTGGTCTATATATTGAGTTCCAGGACAGCCAGTGTAGGGAGCTGCATTGTACCACGCCCTAAAGGTGGCGCTGTTTTCTGCCTTCCACCCTCCTGATGGGATGGTGAGTGCTCTCGGGAGTAAACAACTCCTTATTGGCTGCAGGCGAGGATGGTGGCTTGCTTCCGTGCCTCAGGACCTATGGTCAATGTCCACGTGGCTTACCGGGATTGGAGGCCCAGAGGGTATTTAGCCACGAGTGGACTCTCTCCCCCCCCCCCCGCCCCGGGATCGTGGTGCGAGTTTTAGTTCATATCTTCCCGGGTTTCGGCACCACTTGTCGCGCGCAGCCTCACCAGCAAGGAACACGCAACACCGGATCCTTCTCTTTGCAGTTTATTTGGGCCTTTAATTATCTTCTTGTCTCTCACTCACTCACTCTCACTCTCACTCTCAGACATATGACAAACAACGAACGACCCACTCTCTCACGAACGACCCTGGGGGGAAGTCCACTCGTGGCTAAATACCCTCTGGGCCTCCAATCCCGGTAAGCCACGTGGACATTGCCCATAGGTCCTGAGGTGCGGAAGCAAGCCACCATCCTCGCCTGCAGCCAGTAAGGAGTTGTTTACTCCCGAGAGCACTCACCATCCCATCAGGAGGGTGGAAGGCGGAAACCAGCGCCACCTTTAGGGCGTGGTACAACACAGCTCCCTACAAGCCAGGACTATAAAAAGAGACCCTGTATCAAATAAAATTAAAACCTAAACATCATTCCATATCAGTTTCCAGGGCTGGAGAGGTGGCTCAGCAGTTAAGAGCACTGACTGCTCTTCTAGAGGACCAGGGTTCAATTCCCAGCACCCACATGGCAGCTAACATCTATCTCTAACTTCAAGATCTAGCACCCTCACAGACATGCAAGCAAAACACCATATCAGTTTCCTTTTGATACTTCATAGAATTTGATTATTTGGATGTAGCACAGTTTATGACGTACTTTCCTATGTGTGAGCATATAAATTGCTTCCAAAATTTTACAAGAAAAAGTTTTTAATGTTTTATAATTCATCTTAAAAGACTGATTCTTAGGTGTTCTATTTATTTTTACTTTTGATGGCTTTGAAGTATGTTTGTATGTATGTGTGTGTGTGTTACTCACTTACGTATGTGTGAGAGAGATGTGTGAGTACTGTCACACTCCTGCAACAGTGTGCTTGTTCAAGTCAGAGAACAACATCCAGGAACTGGATGTTCTCCCCTTCCACAGTCAGTGGGATTTGGAGACTGACTTGGGGTTCACAAGTTTTGCAACAAGTACCTTCCTCACCTGCTGACCCACTGCACTAGCCCTGCTTCGGTTTTTTGGAACAGGGTAACTGGCCAGCTATGAACCTTCAGTCTCTAGAGTGCTGCATTTACAGATGTGCACCCTGGTCTTTGTATTGTATGAGTGTTGTATATGTGTGATACGTGTGTGAAGGTTCCCAGAATTCAGAGTCAAGTGGCAAGTGTTGGCTCTGTCACTGTTTGACTTTTTTGTTGTTTTGTTTTGAGACAAAGTCTCACAGTGTATCCCTAGTTGGCTTAGAACTCTTTATGTAGACTAGGTCTTGAACTCACAGAGATCTGGCTGTCTCTGCCTCCTGAGTGTTAAGATTAAAGGTGTGTGCCACTGCACCCAGATTGTCTTATTTGTTTGAAACAGGGTTTCTCTCTATACCCAGAGCTAGACTTGTGACCAGCAAGCCCCAGTGATCCTCTGCCTCTACCCTAAACAGTGTTAGAGTTACAAGTATGCATATGACCAGGCCTGGATTTTTACATGGCTATTGGGGATTTGAACTCACATCTTTATGTTTGTACACCTAACTCTTACCTTCTCACTCATATTCCCAACCCTGGCTCTGTATTTTAAAGTACAGTTTTAAGTTATTATTAGTGATATATAGAATGCCATTGCAAACCTTTTAACCCTAGAATTGAGGAGTAAGAGGCAGGCAGATCTCTGTGAGTTCAAGGCCAGCCTGGTCTACGCAGCAAGTTCCAGACCATCAAGAGCTATACAGGGAGAGAGAGCCCATTTAAAAAAAAAAAGTTGATCAGTTCACCATGTTACTTGTGTGTGTGTGTGTTTGTATCTGTTCTGCTTCTGGTGTTTTGATAAACTCTTGGTATAATTTCTAATGCTTTTGCTTCTGCATCAAGTGAAGGGTGAGACATGGTAGAAAAGGTGTTATCCTGGAGAGAGGGGAACATGCAGAGGGCCCCAGAGTTGTGCTGACCTTTTTCCTCCTAGAATCAAACTCTGTTGTTGGAGGCCATCTCCTTAATGTCAGGCACCTGCTTCAGGATGTCATCAGCTGACACTTGGGCAGATCTATCAGAAGCAGCTGCTCCACGTTAACCCGCGTGGGAGAGCCCTGGCCGAATTCCCAGTGACCTCTAATTGATCTCTCCACGGCTGCTTCCAGCTCAGCTGACTCAGAGCTTGTCGCTAAGGCTCCAGGACTTGGTGTAGAGAATGCGTACTTTATTCTCTGTTTATCCCGGCTTGGAAAACTTTCTCCCAAACTCTGTCCATCTAATACCATCTGCCTTTTACATTGCAGATTTTTTCACAATCAGCAGCTCACCGGCAGATCTGTCTCTGTTGTCTAATGCTGCCACGTATCATTTGCTATTTTAGTATGGCTTGGGAACAGACAACTGATAAACACCAGCATTTGATTTCCCATTCAGGGATAGAGGCGGGGAGAAAAGAGTCAGATTATGAAAGTAGCATATGTATATTGCAGGAAATTTAGACAGTACATAAAAATGCTAAGAAGGCAATTATTCTCAACATTTGGATACATACTCATCCCCTCCTGCACCCCTCTCTTTTGAGATGGTGTCTCACCAAATAGTCTAGATTGATTTCCAGTTCCAGTCCCCCTTCCTGCCTCAAACTCTGGAATGCTAAGCTATGTGCCACCATGCCTGCCTTCATCTGCGTTTCTTGCTTAGTGTGGTCATGCTTAACACAGTTGTTTTCTAGCTTTCTGCTTCTGATGCTGCCTTTTCCACTGACTGCTGCTGACTTGAGAAGAGGGAAATGTAGACATGTGTGGGTGTCAAACATGGCTCTCACCTACAAAGAGCTGTCTGAGGGCTGTAGGGCCAAGGTGAGACAACAGTGGGATCGTAAAATAAAGCTGGAACAGTAACTGGGCTGGGGTACTGATGTGGGATGTCTTTCTGTATGCTGTGAATATCATTGGTTAATAAGGGGACTGTTTGGGCCTATGGTGGGGTATCTTAGAAGCAGGTGGGAAATCTGAACGTAGAGAAAGAGGAAGGAGGGCAGAGTCAGGAGAGACACAATCCAGCTGCCCAAGAAGCAGTTGTAATAGAGTAATAGAGTACAGGTAAGCCACCAGCCACGTGCAAGACAGATTAATAAAAGTGAGTTAAGATGAGAGAGCTAGCTAACAACAAGCCTGTGCCATAGGCCAAAGAACTTATAATTAATATAAATGTCTAAGTCATTTTTAAGACTAAGGGGCAGCGGGGCTGCAGGCGAATCTAGACCTCGGGGCTAGGCTGGCTGAAAGCTTTTACTACAGAGTATCATTCTTGCCTCCATCTATTACGATTTCATTAGTGAAAGCTGAAGGACACAACCACTGTATTGTGTGCAGGAGAACCTGGTGGAAGAGAGATCACAGTCTTCACATCTGCTAAGTCTTCTCTGATACTTCCCTAGCTGATTATGACAACCAGTTCTGAATACATAACAAGCCATGTTTATTCCACTGGTATCTGCTTGCAGTAAGGAAATTCTTATGTTCAAGGCACATTTCTTTGCCTATGTGGCTATTCAAACTGATTTTTGAATATGTCTTCAACTCATTTAGTCTAAGAAAGACTTAAAAACTCAAAGCACATTATCTCTTTTAATCCTTCCAATATGTCCCACATTCCAATCTAGCTACTCAGTACATTGACTATTTGCTCAAAGTCATGTGGCTTTCAGATGATAGACTTGGGGATCAAATTTATGTTTCATTTTCAAAACCATAAATAAAAGAACTAAAAGGCCAAGAGTTAGATAGGATCCTGTGCTCAAATAAGAAAAGCTAGGGCTGAGGAGATAACACAGTGGATAAAGGATTTCCACCCACAAGGACCAGAGTTCAGGTCCTAGCCCTCACATAAAAGACAGGCGTGGAGGCCTGTCTATAATCCAAGCTTGGAAGACAGAGATGAGGAATCCCCAAGGCAAGCCAGCTAGCTAGACTGTGCAAATCAGCAAGCTCCAGGGTCAGTGAGACCCTGGCTCAGTAAATAAACCAACGAACAACCAAGGAGAACATCTTACATCCATCTGTCCTTCCCACACATTCATGGGCATACATATCCACCCACACACAAACACCGTACATATATGGCCACACACATATACACAGAAAAATAAATTTAAATTTAAAGTCAAGTGGCTAAAGCAGAATTCAGTCTGTTTCACATCTCAACCTTCAGCTTTACTTCCTATATAGGACAAAGGTCAAGGAACCCAAGGGAAGATAAGAGGACTCAACAGTAAGGCTACCTTCCCCCAAGGATAGCAACCTCAGTTCAACTCCTGGTCCTTTGTCGTAGGAAGAAAGAAATGACCTGCATAAGATGTCCTCTGATCCTCCATATGAGGACTGTGACACTCTTGTAAATACACATACACACACACAATAAATTTACTTAAAAATATAATGAAGATAATAATGATATTCATATTGTAGAAGAAGACATTCTGTTTATAGTTGGTAGGCTATTTGTTACTATTAATCAACAATAATTTATCCATATTTGCAGACTTAGATCCACTGAGGTAGTAAACAAATAAAAAAGGAAGGTCAAAGTTGAAAGCACAGGGAAATGAGTGAACTCTACCGTCTTTATCCCAAATCTACAGTTGTCTTCTGGTAGTTAATGAGTGACTGAAGGAGTCTGGTGACACTGTGGTGGACAGTAACAGTCTTTGTGGTTGGAGGCAGCAGTAACAATGTTGCTTCCTGTGTCTCATTTCTTCCCCTGTGAAGCATGGAAATGGCTTCATTACTCTTATTTATGGAGCATGCTGTGGCCACCAATGCAAAGCAGTGCACATTTGTGCCCTCTATGCCCAGGCCTCACACAAATGCTGCCTTTGTATGGGGTGCCAAGCACCTGGCCACCCTATTTTGAGTGCTCTCCAGGCTTCCAAGAGGCACTAATGCCAATTTGCAAGTTTTCCTCAAAACTGGAGGTTTTTAAATGAAATGCAAAACATGGAGAGTCTTCTCTGGTCTCTTCCCTTTTCTGACATCATTCTCCCATGTCCTCATCCTGCTGTGCATGTGTCTAGTTTCTTCTTGATATGTCCTCCAGGCAGGACCCATTATGATTTATTTGTTTTCTGTTTCTTCAAGAGGCCGGGATAGCAATGCATTCTGGTCTCTTGAAGGAGTAAACAGGCTCACTGCTGCTTAGAATTGGCAGGCCTGAGCTGGGGCTGAGGAGTCGACATGGTTAACAGCTGTCTGAGTGGCAGTGGCCTAAGAGGTTCTTCAAGCTTGTGTCTGGAGATCCCATGTGTGGTAGACCTGGCAGGTGCGGACTTGAGACGCACCTCAGAACCCAGTGATGCCATGCTTGTGGCCCTGAGGGTGGCTCCATAATTTGTAAGCTCCATTTGTCTCTAGCTTGTTCGCTATGCCTTCTGCTCACAGGCCACACAACCGGTAGAAGAGGTGTGAAGGGAGTCTTTAGAAATCCTTGCAGCATAGAGCACAGGTTGAACAGGAGCTAGCGGGTACAACGTCCATGCCTCAAAGAGTGAAAGCCAGGCTGAAAGACAGAGCTGGGGCAGAAGCAGAGACTAGAATGCTGCCTCCCCCCGAACAAGGGCAAGGAATACAGTGAATGCCCTGTGGCCTGCGCACAGCGAGACTGTTTTTATTATTCTTCGGCTCACACATTTGCTATAATATGAGGCAAGCATGAGCTCACTGGAAAGGTCTTTGTTTGAAAAGCCTTTAATTGGCTTCGTGGTAAAAGCATTAATCCATTCACGGAAATTAGAACGCTGTGCACTTCTGTCCTGTTGTATATTACTAAGTCTTGCCACTTCTAAGAGTGGAAGGGTACATGGGTGTCCTCTGAAAGGGTCAATTACACTTCAGGCCGGGCTCCTCGGCTTTCCAACTTCCCCTCACTACTCCTCTCCCTCGCTGGACTCACCCCTAAGGTCTACTGTTCCCTCTGATAACCACTTGCTCCCATTATCCCTCTGAATCCTAATTTTGTTCTATCTTTTTATTTTTTTAAAGCAAGCTTTTTTTTTTTTTTGTCAAGACAGGCTTCCCTAGTTGTTCTCAAACTTACGGAGATCCACCTGCTTCTGCCTCCCTGAGTGCTGGGATTAAAGGTGTGCACCACCACATCTGACTTGTTTTTGCCTTTTAATTTCTTGAAGTGTCATATATATAGTACAGATGTAATTTTCTGAAAAAAAAAAATCACAATCATGCAACTTACGTGCTCATGTCTCTACAGAAAATACCTACAAGGATGTGGTTTACATGGGCATGCACATTCCCCTTATTCAGAAATGTTCTTTCCTGGCCCCTCTCACTCAGCTCTAGCAATCTCTCCTCGGTTCTTACACCATCACGGTTCTTATTTCCTTTATAATAGAGTCATTAGCCTTTTCTTTTCCTTGTCATTGTTGGGTTGTGTTCCATTGTATGAATATAACACAAAGTATTTATCCATTAACCAATTCTTATATGTTTGAGTTGTTTTCAGTTTAAGAATTTGTAAAATAAAATCCCCCACAAATACACTTGTACAAGTCTTTTTCAGCTTGTGTGTTTTCATTCCCCTGGGGTAAATGCTTCAGAGTTGAACTCTAGGTTATCAACTGAGTGTGGTCAGCTTGCTGAGACACTGGTGGACCTTTCTCATGGTCTCACATCCTTGCTGTGTCAATACTGATTTTTCCTTTTTAATTTTTCATTTTCGTTTGGGTAGTTTTGAGGAGAGAGTTGATATAGGGCCTCATGGTGTAGCCAAGGCTGACCTCAAAATGGAATTCACCATCCTCTTGCCTGGGCCTTCCAAGTGCTAGCGCTATGAGCAAATATCTCTGTGACTAGTTTCTGCAATTCCAGCCATTCATTGTGACTTAAATTTGAGTTCTTCAGATGACTCTATGTTGAGGAACTTTTCAAGGACTTTTTGGCAAAAAAAAAAATCTTTTTTTCCCTTTTTTTGTGTATACGTGTTTGTGATGTGTGTGCTTGCATTGGTGCATGTTTGCATGTGTGTTAAGCGCATGTGTGTGTACCAATATTTTGGGTGTGTGACAGTGTTTACACATTTTAGCCCTAGAGCCATCTCCCAGCCTGAAAGAAGTATCTTTTATAAAGTGTATTTCTATGACGTTCAAGTATTCTTCCTAGTTTTCATTGGATTGTTCATATTTTTGTCATTTTTTAGAGCTGTTTATACATTCTGTTTATGAGTCCTTTGACAGATAGATGTTTTTGAACACTTTTATTCCTGCCTGTGGCTTCCGTGCAGGTTCTTGATGAGCTTTTTTTTTTTTTCTGAGTAAGGGTTTTTGTTTGTTTGCTTGTTTGCTTGTTTGTTTGTTTGTTTTGAAACAGGTTCTTGCTACCGTGCAGGGTGGTCTCCAACTTGTCAACCTTCGGAGTCAGCCTTCTGAGTGCTGGGGTTACAGATATATACCCCAATGCCTACGTTTTCTAACTACACTTCAAATGACTATAGAGGGAGAGAAGAAAATTAATATAATGACACTGGACAAGGAATTTTTTATTATATTGTCTTAACCCAAGATAAAAAGTACAAATATTAAACTCCAGCTTGTTTCACAATTATATCATAAACAATTGTAAAAGTGTTTTCTATGAAGCTTAAAACTGATAGTCATAGAAAATGGAAACCAGAATTTTCATAGAGAGGGGAAAGTGGCATCCTGGAGTTAGTACATGCTGACTAGTAACACCAATCCTTATTGCCCAGTAGGTAATGCCATGTTGGCAGATTGAAAACAGTCATAAAAAGGGTTTTCACGCCATGGATAATTGGCCAATGCTACATGTCAGACTGGGAGGGTGGTTGGGGCATTGGCCTGAATGTGCAGATGCAGTGACACGTTCACATGCAGAAGGCAGAGGAAGATGCTCTTCCTTTATCAATCCTTGCTGTTTTACCTTCAGAGAGACAGGGTCTCTCTCCAAACTAAAAGCTTGGGTTTCCGATGAGGTTAGCTAAACAGAAAGCTCCCAGGACCTGTCTGTCTCTGCCCCACAGTTTCAGGTTTACAAGAATATGAATGTCAAGAACTCAGCTCCAGCCCTGGGACTTGCATAACAAGCAGGCTAACCCAGCAGGCTCTATGCTCACTCAAGTTATATTCTAGTTGGGTGGGCTGGTCTTTAAACACTCAGCAGCATATTACTGGGAGGGAATGATGGCTATAGAAGGCAAAGGAAGCTTTAGAAAAATCTCTGAGGTGGTGGGACAGATTGGAGACAACGTACACGTATTTCCTGGCTCTGTCTCCTTAAAGAACTCAGAAACAATGAGAACCAAATGGCAATAACCACGCTTGAGCATAAGTCTTCACTTCCAAACAATGTTCTTTACTCAAAGGAACCAGAACTTGAAGAAGTGGCAGCTCCCTGGACTGGGGCAAAGGCTAAGCCTATAAAACAAGGTGCCAAAAGGCACAGAAGTGTTCAGAGAGTGGTGGAGATATACAAAGGGAAAAGATGCAATTTAAAGTCACCCCTCAGATGTGTGACAAGTAAGAATCAAGATGAACATGCTGATAATATGATCCACTGAATAAACCCATGATCGTACAGAGAACGATGGACAGACTCTCCTAGACTGGTTCCTACTAGTCTTGTTGACCCCTGGATTCTAGGCCAGGGAACCCCATTTAAGGCTTTTTAACCTCTAGACAATGGAAGTGTGCTATGTCAATAACCTTTGTGATAATTTGTTACAGTAGCAACAAGTTGCTAATGAACTTTGGAACTTTAGCCAAAGGACCGAAGTCAACAGCACAGCAGCACCTCATACGGCAGGTCTCCCGTTGCTGAGAAAATCTCAGCATCACCCCTGCAATTTTCCTGCCAGAAATGCGCTAACCATAAGGAAACAGTCACACTCTAACTGAGGGCCATTCTGCCAAGTAACTGTCTGTATTCTTCAAAAGCGTTAGTCATACATGGCACAGGCTTGGGAACTGCTCCAGATTTAAAGCAACTACAGCATCCTAACTAGAGGCAATTCTAAGTACTCACTTACGACTACTTTATAACAAAGGAAGTAAAACGGAAGAAGAAAGCTGAGCCAGGAAGTGCTGGTGCATGCCTTTAATCCCAGCACTCGAAGGCAGAGGCAGGTAGGGGGGTCTCTGTAAATTCAAGGCCAGCCTGGTCTGCAGAAGGAGTTCCAGGACAGGCTGCAAAGCTACACAGAGAAAGCCTGTCTTGAAAAGGAAGAAAAAAAAGAGGAAAAGGAGGAGGGGGAGGGGGAGGAGGAGGAGGAGGGCGGCAGCAGCTGAATGAACAGGGAGCAAATGTCATGCTTTCTTGTGACAGGGTTTCCCACTATACCCAGACTGGCCTCCTACTCAGGGCACTCCTACCTCACCCTCCCAAGTGCTGGAATTACAGATGCGTGTGTCACCATACTCCCAACCAATAAGCATTTTTAAAGTAGGGCAATTATTAATAAGCAAAAGGTTGCTAACAAATACATAACTTTTCACACATCACATTGAGCACAGTAAGTATCTCCAACATTACTGAGAAGGTATAGAAAAATAGCCACTGTTGTTTGCTACTGGCACAATCCTTGAGAAAAAAAAATTGCAATACCCATCAGAATTTTAACTCCCTGTGGCCTTTGACGACTAAGAACTCATACTATACAAGAGTAACAGCATAACGTGAAAAGACACACACAAGTGTTCACTGCAATATCATAATGACAAGCACTCAATCAGCCTAATGCTCAGCAATGAAGACTTTTAAAGGAAATTAACCACAAGCAGGAAACTGAGCAACTATAAGGACATATGCATTGTCATAAAAGTATTCACAGGATAGCATTACAAGGAAAAGGAAAGGTACATATAGGAAAGCCCACCTATGTTGGCATATATTATATGTCACTGGAAGTCTGGAAACACACACCAGCAACAGCCCAGCTTTGGGACTGGATTCCAGGAGCAAAACTGGAAACACTGGCAGAAAGCACTTCACACTTTCCAAAGCACCAATTGGCTTATGTATGGTGGGCACCTGGCTCCCTGTTCCTGTAACAGTCATGGGAGTTAGCAGAAAGTATATTCAGAAAGTCAGTGTTACCTATCTAATCTCCAGATTTCAGAAAAGCATTACAAATCCACCAGGATAGAAAATCCAAGAATTTCTAGAATGAGAATGTCTTGATTCCTAAGGAACCCTAAACCTGCTGGTGTTGGTACTGACACTCTTCAGTTGGTAGGAACATGCTGGGCTAGCCATGTGACTTATGACTATAACCCCAGCATTCAGGAGACTGAAACAGGAGAATTGCCACAAGTCTGAGACCAGCCTGGTTTTATAAAGAGTAAAACCCTATCTCAAATGACTAACTTTTATTATATAATTTATGTTATGTTCATTGGTGGTTTGCCTGCATGTATGTCCCTATGGGGGTGTCAGAAGCTCTGAAACCAGAGTTACAGACAGGTGTGAGCTGCCTGTGGATACTGAGAATTGAACTCAGGTCCTCTGTGCCCTCAACCACTGAGCCATCTCTCCAACCCCCGGATTAATATTTAAATACATTAATTAGTAAATACAATCTGGAGATCTGGTAATTACCCAACAAGAGTATGACATCACAGGGAAAATCTGTGGTGTGCCAATGCTCTCTTCCTGGTCCATGGTGTTCCCTGGAGAATCTATCAAATTTGGCCCCTACTCTTGTTCCATTCTAACTCTGAGGAGACAGGCAAGCACAAAGAAGCTGCCCCTCTCAAAATTAGAATAGAGTACTCATAAGTAGGACCGAGGGGATGGGGGGGGCAGGCCAAGGAAAAGCAGATCTGAACAAAGTGTGACAATATGTATGAATGATTATTCATGATAACATCACAGTGATACACACTACTGTATATGCTATCTAGAAACTAGGTAAATATTTTTAAAAAAAAAATCCCTTTGAGACAAAGTCTCACAACATAGTAGTAGCCCTGGGTAACATGGACTCTATGAAGCCAGGGTGGATAAACCTGAACTCATAGAGATCCATCTGCCTCTGCTTCCCAAATGCTGGAATTAAACCTTTTTTTTAAAGATTTATTTAATTATATTTATAAGCATCTGTATGAGGTGCCCTCAAAGCTAAAACTGGATATTTCTTGTAGCTGGAGTATTCAGGCCACTGTGAGCTGCCAGGGTGAGTACTGCAATCTGAGCTCCAGCCTCAGATAGAGCAGTAAACGCTTTTAAAGGGCAAGCCATAGCTTCAGCCCTTTTTCTGATTTTTTAGCTAAGTCTGCTGAAGCTCAGGCCGACCTCAAACTCATTATGTGGGGGAAGATGACCTTGAACTTCTGACCCCCCCTCAGCCTCTTAATTGTGAGGATGAGCAAACATACCTTGGAAGAAACAACATCTGCCACAAACCCCACAGCTGCTAACTGGAGAACCTTGGCCAACTCTCTAAGAGACTGTAAGTTAACAGAAAATATTTCATACCCAGGAAGACAAACTCTGTTCTAAGGTAAAACCAGGCCCAAGGGTTTTAATTCCCAGGCTGTTTCAGATAGCTCCACCCCTAGAATTCACAGGGGAATTCCCTTAGGGTATGGACTTGGAGGTTCCCAGGCAAAGGTGGATTTATAATCTTCTTAACCAGAAATTAATCAGTGCTACTTTCAATCATAAAGTAAAACTAATGAAAATATCTCAATTCCTAAACATTCTAGAATCAAAGGGTCTGTGTGGTTTCATGTAGTTCTTTGGTTTTAATGTGCTACAGAACTAAACCATCTTAGAGAGAAACCACAGAATGAATTTCTACCTTTCCAGGAACTGAGGCCTAGGTTACAACTTCACTAAAGACAGGCTGGTTGTGATAGCACAGGCCTGTTAAACCCCAGTGCCTGGGAGGCCAAAGCAAGAGAATCGCTATCGCATAACAAAACAAATAATCTGACCAAAGTCTTAATTATTTTTTAAATTTCACTTTTCTTTTTTGAGATAAGCTCTTGTTAGCCCAGGCTAGCTACAAACTGCACAAACTCTGTTTAGTTTCTTCATACATGTTTTCTGACTTTTTTGGGAGGGTTGGCTGTTTTTTGTTTTGGTTTGGTTGTTTTCTTTTTGAATCAGGGTCTCCTGTAGCCCCAAATTGTTCTCAAAAACCAGCTTAGTCTTTCCCAAAACCCCCAAAACATAGGACCCTTGTTTCTACATACTCCTACTAATTCTTTATAAAGTTTGCGATATCTGGGCTGGAGAGATGTTCCAGCGGCTCAGCATGCATACTGTCCTTGCAGAGGACCTCGGCGCAGGCCCCAGCAGCCACATCTGGTGGCCCACACCCTCTGTAACTCCTCCAGCTGCAGGGAAATCTGATGAATCTGGTCTCGAGGGCACCTGCATTCACATGTACTTCTCCCCTCCCAACCAGGCACATAATTTAAAATAATAAAAATTAATCTTTCTTAACTTTACAATTTCAGTCATCCTGGAGTACTTTTGCTTAAGATTTAGTCTTTGGCATTAGGTGGTAGTTTCACTGCCGAACGCTGCTGAAGCCCAGGGCTTTGTACATGCTAAGCAAGGACATCTACCTCCGGGCTACATTCCCAACCCCAGTTTATTTTTAGTTTCACAGTTGCCATTTTGCTGAGTCCATCTAAAACTCAGGGTACTAGGGGCTTTCCACACTTCAGGACCATAACAGGAATAGAGTGTTTTTATATATTCAAATTTCAGACTTAGGTCTGTATTAAATGTTGTAGTTATTTTATTTATATAAAAAAGTCTTTTTTATCCATGTGTCCCCTGCTTCCCCTCCCTTCCCTCCTCCCAATCTCTCCTAGTCTGCTTTCAGCTTCCCCCCTCCCCATTTCCCCATCCCCTCTCTTCCTCTCCCCAAAAAGGGCAAAAAGTCCCAAGGTAGGTCAGCTCAGCGTGGCGCATCCACTCCAGGCAAGTCTGATTTCTTTGTCCCAATATCAAGACTGGGCTAGGTGTTCCTCTGCAGAGAATGGGCTCCAAGGTGCCAGCCCACCCATAGGAACACAGTCTGATCCCACCCCTCGAGGCTCTACATACTGCCCATGCCAATTGACAGATGCCTACCCTTGGAGGGCCTAGCTCCTTTTCCAGACCAGTGGCTGTTCTTGATTATAAAAGAAAGTTACAGGAAGTATTCTTTCATTATGTTTGTCAAAGTCCACCTCCTTGTCTCCTCTAACTCATTAATTTCTTATCTGGATGGATCCAATAAACGGCTCACATGACCTCTGAGCACAGGCAACCCAAGCATCTAAATGTTAATCACATGAAAATGGCACTCGGGGCTGGAGAGATGGCTCAGCGGTTAAGAGCACCGTCTGCTCTTCCAGAGGACCCGGGTTCGATTCCCAGCACCCACATGGCAGCTAACAACTGTCTGTAGTTCCAGTTCCAGGCAAACACCAAGGCAAATAAATAAATAAATAAAGTTTAAAAAAAAAAAAAAAAGAAAGAAAGAAAATGGCACTCAGCTGTCCTACACCAGCTGACTTATTGACCCTAAATCAAAAGCTAGTCTCATATAAATCTGCACACTTGTTTATAACAGGTGTATCCATAACTACTAACTGTCCAATAGGTGAAGAGATAGGCAGAATGTGGTACATCTGTACAATAAGATACTGTTCAGAGATCAGAGAAATGCATTATCAAGTTTCAGAGATGAGGAGGAGGCTTCACGTCCCCACATCCCCCACTTCCAGTCTGTGACAAGAAGCCTATCCACAAGGAAGAACTTTACACACAACCTGCTGGATAAAAGAAGTCAGCATCTGAATAGGTAGCATACTGCATGATTCCAATTATGTGATGTTCTAGGAAGGCAGAGCTATAATGATGGGGAAATGAATGGATGCATGAACAGGGATTTACAGGTAGTGAAACTATCGTGAGTGCTACAGTGGTGGAAATAAGATTATCCAGCCCTCTAAACCCACAGAAAGGGAAGCTCTGACCTTAGACAACAACACATATCTAAATCACTGTGTCCCTTCAAACACACCTACTAAACCGGTGAAGTGGAATTGGCAATCACGATTAAATTGAGGACTTTGAAATGAAAGAGTATTCTAAATTGTCCTGGTGGACCCAATGTAATTAATTACAGGGATCCTTAAGAATAGGGTCATGTGATTGCTGGGAGTCGGGGGTTCTTCTGCTTGCTTTTAGTTTTTTAGTCAGGGTCTTACACTGTAAGCAGGCCTCAGACTCAACGCAATCCTATTGCCTCAACCTTCCATATGCTAGGATTGCAGGCATGATCTACCAGGCCCAAATCTGACTGTTCTTGAAAATGAAAGTCATGGGTTGGGGAGATGACCAAATGCATAGAAGGGCTTGTTCCAAAACCTGAAGGTCTGAGCTCACCACAGCATGCCCAGGGAAGCTGGGATTGCCTGAGCTCACCACAGCATACCCAGGGAAGCTGGGATTGTCTGAGCTCACCACAGCATGCCCAGGGAAGCTGGGTTTGCCTGAGCTCACCACAGCATACCCAGGGAAGCTGGGTTTGCCTGAGCTCACCACAGCATGCCCAGGGAAGCTGGATTTTCTGAGCTCACCACAGCATGCCCAGGGAAGCTGGGATTGCCTGAGCTCACCACAGCATACCCAGGGAAGCTGGGATTGTCTGAGCTCACCACAGCATGCCCAGGGAAGCTGGGATTGCCTGAGCTCAGCACAGCATGCCCAGGGAAGCTGGGATTGCCTGAGCTCAGCACAGCATGCCCAGGGAAGCTGGGTTTGCCTGTAATCCTAAAATTGAGAGCTGAAATAGGATAGTCAGTCCATCCAGTGAGTGAACTCCATCAAGTCTAGTGAGAAACAGAGACACTATCTCAAATAAACACACAGAGTAATTGTGTGTGTGTGTTTGTGTGTGTGTGTGGACTGTGACTAAGGAAGATACCTAACCCTAACCCTAACCCTCAACCTGTGGCCTCCACACCAATTCACACCAACACATGTACCTATACACACTCATACACCTAACACACATGCACACAAATTAATTAGTTAATTTTTAGAATGAAAATAGAAGTGGTCCATGAGTAAACTCCAGAAAGTAGACTCCAGAGTCCAGAGCAGTGGTTCTCAACCTTCCTAATGCTGCAGCCCTTTCATACAGTGCCTCATGTCATGGTGACTCCCAACCAGAAAATTATTCTTGTTGCTACTTCATGACTGCAACTTTACTGCTGTTATGAATCATGATGTAAACATCTAATATGGGACCCTTGTGAGGGTCGCAACCCACATATTGAGAACCCCTGGTCTAGAGCAAGGCAAAGGTCCTCACTGGGACTCCTCCCCTCCAGTCTTCTCCCAGAAATACAGCCTTGAAACATGCCCATTTTAGACCAGGGATATATGGACTATAAGAGGGGCTGGAATACGTGTCAGGAGGGCAACCCAGCATTTATGAGTCCCTAAGTTTGAGCCCCTTGCTAAGCACAGAAGGAAAGAAGAGAGAGAGGAAAAAAAATAGGAGGGGAAGAGAGTGGGGGGACTGTAAGGTAAATGTGTGTTTAAAAACCAGTCTCTGGTAAGTTGTTAAAGCGGCGATAGGAAACTCATATACACTATGTATTTCCCTCACTGCAATTACCAAAATCCTTAGGTATATGGTATATTTATTTAGCTCCTAGGCATCTTACACACTAGGATACAAGCTTCCAAAATCCAGCATCACATGCAGCACAAACATCTCTCAACAGATACTTACAAAGGTAGAACCTGACCCTATCAGCACAAACACAGACTTAAAGAAGCTGTGTTCCCAGCCCAAGATGGACCAGTAATAGAATAACTATTAGAGCCAAGTCTGTGCCACGCAGCATTCCAGGACCTCATTCCATCAGTGACACAGCAGAAGTACAGGGATCCAGCCCACATGGTAGCACATGCCTGTGGTCCTGAGGCAGGAAAACCTGGAATTCAAGTAACCCCTGGCTACATAGGGAGTTGGAAGCCAGCCTGAGCTGCAGGAAACTCTATCTCAAAAAAAAAAAAAAAAAACACAGAGAAACCCACACTTTCAGGGCTGGAATGAGCACCTAGAATCGGTGTTCTAGGTAAGAAAGCAGAGATATAGTAAATTACTTTGTTTAGGTATTTTGAAATTTGGAGTCTATCATGTAAAGTGTAGAGTCTACAAGAGTAGGAGAAAGGGTGAGAGGAAATAAAGCATAGGGTGTGCAGGGGTAGGGGTGAGGGAAGAGGAAATAAAGCATAGGGTGTGCAGGGGTAGGGGTGAGGGAAAAGGACACAGTTTTGATCCCATTCAGCAAGGTAGATTTGAATAAGAAGTCCTTAGGGAGCCAGCTTCCCCTGCGCACAGAGCACCAGGCAAATGGCTCTTTATGACACTTTTGGGTTTTAAATTGCAAGGGTGCATGCAATTCTTGATCGTCTGCCATCAGCTGGATACTTGTCACACTTATGAACTTTTTTTTATGACAAGGCCTGGCTGTGTAGCTCAGGTTGGCTGTCAACCCAAGACCTGCAGGAATTACAGGCATGTGCCACCAAACTGGCTACACTTGACTGTTTACCCTAGACAATTCTAAACCTTGAGAGAAATAATGCTGAAATGTACACACTGATGCACACAGCCAAATCCTGTCCTAAACATGCTCGACAGTTTCCCACCACTGCAACGACCAACACCTTCTCCCACAGTGTCGAGAAAAATAAGGTGTTTCCTAATTTGCTGAATTTAATAAGCAAAAAAATCTATCCATAGTAGAATCACAATTTTTACTTATTTGTTAAATAGGTGGTAAACAGTTGGGGGTGATTTGTTTTGTTTTTTTAAGGCAGAGTTTCTCTGTAGCCCTGGAACTCTGTAGACCAGGCCCTCTTGTTCTGCCTCTGGGTGGATCTGAGTGCTGGGATTAAAAGCATGTCACACACACACACACACACACACACACACACACACACACACACACACAATGGAAGTCTTTTGAAGAGGATTTGAGTATATGCTGACTTACTTTGTAATTGTTTTCTTAATCACATTTATTTCTGGAAGTCCGTACACTGTGCCACAGACTGCATAGAGCTCAGAGAACAAATTCTAGAAATCAGTTCTCTCTTTCCACCGTGTGGGTCCTGGAGACTAACCTCAGGTCACTGGGGCATGGCAGCTAGTGCCTTATTTGCTGGGCCATCCACCTCTGTTTTGGTTTTTCTGAGGCCGGGTCTGAACTCACTGTGTAGCCCAGTGAATTCACAGATCTCCTCCTTCCTCAGTCTCTGGAATGCAGGGACCACAGGCATAAGCCATCACACTATTTTTGTTCTCATTTGAATTTTCACATTTGAATTTTATGAGTGAGGTCAAACATTTTTCCCTGTCCTTACAATTCCCTTTCATTCTCTTTTGTGGATCAAGGAGATCATTTTTCAGTCAGAACAAGGAAATAGGTGGGGAGAGCAAATGAGCTTCTACTCCAGGGAAACACCCAGCATCCTTATGTCATAACTGTCTGGTCTCTGGGGAGCTTCAGTGAGCTTCACTCGCCAGCTCCTAGGGCATCCCCATGCATGCCCCACCTCCACTTTCTCTCAGTGACCCTGATTGGTGGATGCAAGTGCCAGTCAGACATTGCTGCTGCTGCAATTTTGATATATGTGTATCATGAGCTACTTCCTATAGTGTTAAAGAAGTATCTATAATGGCTACTAAAGGGCTTTTGGAACCCCTCAAACCTTATACCAATCCCAGTTCCTCTCACCCTCATCCTGGCCCTGCTCCTTTTTCCCTATTCAAAAGCCTCCCCTTTCCACAGGGCTTCCTAGAAGAGCAGATCATTGACGAACATCAAGCCACACATCAGGAGCAATCTGGCTACAACATATGCCATGCCATTGATCCCCAGCTCATCCCATCGATGTGGCTGACGAGATGGCCTTCCCCCTTCCTCCCTCACACTCTGTACCTCTCCTGAAGATGCACAGCCAGTGAAAAAGGGACAACCTTCCCCATAGAGGAGAACTGGTGGTTAGTCAAGGGCACTCAGGTAGCGCTTTCCTCCCCTAGAACCTTCCCCCAGGCTCTCAAGGCGTACATGACTTCATCACTACACTTCTTGGGGGTGCACTTAGAAGCTTTTTTTTTTTAACTTACAGAATATTAAATTTTTCTGCAATGAATACCTTGGTTTAAAAAAAAAAAAAAAGGAAGGGAGAGAAAGAGAGAGAGAAAAACCAAAGCCATAACCTCAGAAAGCATAAAATGCTGGGCTGTGCAAAGGATTGTCTTTATAACATGCTATTTCTAACCACAATAATAAATATGTTTTTTCTAAAAAATATCACAGTGAGCTAGGTGCATTGGTGTACACATACAATTCTAGCACTTGGGAGACTAAGGTAAGAGGTCTGTAAGTTCTAGAATGAGACCAGTGAGATGGCAGCTCAGCAGATAAAGGTGCCTGAGGACCTGAGTTTGATTCCCAGCCCCACATGATGGAGAGAGATTAGCAACGAGATTTCATTAGTTCTAACAACTCCTTAAGTTTGAAAAGTGGTTCACTTTCATTCACTGTTGGGGTGTGACCTGGTTTGGGGTTAGGAATTGGGGTTACCTCTATGCTCAGGATCTGCTATTTCCCCTTGGGAATGGCGAGGAGATCAGCAACTTAGTCTCCAGGGACAAGTTGAAACAAGCAAGTCCAATTTTATTATGGAGGGGAAGACCTTCAATACTTCTTCCCAGGCCCTCCCTCAGCCAGGGGAAAGGGCTTTGATTGGCTGGTATCTGCAGCTGCTGGCGGTGCTCTCTGGCTGGTCTAGGAATGTTGTATCCAGACTCTGCCCTCATCAAGGCCCCCAGGCCCAGACCCCAGGTTAGCTTATGCAGAAGTGCTTAGGAGCACATGTCTTAAGGCACTAGTTATCACCAGTTTGTACTGGCTGAGGCTCTGGGCCCCTTAGGAGCCCATACATTCTACAATTTACCACCTCATTTTATTTTCCCCTTACTTTAACTCAAGGACATTATTCTCCATCCCCCCTTATCTTTACAGTACAACAGAAAGCTCAAGCCCAGAAGCCCAGAGTGGCCTGCAGGATGATTTTAGGCCACACACTGAGGAAAACAGCTTACAGATCTCAAGTGAGACCTGGCCAGGTGGACTGCCAGTGCACTTGCCAAGCGGGCATGCCTTCACTGATCTTTCTGAGTAAATTCCTCTGAATGGCAGGCAGCAGGCTTTGCACACCCAGACTCTCTAGGGCCCAAGTCCTTTTAGGCCTCCAGCTTCCCTATCTGAAGCTTCATTCATGGGACTCATTTCCTGGCCCTCAGAGAGCAGCCAGGCTTCCTGCTGTTGGGGCCCTATAGGGTGGTTTCTGCAGAGGGGCAATGAACAAGTATTTTGAGAGCAGAGAGGTATAGCTACTCATACACCCTTGACCCATGGCACACCCTCCTCTATTCCAGGAAGGTAGGATGCACATTGATAGGTGAGGGAATTTTCCATTTAATATATTCTGGTTACAACTCATCATAAGTAACTGAAAAAAAAAAAAAAAAGAGAAAGTGTGGCTAAAGAAGGACTTCCATGATATTCAAATCCACAAGAGAGAGGACACTGTTGCTGTGGTGTTTTGACTTTGTATTCATTGCTCAGCAAAATGAGACCAAGCTGGTTTCTCATTCATGGAACACTAGACTAAGCACTACAGACATAACCACATATATGGTCTATGCTTAGCCCCGCAATGGGCACTTAGGAAACTGAATACCAGCCAGTGTTGAGCAGAACAACATGATCCCTATCTGGGCCACTACTGTATGAAGTTTCCTGGGTCTGAGCTGAGCCTCATCCTATTTATAAAGAAGGTGAGTGAGGCATCACTGGCTGGTGTTCAGTTTCTTAATGGAGTAGACTCAAGCAAGCATTTCTAACCTGTGGCTCAGGGCTGCATGCATCCCAGGATAGCTATAAAATCAGCCCAACACATTTGTAAGTGACAATATTGCTTTGCAAGGTCAAAAGGATAGAAGCTCAGCACAGTGAGAATGAGGTGGGAGTTATCCATTCAAATGGGAAAGGTAGGAGATTATCTCTATGAAGAGAGAGAGATCATATTGAAGGACACAGCAACAGGGCTGGGCAAGTTCTGTCTGTCACATGTTTTCAGACACCAAATACCTTGTGTGTCTGTCTGTTATTATAGAAAGCTCTGGAAATCACACACCTATCAAACAAAAAGAGAATGGTATCCCTCATGTTTAAATTAGTTATTAGGGTCTGGGGATGTAGTTTAGTACTGGCTACTAGGAAACAAAGTTATGGCTATGGTATTTTAATTGAAATACTGAAACACAATGACTATAATTACATGGATGTACCTTACTGAGGGGAGCACATAGGCTGTCTTGAGGACAAGAGACACAGCTAGCAGGAACAATTCAAGATCTGACAAGTAACCCAACTGTGGTACTGATGGTGGGGGGAGATGTGTTCAGAGAGACAAGGGTGCCGTGAGAGGTCAGTGGAATGACGTAATTTATGTTTTGAGAGCTCTCTGGATCTGGAAAATGGCACCTTCAAGCAAAAGAACATGGAATAGAAAACTGGGATGGCAGCTGAGCAGCCCCAGGCTTGAGAAATAACCATTCAAGGTGGGGAAGGCAACCAAGGGCTCCTGGGATGGTCTCCACAGAGAGATGTGAGGAGAAGGGGTTTTGTGTGTTAGTTTTGGAACACGGTCTCACTATGCAGCTCCAGCTGACCTGGAGTTTAGCCTCCTGAGGACTGGGCTGGCAGGTGCATGCACACTCCTGGCTTAGAAAGGCCTTGAAAGTACCTTGTACACTGGAGCATTTTAAAAGGAAAATGGTGCGGTGGGGCTCCAGGCAAATAAGGAGCTAAAACAAATAAGGAAAAAAGTGACAATGATAATATCCAGGAAAACCAAGAACAAAGAAGTTGTCACAGTGTATATGCAGTTCTGAGTAAGCAGCCCTCTTATGGCCTAAGAGCATGGCCAGTGATGGTGATTCCTTTTCTCTCTCTTTCTTTCTTCCTTAGGGAGACAATGTAGTCCTGCCTGGCCTCAAACTCACAGAGATCCGTCCGCCTCTGCCTCCTGAGTGCTAGAAAAAAAAAATATATGTATACATATATATATACACACATATACACACATGAAATGGCTTAACAACAAAGAATCTAAGTGAAGAAAATATATGTTAATATAGTCTTGAAATGTCTGGAACTTTGAAATTTTTTCTAAATTAAAAGTTAAAAGAAGTGGCCTAACTTTATCGGGAAGTAAGACAGTACCATGGGAGTGCTGAGGCTTCTGTTATAGCGGTCATCAATGTTCTCAGCAGTTCCATCCAGAAAGCGTAAGCAGGGCCTAGAGCAAGTTCTCAACCTGTGGGTCCCCTCCCCACAGGGGTCACATGTCAGATATTTACATCACAATTCATAACTGTAGCAAAACTACAGTTATGAAGGAACAACAAAATAATTTCATGGTTATGGGTCACCACAGCAGGAGGAACCGTATTAAAGGGTCGCAGCATTAGGAAACTTGCGAACCACTAAGCTAGAGAGGTGGTTCAGAGGTGAAGGGCCTCTCTTCTGGAGAAACAGAGTTCAGTTCCCAGCACTAACACTACAGCTAACAACCATCTATACCTCCAGTTTCCAGAAGCTCCAACATCTTCTTCTCTCCTCCTAGGAAACTGTACACACATGGTGCTTCTACATACATGCAGGGAGAACATTTGAATACTGAATACTTCTTTGTAAAGCAGAACCTCCAAAAGGCTCTCTTATGTATTTAGCTGTTTATTTTGTATTTTACATTTATTTGCTTATTGAAGGCATTTGGGAGGCATGCCACAGTACACCCTGCAGAAACCAGAGGAACGGCTATGGGTTGACAGCTGGGTAGTGAGCTCATTAGGAAGATCACCATGTGGATGCTGGGATTTGAACCTGGGTCCTCTGGAAGACCAGCCGGTGTTCTTAACTGCTGAGCTACCTCTGCAGCCCACAGAGGACAACTTGGAAGGGTTGGTTCTCTCCTCCTACTGTTTGTGTTCCAGGGATCAAACTCAGGTTATCAGCATTGATGGTAAGTGCCTTTACCCATTGAATTATCTCACTGGCTCAAAAGATCCCTTTAAATAACTATTTTAATAGGTTTTTAGGACATAACTACTTTAGGACATTTAAATAAGATGAGTGTGTTGACTAAATTTTCAGGAGCAGTTTACTTAATTGACACGAACCCTAAAGTTTGGCACGTTCCTTTCTGAAGCCTGTAATGGCTTTCCTGGTTGTCTCCTTTGGTCCCTACCTCCATCTCTGCTCCTTCAGGCATCCATCTAATGCTGCTGCCGCCACTTCCTCCTCCTCTTCTTCTTCCTCCTCTCCTTTTTCTTCCTCTTCTCTTCTTCTTCTTCATTTTTTGTTTGTTTGTTTTCAAGACAGAGTTTCCCTAGCTGTCCTATAACTAACTCTGGGGACCAGGTTGACCTTGAATATACAGAGATCCACTTGCCTCTGCCTCCTGAGTGCTGGATGGGATTAAAGGACCCATGTGAGGGACCATGCCTGGCTAGTGCTTCTTTTGTTTAACTTACTTTTTTTTCCCCCTGGAGACGTTAAGAATGCCACAGCACATGTGTGGAGGTCAGAGGTCAACTTGTGGGCGTTGCTTCTGTCCTTCCATCATGTAGGTCCTTGGGTGTCACAGCAAGTGCTTTACCCACTCAGCCATCTCAGCAGCTTCCTCCTAGACTACTTTTTCATCTTGCCTCCTGAATAACTGTCCCTAACTTCCGCTGTCACTTGTGCCAATAGTAACAAGTGCTAAAATTACAAGATACAAGTCACTGTGCTCAACTCTATAATTTAATCTCTTCCAAAAGTGTCGTCAAAGAGACCAGCATTATCTCCACTATTATACACAGGAGAAAGAAAAAAAAAAAAAAAACAGATGCTCAGACAAGTTCCCCTCAGAGGCCCTGCTGACAGCAGATGACACACTCCTGTATTGCATGCTATTCCATGCAGTCTCCCAGGACACTCTATCCAAAGAAACAGAGGCATCTTCACCAGCCAGTAGATGGTGACCAGCAGACATTAGCATATTCACCGAAACCAAAATGTTAGAATACTTCCAAACTGCTAGCTGACCCCCTGCACACAAACACACACACACACACACACACACACACACACACACACACACACACACACACAAACTCTGCTCTGGCAGGAAGTCCTCAATACTCATCACACTAGCCTGGACCTTCAGGGTTGAGCCCTGGGGCAGACAGAGGGAGCTTTGTGCTCAGACCACTACAGGTGTGACACCTGACTAAATATTGCCCACTGTCACTTCTCTCTCTCCCTTCTGCCCTCCACAAACAAGTTCCTCCTGCTGACTTCCTCCTTCAGGACACCCCCACCTCGTTTTCCAGTTCCCCTTCCAGGAAGCTCTAGGCCCCTCCCCTTCCTTCTGCTGCTGACCCTCAGTTGACTGACTTGGCCTGTGCCTCTAATTATCTCTATCTCTGTAGTTTCTATATCTGGTTCCCTTTCTCACCCCACGTTCTCTACCATGGAAAGGCTTCTCTGGCTCAGTTTCCCTGGTACCAGCTAACTACTCTCCATCCCAGACCTCCCCTCTCTCCTCTATATTCCTGCTTTGTTTCTATTTTTGAGTCAGAGTCTCGCTGTATAGCCCAGTCTGGCCTTGAACCCTCAAACCTCCTGCATCAGACTCCTGGAATTACAGACATGTGCTTCTACAGCCAATCTTCCTCTATATTCTTGAGGTTAAACACCTATGGCCAAAACCTTCCCTCACAACAACAACAACAACAACAACAACAAAAGGCCTGGCAATGGTGGCACACAATTCTAATCCCAGCATTTGGGAGGCAGAGGCAGGCAGATCTTGGTGAGTTCAAGGCCAGCCTGGTCTACAGAGCTAGTTCCAGGACAACCAAGGCTACAAAGAAACTTTGCCTCAATAAAACCAAAAACCTTCTCTCTCTACCTCTCTTCCTCAGGAGATGGCTATACTTTATTTAACCCCAGCAAATGTCATACCTACTAGAGAGCACTTTATATAGCTAATATTTCATACACATTTATTAAGCCCAGAAAGTCAGTGCCTGCCTGTTTTCAAACTTTTCTGCCTTATCTATTCACAACTTTGTCACCCCTGAAACAAAGTCATTGTTACAGCGTCAGCTCAGTCCAGACTTTTCCCTGTCCCCTAAAAGCATGACTACTTGGCAGGTGGCCATTCTTCCCTAACCACTCACTCTGTGCCCTTTCTCTCAGGTCCTGGCCCTGGGCCCCAGTCAGCCCCATCTGCCTCAACTCAGGTATACAGAATCTAAAGACAATGCTGGTGATGAAGAATCAGCTGATGGTAAAATCTTGCCTACCCTTCAAGAACTCCTAGACCCAGAGGAAGGAGAAAGCAAGACTATTATGAGCAGTCATATGATGGCCCACCCTGTCCCACAGCCACTGCAGACAGACATTTATTCTGGGACGTACTCACTCTATGCCACCCTCTTGGAGACACTTAGGAGGGAAGTTATTTCATGCAGAGCCCTGGGCCACTATTCATCAGCTCTAGGGCCTTGAGAACGTTGCTTAACAACCAGGTCACTCAATTTCCTCATCAGTAAAATACCTTGGTGAGTCAGTTTCCTCCAAGGGTAACCCGGAGGTTTAATGGAATAATGTAAAACATTTGAAGAACCCAATAATCTACACTGTAATACACAATGCAGTCCTTTTCGTTATTTGAATCAAGCAAGTGCTGGAACTAGAGATGAGGAATACCTTTGCAAACTGGGACTGGGATTGCAGGCAGCCTTTGAAGGTAGACCAGAAACTCCCAACCGCCGCCACCACTCCTAGACCTTCACCGTAGCTCCCAACTCAGACTCCACTCTGCCTCCTCCTGACCATCCCTGCCGGAGTGTACATGGGACAGCTGGCTGCTTCTTAGGATGATGGCACAGCTTCCCTTGTGCGGGGATCTCGGGTGTGAGCCAACGCTTCCGGCTCTGGGTTTTTTAGGTGAGTCAGAAGGAAAAGAAACCATGGCTCTTACTGCTGGGTGCTGGGACTGGTGGAGTAGGGTCCTGGGTCCTTAACGGAACTGAAGCTAAGAAATCGAGAGCAGAAGGGCCACAGCAGTCTTTTCCTTGACACTCTTGACTAAGCCTACTCCAGGGCTAGATGTGCTGCAGGCATCCCCGGGAATGTGAGAACACACCATCCGCTTAAGCCTCGGTAGCACGATTGTCAGCCAAAAAACTAACCGCTCTTCTGTGAACCTTATACAGTCTGCTCTTTTATCCACAGTATAAAAAGTCTGAAGATTTCCTCCAAACCTCCTAAGAGGACTAAGTAGAAGGTTGCTAACCCTTGCTGTAATGCTACCCCACCCCTTTGCCTTCCCGTCAGTGCCTCAGAAGGACCTCAAAACCTCAAGTAAATGGGACATAAGCTCTAACTGTCACTGGGGTCACAGCAGAAGAGTGGTGTGGTATGCAACTCTGAAGCTAACGGAGAAACAGGCAGGGTCCTAGACCTAGCTACCATGGTCCCCAATGGGTGCGTCCTCCTAGTTAAGGGGAAAAATAACCTTTGGAAGTTAGGTAGCTGAGGCTAACAGAATGAGGAAAGGGATGTCTAAGCAAAGCAGGGAGAAGACTTGGTACCTAGGATCCACCAGCTCTTGGGTCTCACACACGCGCGATGGCCTTCCCGGGGTTCTTGGGGGTTCGTAGGGAAAGCAGAAAGCGAGACTGCCAGGCAGGGCAAGGCTCCGGCCGAGAACCCCAGAGTGCGTGCTCACACGCCTCATCCCGGTTCTCCCAGGTCTACACGATTTAGCTTGGGACTACGCTCCTCCTTTCGGGCTTCACTTTCCAAGCCTGACAGCCAGGGGTGACGTCAAGACCCAGGTGTCCCGGGGAGTGCGCACTCCGGGCGCAGCGCGGCCCCGGGAGCGGACTAGCAGAGGTGCACGGCCAGGGCTCGCTCCCGAGTGCGCTCCGGGCCGCTCGCACGGCGGGCGCCGCGCTCACTTACCCAAAAGTTTGCCTTGAACAGCGAGCCCGTCATGCCGGCGCGGAGGACGGAAGGCAGCAGGCGGAGGACGGCGGGCGGAGGACAGCAGGCTTGAGCTCCAGCGACAGCACAACTTCGGAGAAGTACTGTCGCTCCGGGAAGCCGCCCTGGGTCCTAAACCACGCCCGATTGCGCCCGCCCCGCGCCCCGCCCGCGCCGCGCACCTGCAGAGGGCAGCCTGCCCTGGCCCTGGGGCGCGGCTGCTCAAGCAGCTCCTGGGGGCCCGCCTGTCCGAGCCCCATCCTGAAGGACGCCTCAACGACTGACAGAACAGGTCCTACTCCCTCTGGAAGCCTATTCCAGGCTCTTCCCATCAGACCCTCTTATTCCAGACTATGGATGAGTTTAACACGCTGAAAGCCTGGGATGGATAGCAGCAACATTTAGGGTACGATGCCACAGTAAAGGGAATGAACGCAGCCTGGGGGTGGGTGACTAAAGGTTTCCATCTAAGATGCCAAGAAAAATTCTTTACCAATGTTCCTGTCAACTATACATATCTTAATCTGAACTCAGTTAAGGACCCTTCACCACCAGTCTCACCCATCAGCAAGAGCCTGGGTGCCTTCCTTGTCCTCTAGACTTCAAGATAGAACCAAGACAGGGAAAAGGAAACTTACATCTGTAAGCCCAGTACTAAGGATACTAAAACTAGAGAGCGTGAGTTTCAAGCCTACAGTGTGTGGCCGTGCCTCACAAACAAACCAACCAAAGAACCCCAGGGCCCGTCAGACACACTTTCTTGTCTGGTAGTAGACAAGGAACTTCTTTGTTCTGTGTGCCTACTGTCCAGCTTGAAACTCAGAGAGGCTGAAAGAGTTTGCCCAGATTCACACTTATTTAGGAGATGAAGAGACCAAAGTTAGAAGTCTGTCCTTCTTAACATGGCAAAAGACTTGGTGCAACGTCTTCCTGAGTAAGAAGTAAGTGCTCAAAGAAGAGAAAATGAAGGTTAAGCTACCAAGACTGAGGACATCGAGCTGGTCACCGGTCAGGCCAAAGCAAGCACTCCATACTTGAGCAGGTTCTAGTTAGATCCAGGCAGAGTTCCGGGCAACTGTGGACCCATTAGAAGAAGCTCACCGAGGCTGTGCTCAGTAACTGTAACCCCCGAGTCCTGACAGCAAGGTCATCTGCAATGACAGGGATGCGAGTACCAGCCCTGGTACTCTCCAAGGACATGCATCCATTACCTGGCTCTGTACAAGCATTCACAAAACTGTGGCTAGGAGTACTCACTGCTTTTCCAGAGGACTTGGTTTAATTCCCAGCATCCATACGCCAGCTAACAACAGTCCCTAACTCCAGATCCAGGGAATCTAACACTCAGCAAGTTTCTGCTAGCAAAGGCACGCAGGTAGTGGGCAGGCAAAAGACTCTTACACATACAGTAAACAGCTGAGGTAGAGTCAAGGCAGGGAAGCCTGGCTATCTGCTTGCAAGCAGCAGCAGAGCCAGGTGAGCCTCAGGAGGGTAGATAAGCTGGACTGCAGGGGTGAGTGGGCCACACACGACACGACAGAGGGTACAGGGAGCTGGGGCACTGAAGACAGTATCAAGACTTTCCCTGGATGTTTTAGACTTTTAATCTCTCTCTCTCTCTCTCTCTCTCTCTCTCTCTCTCCCTCTCTCTCTCTCCAGGTTCCCTGTCCAACCTAGTGTTGATTTGAGGGTTTTTTTTTTTTGATTGCTTGTTTGTTTGTTTTTGAGACACCATCCCACCCATGACAGCCTTCAACTCACTCTGTAGCCCAAGCTGGTCTTGAATTGGCAACTCTTGTACTTCAGCCTCCAAAGTTGCATAGGTGTATGCCACCAAAGCCACCAGGAAGCTTGTGACAAATACCTTACATGCAATTCTCATTAACTATATTTTAATTTTTTTCTAGTTTTTTTTTAAAAATATTTTTATTATTTTATGTTCATTGGTATTTTGCTTGCATGTCTGTGAGGGTGCCAGATATTGAAGTTAGAGACAGTTATTAGCTGCCATGTGGGTGCTGGAAATTGAACCCAGGTCCTCTAGAAGAACAGCTCTTAACCGCCGAGCCATCTCTCCAGCCTCCATTTCTTTTCTTTTCTACTTTTTATTTAGTCGTGTTGTCCAGTCCCATGTCCCGTCCATTTCCCCCCCCCCCCCCCCCCCCCCCCCCCCCCCCCCCCCCGCTGTCCTAGAACTCACTCTGTGGACCAAGCTGGTGTGGAACCCACAGGGATAACTTGCCTCTGCCTTCCAAGTGCTGGATTAAAGAAGTGTGCCACTATTCCTGGCTTATATTTTAATTTTTAATGTGCATATTACTTTTATTTATTTATTTATTTATTTTGCCTTGGTGTTTGCCTGGAACTGGAACTACAGACAGTTGTTAGCTGCCATGTGGGTGCTGGGAATCGAACCTGGGTCCTCTGGAAGAGCAGACGGTGCTCTTAACCGCTGAGCCATCTCTCCAGCCCCGTGCATATTACTTTTAAGTCAATCTCAAATCTTAAGTCAGGCCCCCATACAACAATGCTCTTGGTTTCCCTGACACAGGCTTCTAAGATCTATGAAACTTAACTCTCTTCCGCCCCCTGGTGGTACAACTGAAAATTGAAAGTGGTTGTTCAGGCTGCCAGAAAAATACTGTTTTTTGTTGTTATTTATTACATTTGTTTGTTGATTTATTTATCTATTAACTGTGTGTTTGGTAAAGGTGGAAACCTGTGCACGCCCATGTTGTGTGTGGTTGACAGAGGATATCTGAGGATCAAACACAACTCTAAATGGCTGGTAAGAACACTTTACCCACTGGCTAGCCTATGGGGTGTTTTGTGGGCCTTGAAAACATACTTATTTTTATTATTTTATGTGTATGTATGGAGGATACTCATGGAGGCCAGAAGAGGGTGTAGGAACCCCTGGGTCTGGAGTTACAGGCATTTGTGAGCTACACCACATGGGTGCTGGGAATTGAACTTAGGTTCTCTGGAAGAGTAAGTCATACTCGCTCTTGATTACTAACCCTCTCTAGACCCTCCTCAACTGTCTTTAAATATTGTGTTTAAAAGACAAGTTAAGTGTGTGCAACATCTATGGGTCTATGAGAAACAGTATATTTTTGCTAACAAAGTTAAATAATACTACCACAGAATTATGCAATAATGAAACAGTGACTAGACTATTTATTATAACTACTACCGTATTTTGGCATAATCTCTTTCAATAATATACATTTCATGGCTAAGTTTATACTGTATACAAAATTTTGAGTTTTTCTCTGTATCTTACCACTATTTCATAAAGACTTCTAAAGTTATAAAGTACATTTTTTTTCTAACAAAAAGTTTAATGCTTGTGCTGCTTGCTGTGTGAGCAAATAGCCCTCTTGTGTATAAAAACTGAAAATCTCTTTAAAGAGACAGCTGGTTGTATCTCTCAAATACCTGTGCCTGTCCCTTCACTCTACAGTCCCATGTCAAATGACAGTGTACTCTAAATATATTCTCATAGAAACAAAGTGAAAGATATATACAGATGCTTATAGTAGAGTAGCTATTTGAGCAAAAAAAAATTAAATATCTGTCTGTGGTGAATTAGTTCAATATATATTATGGTATATCTATATGATCCTGTTCGAGTAGAAAGAAAATGAAAAGTCATCAGATATGCTTTTTCTCTGAGACAGAGTTTCCCTGATTAGCTCTGACTGTCCTGGAACTCACTATGTAGACCAGGCTGGCCTCAAACTCACAGTGATCTGCCTGCCTCTCCCATATAAGTGCTGGGGTTAAAGGCATTAGCCATCACACTGGCTTAAATATGGTTCTAAATGGGTGAGGAGAGAGTATGCAAAAGAAGTTACTACTTCAGGCTGGAGAGATGGCTCAGAGGTTAGGAACACTGACTGTTCTTCCAGAGGACCTGAGTTTGATTCCCAGCATCCAGATGGCAACTAACAACTGTCTGTGATTCCAAGATCTGACACCCTTACACAGTTATACATGCAGGCAAAACACCAATTTACATAAAATAAAAATAAGTATTTTTTTAAAAAGAAATTACTGCTTCAACAGGGAGATCAAAGAATAAAGCCATTTAATTTATAGTTTAATTATAAATAAAGTTTGAGTGGTCCTCCCTGAGGCAAGAGACTAGGGACATGTGGTACAGAAGAAAGACATACCTGCTCTGTGTGCCGTCCATCATTCAGCTTTAAATTTTCACCCTGTGAGTTTACTATGAACCAAAATTTCCCTTTCAAAACTCAGTAACATTTAAATTCTTGTATGATTTCCAGTCTTGCAAATACCCAGTATCTCTCTATTTGGGAAATATTACTGTGATGAACATCTTTATATAAAGCTTTTGAAGAATTGTTACTAAAAGAACTGGAGGTCAGAGAAATAAATGTTGTTATGTTCTTAAGTATTGAGTTCCTTTGTTTCCCAGGAGTCTTTGAAGTCTGCAGTGCCAGTGGTGAGCCAGGAGCCTTTGCCTCGGCTCCTTCATATGCACTGAGTCGTATCAAGAATCATCCTTGAGAACTGGAGAATTATTCTACCCATGTGGCTGTCATCATGACTTTCTAAGCGATTGATCAGGACTTACATATCTGTTTCTTATTCTCTTGAATATTGTCAATACCCCTTGCTTTTAGTTTAAAAAGGGGTGAATAATCAGGGGCTGGAGAGATGGCTCAGCGGTTAAGAGCACTGACTGCTCTTCCAGAGGACCTGAGTTCAATTCCAAGTACCCACATGGCAGCTCACAACTGTCTGTAGTTCCAGTTCCCAGTTCCAGGCAAATACCAAGGCAAATAAAATAAATAAAGGTTTTTTCCTAAAAAAAAAAAAAGGGCTGAATAATCAATTCACCATCTGCTCTACACACATCTAGCCCTCCATTTCATGGCCCAGCACTACCTGGAACATTGTGAATACTCAATATTTATTGATTCAATTGAATTGAGATTCATTTCATTAGAAATTTTTGGAGACCACTTGTCATGTTTATGAAGTCTCATCTTTCTGTGTCCCCTGTAACCTTTTTCTGACCTTGTAGAATTATCTATGAAATATAAACATGATTTGAAAAAACTCTGCTGCAGTCTAATCTATCTTCTAGTAACAAGAATTAGATGGACTTCAAAATAAAACCCTCTTTCCCATCTCTGTTTGTCTATTGCTACAAAATAGGTGACTTCAATGTTTAAAAAGGAAGGAGGTATGACAGCACCTGTCTGTAATCCCAGCTGAGGTAGGAGGGCTGCCAAATTCAAGGCCAGCCTGGACTACACTGTTCCAGAATATTTGTTTAACTATGTAACGATGTGTTGCTGTTTTACCTTGCCTGCCCAAGGCACCTGATTGGTCTAATAAACTAAATGGCCAATAGTGAGAAGGAGGCATAGGTGGGACTTTTGGGAAGGAAGAGTAAGTAGGAAAGAGGAGGAATGTAGGCTCAGGGAAGAAAGAGAAAGAGACACCAGGGGACACCAGGGGACAGACAGACAGATGAACATGAAGGAAGCAGAAAAGTAGGACATACAGAATGAAAGGTAAAAAGCTCCGAGGCAAAAGGTAGATGAATAGAAACATGTTAAATTAAGTTAAAAGAGCTATTGGGACAAGCCTAACTTAAGGCCAAGCTTTTGTAATTAATAAGTCTCTATGTCTTTATTTGGGAGCTGGTTGGTGGCCCAAAGAAAATGCCAAATACACATCAATAGTTGGTCTCGCACACACACAAAAAAAATTAAAAATAAAAAAAACTCTAACTTGGGGCTGGAGAGATGGTTTAGCAATTAACATTGGCTGTTCTTTCAGAGGTTCTGAGTTCAATTCACAGCAACCACAGGGTGGCTCACAACCATCTGTAATAAAATCTGGCACCCTCTTCTGGCCTGCAGACAGAACACTGTATATATAAGTAAATCTCTCTTTTTTTTTATGTATAATGTTTTTAAAAAACTTCAGTAACTTAAAATGATAAACACTGTTTTACACAGTTTGGGTAGGAATTTAAGAACTGTGTCGTTTGGAGACTGTCTCAACAGACTTCAGGCAACTGTCTACTCCAAGCTCAAATGCAGCTGGAAAAGCTCCTTTTATGATTCTTCCCATGCTTATTGCCTAGATACTGGATGGTTATTTTCCTGAGATTCATTTAATACTCTATAGGTCTGTGTTCAAAGCTTCTCCCAGCACTGAAACCTGCTCTCCTTGGAGCCAGTGATCTTTAGGGGACAGGAAAGAGAGAGAAATTCACAGGGAAGCCACGTTTTTTATAAACTAATCTCAAGCCCTATTTTGAGACATGTCACCAAGTGCCAGGAGTTTCTACCTAATATAGACCCCTGCCCATAATCTGACCTACCTGCCACTGAGTCCAAATAGAACCCCCAGGCAGCAGATTCCATTGGGTCTGTGACTTTTCCCAGCCACCTCTGGTCATCCCTGCATACATTAACATCTCTAAGTAGTTTCCTGGAATCTGCTCAACAGAGCAGGCACTTGGGAATTTATGGCAAGGAAATATCCTTGTTGCCCTCAGTGCTGTTTGTGACATTTATATTTGGAAACACAAGACCAAATCAAATGACACAGAGACTCATTATTAGTTATGAATGCTCAGCCCCTTGCCTCTAAATCCTCAGGGAGTGGTGGAACCTTGTGAATCTAAATCCTCTCCACTATAGGACATTGATGGGACCAGTCTGGGTAATCACAGTTGCTTAAATTTAAGTGCCATAATTGTAGTATCTATTAGAAGCCACAATGCTCTACCCTATTGTAGTGGGATTATGTTATGTTTCCTTTCATTTTAAATAATTTTAAATAATTGTCCCACCTAAGGGTTCAATAAAAGCTGATTGGCCTAAAGGTAGACAGGAAGTACGGTCAGGGCTACCAGGCTAAGAAAACTCAGAAACATCACACAGATGCCGGAAAGCCACCACAGACACGAGAAGGCAGCAGACACAAAGAAGCTGAAAGACTGCTCTATGAAAAGGTACCAAGCTGCATGGCTGAACAAGATGGGTTGAGTTTAGGTGAAGGAGGTAGCAAATTACATGCCTGGGCCCTAGGTCTATCAGCATAAAAATAGTACAAGCCTGTGTGTGATTATTTGAGGCTAAGTGGGGCTAAGAAGGGGACCGAACCTCTGGGCTATACTGGAAAGTCTGGCCCAAAAACCCTTTACAACACCGTTTATCAACATTTCAAAATGTTTTTATTCATGTGTATATGCAAGTGTGCAGTGGGTGCCACAGGTTGTGTAGTAGTCGGAAGACAACTTTGTGGAGTAAGGCTTTTTCTCCTACCCTTACATGGATCTAAGGATCAAACTCGTATCAACCAGCCTTACATACCTGTTGAGTCACCTCACCGGCCTCTGGAATTAGCATGCATGTGCATGTGATATGTGGCAGGGAATCACATGTAATGGCATCCATGCCGAGTTCCCTCCCCTCACCTTTGCAAGGGCTAATCTGCTTATGTAGAAATCACTTTTGTCCACTGAGCCATCTCACTGGCCCTGAATCAACCTTCATTAGCGCTCCTGTGAACACAATCTTATCCATGCCAGAAGCTGGACTTCAAAACACTGCTTTCTACATTCCAGTGTAATGAGTATGCCTTTTCTCTATTGTGATAGTCTGAGACTCATAGCTGGCACCATTACCTAAGCACCCTGTGTTGATTTGAATGAAAAATACCACTTAACTGGGATTGTGATGGGACTTTGAGAGGGTGGAGCCTTCCTGGATGAAGTTCATCAGTGGGCCAAGCTTTGAGGGTTTAGATATGCCCTTCTTCCTGTTCAGTCTGCTTCATGTTCCTACTACGCCATGCTTTGCCTACCATTACAAACTGCCTCTGGAACCATAAACTAAAACATATTTTCTTCATTGCTTTTGTTCTTGGTACAACAATAAAAAATTAATACAGAATTGGTACCAGAAATATGGTTCTGGGGAACCTGGCTTGTTTAGGTCTGTAGATGACTTTGAACTAGGAACATGGTTGAATGCTCTAGAGCTTGATGGGTCATCTGGTAGGAGCATGGAGGACAGTGGGACAGAGATTTGCAAACTGGGACTTCAGCTCATGAAGTGGCTGTATTCTACCCTTAAGAACTTGTGTGAAGCGAAGTTAAAAAAATGTGCAGTTTGGAACAGAAAAGAGCACCAAGAAGCTTAATGTTGCAGCTCAGTCATGGATTAAAGAGGCTGTTATTGTTTAATTAGTACCTCTAAAGGGAAATGTCCCCATTTGCCCTGGAAAGGTGCCTTCAAAGTAAGATTCCCACCTGCCAAAATTCCAACCTGCCAAATCAAAGAATCCAGAAAGTTCTTGCTTCCAGAATGCAACTGCACACAAGCTGATACAAATGTTCTCCAAGGGCTGGCAGCTAAACTTGGCAGCATCATCCACATGTACTGGTTTGGGAGACAACAAATGCTAAAGATTGAGGGGGTTCTGATTCTTCTTGCATGGTTTCAGAACACTTGAAGGCCGGACCATGTGTGGCCGAGGTGTCTTCAAGGAGACCTTGAGTGAAGCTGAGGCCAGAATACAATTCTCACAGATGTTGGATATTAAGACTGACACAATTCTGATCCAATCTTTCCTCACTGTGACACCATTTCTTTCTTTTGGAACAGGTATGCCATTGTATGTTTAAAGTATAAGCCTGACAGTCATAGCATACACCTTTAATTCCAGCACTCAGGAGACAGATGTAGATGTATCTCTGTGAGTTCAAGGCCAGCCTGGTCTATAGAACTTTGAGGTCAGACTCCAAAGCTACACAGAGAAACCATCTTGAAAAACAAAACAATAAAGTATGTAAATATACAGGTCAATTATTCCTGACTGTCTTGAGACCCAAGAGATTTTAAACTTTTTAAGTGTTGAAACTGCAAAGATTTGGACCAAAAGTATTTTTGTAACCTGATAGCCACGAGCCTATTGGGGCACGGGGGCTGAATGTTGTTTAAATGAGAAATGTTCCCACAGGTTCATGTGTCTCAACATTTGGTCCTAACAGAAAAGTAACTACCAGTCATTATATTCTAGTTGTATATAAAATACTTAGGTTTATGTGCTTTAAATCTATTCCCTTTCCCATGCTCTAAGTTTTTTTTTTTCTATTTTAAGGAGGACTTCAACAAACCATACCCCTACCATGATTGTCTTCATCAGCTCACTACTGAAGACTGTTTTAGTGGTAGTCAAAGCCCTTCCTTCATAAGGAGGCCCCAATGTATAAGTAACTGTAGCATGCAAACCGCTACAAACTGATCTAGCCCACAGGAAGACCCTGGCAAGGGGAGAATGGATTAAAATTAGGCACAGTGGCATATACCTGTAATTTACCAAGCAGGAGGCTAGAGGATCAAAAGGTGAGCCTCAGCTACATATCAAGTTCCCAGTCTCAAAAACAGAGACTGAAGGCCTATGGTAAAACTCTACATATCAAGTTCCCAGTCTCAAAAACAGAGACTGAAGGCCTATGGTAAAACTCTTGCAAAGGCATGAGACCAAGTTTAATCTACAATACAATGTAACGACACGAAGAAAAGATTTTAGGCAGTCTCATGAATCTCAGGCTGGCCTTAAATTCACTATGTAACCAGTAATGCTTGCACTTCTGACCTTCCTGCCTTGATTAAGTGCTGGGATTATAGTCTACACCTTCCAAGCAGGTTATATGATTCTGGGACTCAAACCCAGAGCTTCATGGGTCCTAGGTACTTACCAAATGAGACAGATCTCCAGCACACACTTCTCTTTAATCAACCACAAAAGACTTTAGAATCTCAGTGATCGGCCTTGAATTATCTAGCCATACTGAATGCACCAATGGGTTAGGAGAACAGTTTGCCAGCTGTGGCAGGTAGACTGCCACAAGAGCAGCCTGTGTTAGTCAAATGAGCTCTGGGACCAGCCATGGCTGTGGGAACACTGTGGTAAGCCCTTGTCTTACAAAAACAAATTTATGAACTCAGCATTTGTTAGACAAGTCAGATGGCCTAGCCAGTGAAGGCCCTTGCCCTCATGCCTGATGACAGAGAGTTCTAGTCCCAGAACCCACACAGTAGAAGAGCACTGACTCCTCCAGGTTGTCCTCTGCCCGCCACACACAAACCACAGTATATACCTGCACCTGCCCCCACATAAACTAGCACACAATATGGAACTTTTATTTATGTGATTTCTGTACATCAGGAGTACGGGAACAATCCTTTACAAATGGAGCAGACTTCACCAGAATAAATGACAAAACCAAAGCAGTATCTGACATGGATTCCTGGGGCTTTATGGTTCAAACCCAGCCAAGAAGTTTGTCACAATCTCTTTCAGCTTTGCATCTGACTGTTCTGAGATTTTCCCATCAGCCCTGTTTGGAAATAAAAGCAAAAGATTAAATGACTAGTGCAAATGATCTAGGCAAATTTTCAATGACAAGGCTAATCTAGAGAGCTGGGAGATAACTGTTATGTTCACACTTGCAGGGCTGAGGCAAGACTGCTGAATACTGAGAACCACACAGGTACATAGTGAGAACCAAGGCCAGGCAGGGCTGGTATATAGCACCCCCAGAGAAAGAAAGGCTGTATGAACATGGCACTCATCACAATAAAGGCCACTAACCCCATTCATACCTGATATTGCCCAAGAGGGACTGGTGCTGGCTGATAACATGAGACAAGAAAGCATTCTCAAACTTTGTGATCTTACTGGGCTCCAGTTTATCAAGATAACCCCTCACACCTGCATAGATAACAGCCACCTGTTCTTCAATAGCCATGGGAGCTGAAAACAAGCACATTATTAAATGAATTGCTATAATGCCATTTTTTACCAAAGCCACAGGAATTTTACTTTTAATACTAAACATAGTCCTATGACCCACCCACTCTAACATTCTGTACCTGTATCTTCACTTACCCCTCTTTCCCACCCTCCTCTGCAAAACCCAGAAGTGTGAACTTTGGATATAACCTGTAAGTGCTATAACCTGGTAGTGTTCACACAGTATTTGTGGTATAATTTACTCGTTAAGTATTTTAGAAAAGATTTTTTTTTTAAAAAAAAAGCTAAAGCTAATATTCTAAATCTGCTAAATTCTATATTAATACAACATAAAGACATATAAAATGTATTTGATTTTCCTGGTTACTAATTTCATAATACTACATTCAAATGATAAGGACTACATTAGTGAAATAAGACAGGAGGCTTTCTTTTGATGGAAGACCTGTAGGCATGACAGGACTCTAAACTACAATAGAGATCTGGCAAAGGGAAAAGAACTCACAGTACTGTCCCTGCTTTAACAATTCTGTCAGACGCACACCGCGGCTCAAGAGCTGCTGAGTGGCAGCATCAAGATCAGAACCAAACTGGGCAAAGGCAGCGACCTCCCGATACTGAGCCAATTCCAGCTTCATGGTACCTGCCACCTGAGCACACACACAGGTAATGTTACATGACTCACCATCACACAGAGCAGGACACAAATAGTTAACACACTTTTAAGATTTTAACCTAGTAACAAACTCCCCATCAAAGTGAGGTAAAATTACCTGTTTCATAGCCCTGGTCTGGGCAGCAGATCCGACACGGGACACAGACAAACCCACATTAATGGCAGGGCGGATGCCTTTATAGAACAATTCTGTCTCCAAGAAGATCTAAAATTTAAAAATATAGACATTAATAAGCTCTTTTTAAAAAAAATACCAAATTTAAGGTACTGCGTCAAAATCTAAAATCCAAAACTTGAGTAAGATTGCTAAGTGACAGTACTTTACACACCAGTCTACATACCCACTGTTGAGAACAAGTAATATGGGAGAGAGGGGGCAGAGAAAAAGAAGGGAGATACTTATGTTGAAAAAAATACATGCATGTTGCACATGCCTGCAAGCCCAGCACTTAAGGGCAGAGGCAGAAGAACTGCTGCAAATTCGAAGCCTGTCTGGGCTACATGCAATTCCAGACCAGTCTAGACTACACAATGCCAGTCTCAACAATCTAATGCAAACAAGGGCAGTTAACAGAGTGTCTCATACACTTTAATGCTCTAAGGCTAGGAAATAACAAAGCAAACATGCCCAGCCAGGTGGGGTGGCTCATGTTTTTACTCCTAACTTAGGAGGCTGAAGCAGGAGAACTGAAGGTCCAAGTCATTCCCAGCTATATAGAGAGCTAGGACCAGCCAGGCACCCAGAGGTTGAGTTACAGTGGTTATGAGCAGTTAAATGGGTGCTAGGGTTCAATCCCGTGCAAGAGCAGCAAGTATTCTTCTTAGCCACTGAGGCATCTCCCTAGCCCCTACTCTCCTTAGTTTTATGTTTACAGCATTCAATAAAAAAGCAAAGGGTGCCAGGACTACTTAGAGAAACCCCGTCTCATAAAAACAAAACAACAATAAAAAAGAACAAAAGCAATTATCAACTCATGCTTACTAGCCTCAACCAGGACCTTAATAATCAAACATTTTAGCCATTCATCTGATACCTGTCCGTCGGTGATGGAGATAACATTTGTTGGAATGTAAGCGGACACATCACCAGCCTGGGTTTCTATGACTGGCAGGGCAGTCAAAGAGCCACCACCAAAAGAATCATTCATCTTGGCTGCCCTCTCCAGCAGCCGAGAGTGCAGGTAGAATACATCACCAGGATAGGCTTCACGACCGGGGGGTCGGCGCAGCAACAGAGACATCTGGCGGTAAGCCACAGCCTGCAGTACAGAAGAAGGCAGTGAAATTCAACTGCTAAACAGCTGCATTTAATGCCCACTAATGCAAATATGCAAGTAATAAAATGGCATTCTTTGACCTGCTTGGATAAATCGTCGTAGATGATCAAAGCATGCTTGCCATTGTCTCTAAAATACTCTCCCATAGAGCAGCCAGAGTATGGAGCCAAATACTGAAGTGGGGCAGCATCAGAAGCAGTGGCTGACACCACAATGGTGTACTTCATGGCATCTGAGGAGAAAAAAGGTTCACTTTCACAAAGGAATCAATACTGTGCCTTTAAATCAGAGGCTATGAAACAATTGTCCACAGCCTTCATTCTGTTTAATTAATGGGTTGAGAGGGCGGGGCTGTGGGAGGTGGGGGGTGTTCCCTAGGGCAATGGTGCTTGCTATGCCAGCCTGAAAACACAATTCCTAGAACCCACATAAAGGTGAAAGGAAGAACTCATTTTGTAGAGTCCACCTTTAACAGGCTTCAAGTCCTAAGTTTGATCCCTAGCACCAAATAAATTAAGTGTAATAAACCATGTTTATAATCCTAAAAGAGAACAGAGTTCCAAATTATTCTTGGCTATAAACAAGCCCAATGCCAACAAGGGACAGACAAGATAAAGTATAATCTTCCTCATATGTGAAATAACCATGGGAAGTATAAGCAAAACAACTGTTTAAGGTCAGCCACAGCTGCATGAGGCACCACTTAAAAAAACAAATCAAGCCTGTGATGGTGGCCCACACCTTAATCCCAGTACTTGGGAGGCAGAGGCAGGTACATCTGTGAGTTTGACGCCAACATGGTCTACATAGGGAGTTCTAGGACAGCCTAGATTCAGGGCTACATAGAGACCCTGTCTCAACCTTCTCCCACTGTCCAAAAACAATAAAATACTAAAAAGCCTTGGTTACACAGAGACTGCTCCAGATGAGCAGCAATAGAACAGCTCTTCTATTGAGACTGCTCCAGTACCTGCATCTGTCAGTCTCTTCACCAACTGGGCGACAGTGGACCGTTTCTGACCAATAGCAACGTAGATACAGTACAGCTTCTTCTTTTCATCAGTCCCGTCATTGAAACGTTTCTGGTTGATGATTGTGTCAATAGCAATTGATGTTTTCCTTTAAAGAGAGTGCTAAGTGTAACTAAATACAAGATGTCTATCTAGGCAAACTTATGCTCCCACTGCCCCATTACAGCCAAGGCATTTACCACTCAAAATAAACACATCAATTATTTACTCAGACTCAACTGACAACAGTTATAACTTTTAACGGATTTGAGTCTTTACCCAGTCTGTCTGTCACCAATAATCAGCTCACGCTGTCCACGACCAATTGGCACCAGGCTATCCACAGCCTTAATGCCAGTCTGCATTGGCTCCCGCACTGAGATTCGGGGAATGATTCCAGGGGCTTTCAGGCCCACTCGTCTACGGGTCTTGGAACCAACTGGACCCTGTAAAAATATTAAGCAATAAGAATAAATAAAAAGGAACCCTCAAAATGAGTTTTGATGTTTAGCACATAAACATCCAATCAGCACCAGCTTACCTTCCCATCAATGGCATTGCCAAGGGCATCAACTACACGGCCCAGCAGTTCCTCTCCAACAGGAACGTCCACAATGGCTCCAGTTCTCTTCACAATATCGCCTTCTTTAATTAGCTTATCATTTCCAAACACGACAACTCCCACATTGTCAGGTTCCAAGTTCAGGGACATACCCTGCACAAAAGAGGCAAGTGAACAATGAAGACAGAACAGGGGCTCCCTTCAACACATCAGGTAAATAATTACAACAGGAAGCAGCTTGCAAACAACAGAAAGTAGCATCCTCCTTTAACGTGCTTTAGTCTAATCTCTATCAATAAATGCTCCCCGTGAAGACTTTATGTAACAGCTAGGTGGGTGGGTGCTTGACCAGAGATGATCAGACAGGTGGGAGAACCCCTTGAGGGCTATCCTGACCTCCATAATGGCCCCAACCTCCAATAACAAAAAGTACAAAGTATCAGCAGAGCTTCCTTTGGACAGCTACACACTGACTCAGCTTTTAGTGATGGGAAAAGATTTCAAGTAATCAAATGCTTTTGTATAAAACAATCTTAACAGTTACAAAGAACAAACATGAACTCACTGAAATTTGTGTGAACATTTACTAAAATTTTAATTTTGGTGCCAGTGGCCTCAAGTTATTTATCAGCATTTCTGAGGGGATAGGAAAGACTATGGGACTTGGCTTAAACAAAACTTTTCTAGTTTATTCTCTTTATCATTTAATGGGGGGAAATGAGGTGAATTTAAACTTAAATGTTTTTAAATTCTGACAAGCTCTTAATTACTAAATGAGAACCCAAATCCCCAGTTTATAATTTACCTTTAAGCCTGAAGAAAATTCTACCATTTCCTCTGCTTGAACATTCCTCAGCCCATGCACTCGGGCAATACCATCACCAATGCTTAAGACACGTCCAGTCTCTTCGAGGTCAACAGAAGTGTCAGCCCCAAGAATCCGCTCTTCAAGAATGGAGGACATCTCAGCAGTGCCTGAGGGAACAACCCAACTTACATAACCTGGTGGTCCAAATAGCTTTTCAAACCCATTTCCCAACAACTAGCTTCATAATAATCAAAATATTTCTAAAACACAATACAAATTAAAAGTTGGGTGTCTTGGGGCTGAAGAGATGATGGTTCAGTGGCTGCTCTTCCAGAGGATCCGGGTTCAGTTCATCACCCACATGGCAACTTACAACTGTATCTAACTCCAGTTCCAGGAGATCTGAAGGCCCCCCCCCCCCGGCACCAGACATGTACACACATGCATACACCCAGGCAAAACACTCATACATGTTAGTAAAAATAAAGACATCTTTTTTATAAAGTTGAATATTCATCACTGCCAAAATTATTGAAAACTCCAAGTGATTGAGAGGAAAGCCTTCTTCACAAGGCAGACAACAATCTAGACAGTTGAGGTGGCTCACTGGGTACAGGCATCAGCAAGCCTGGCTCCTACAAGCTGTCCTCTGACCTACACACACACACCCCCCCCCCACACACACACCCCACACCACACACACACACACCCCCACACACACACCATGGCTCACATAAAAACAAATGCAAAAATAAATACAACAGAAAGTTATAAAATGTCCCTTTTAAAGCACCTAAGCACTAGTGCTCATCTTTTTATCTTTATTTTAAAATTACTAATACATGGCCAGGGACACTGGCCAGTAGTATTTGCCTACAGAGCTCTGGATTCTATGCCCAGCACCTCCGAAAGAAAGAGGAAAAGCCCTCCAACACATCTCCAAAGAAACTGCCCAACCACAGTGTCTTTTTCTGTGTGTTTGGTTTCCCACCTCCCTAATGTTCCTGCAGGTATAAAACATAAGCAACTGTATTTGAAAAATCAGTTTAAAAAAATTTTTGTTTATACTTCTTACACGAGGTTTTAAAAAAGTTTCATAGTTCAGAGAGGGTACCTATTACATATGTATATTGTTTTCATCCAAAAGAAATTATTAGAAGCCACACACCATAACAGAGAAAGATATAGTTTCATTAGAGAAAGAGAATCTATCAAGACAAGGCATTTTAAATGGCACATAATGGTTTAAAAGCTCTAGTTTTATACCACATTTTAAAAGAGAAAAAAAAAATTTAACAGGGAAAAGATCTACAAAGTAGATTTAAAAAAACCGACTTACCAGTTTTCTGAAGTCGAGTATTAGAAGCATGGAGATTTCTTGCAGCAACAAAGGATGACCCCAATGCATTTTTGGAGACCTAGTACAAAACATTCTTTAAGTAACTTGATCCTGGAAGCTGCATTCACTCACAATACACTCACACACGCAGCTTTCACAAGCTGGTTGAGATGGTGGTACATGCTTGTAATCTCAGCAGTCAGGAGGCAAAGAGACAAGGACCACATGGAGTTTCAAGTTCATATAGCAAGTTTCAGGCCAGCCAGAACTGGCAAGCAAGACCCTGTCTCAAAAACAACAAGCAGCAAAGCCTCCATAAAACTGACAAGCTTAAATGCAGGCTTAGGCTGATCAAATAATAGTAATTACATTTCGTTGTGATACGAGCATCTATTGTAAAAACTGCTGGTACACAAGATGATAGCTTATTTCCAAAAACAAATGTTATGAAAATCCTTTCCTTAAAGACATCTAGGTATTACTATTTTGTTGTTAGATTTCAATTGAGTTATGGAAATCTCAGCAAGATAACCACTATCTAATAGTGTATTTCTTACTTTTCTTTTTTAAAAATATTTATTTTTATCTTATGTGAATTGGTGTTTTGCCTGCATGTATAACTGTGTAAGGGTGTCAGATTTTGGAGTTATAGACAGTTGTTAGCTACCATGTGGATGCTGGGAATCAAATTCAGGTTCTCTGGAAGAACAGTCAGCGCTCTTAACCTCTGATACATCTCTCCAACCCTACTTTTCTTTTTTTAAAGGCAAATAAAGATTAGGTGAGCAAATCAATGCTGCAGGTAGATTAGGAAATAAGGTAACCTTTTCATTGTCTTGAATAAATCCACCAACTATGTGGAACCTGGAACCCTGCATTTTTTCTTCTACCTGCAATACAGTGATTGGCAAAGTGAACTCTGAATCAGCAAGGTTTTAATAGGGACCAATACAAATCTTTTCTCAAAATGCCTCTTTTTTTCTTACTAACAGAAAACTGAGATGCTATGCTTTGTTAGGGAAGCAGGACAGCCAGTATATTTATTTCGTCTTTTGGATTCATATTACTTTTATAATGAAAAGGTAAATGTATTATATGGGACTTAAAGGTCATACATTTTTAAAGTTATTCTCAGCATCACTCAAGATTATTAGCGAGGGGCACTGACTCAACATTTCTTAACCATTTCTTCTATTTCAACAACTCTATAAACATGAGCTGGACAATTCAACAGCAGAATCTTTTAACGTCAAGGAAAACCACTAAGTCTTCTGCCTAATTTTAGGCCATTTACCAAAGAACCCATCGTCCTTGACAGTGTAAACCATATAAACTGCTCCTGCACCTAGCGACGTTTTCATGGTCCATACTGTATTCAGCACCAAGTGATCACCCAACTAATCAAAAAAAAAAAAAAAATCACTTTCATTTGTTCCTTTCCCTTGAATTGACCTCCAAGCAGAGGTGAAAGGATCGGGCCTGCTGACCTTCAGACAATGTCAGACTCTCCTCGTTCACCTGCGCCAAGCTGCTGACAGCTCCTTTGACCTTCAGAGGAGCTAGAGACCCCGGGAAGAAGCCTCAGAGCAGGCCAGACAAGCAGCGCACACACCCTGACCTTCACCCTGGGCCGGCCCTCACCCCCAAACCGCAATCCTCCTAAAAACCCCTTTGCCCGGCAACGCCGAAGTCACGGATCCCCTGCACCATAGCGCACCGGAGGCCTGCAAAAGCGGCCGTCCGTCCGCCCAGCCCAGCAGCCACGGTGCAAGATGGCGCCGTCCGCCCCGGCCCCGCACTGCACTGCACAGCTCCGCACTGCTCCCCAGAGACCTCCATCCGCACCCACACCCGCCTGCCTAGGCCCCGGCGCTCACCAGGCCCGCCCGTCGAGGGAGGGCACGGGCCACGGCCGCGGCTACGCGCACAGACAACATCCTTGCAGCTTCTCGGGCAGATGCTCTGCAGCCGCAGCCTCCCGACGACTGGCACAAAATGGCCGAGCGCGGAGGAAGGTCAAGGCAGCCAGCCCATCTGACCCGGAAGTACCGCCCCTCCACCTCCGGACGTAAATCTTTTTTTTTTTAATGTACACCCCCCCTTTAAATGATTTGTTATAATATTAATATTTGGAACTGAAAACGAACGAATCCGTTGTTTTCAGTCTTCTCTCTGGTATTTATCATTTTCTTTTTTTTTATCTTTTCAATCGACCTTGTGGTTGCCCGGGTGACCACGTGAGTAGCGACTCTTTAAAGTGACTGTCAGCTCACCTGGGGTCACTGCATAGTGGGACCCTCAGTGCTGCACCAGTGCCGTGCAGTGTAACTCCTGCACAGTGTACCCACCCAAAAGGTTTAATCCTTAAATCCTGGCCCCGCCCCAGATTTGGGAATAATCTGAAGTAATTTTAAATGTTTACTATTTTTAGTCTGTGGTATATATGTTCGCATGCTAAGGCGCGTATGTGAAGCCCAAGGGCAGTCTCTCCTTACACCTGGTGTGGAGTACAGGCACTTTACTACTGGATCATCATGTTGGCTCCCAATTTGGAATTATAATAAATACCTAAATATTTTTTAATTTAGAAGTTTTATTTTATTATGTATACAAATTTTTTTTGCATGTACGTCTGCGCACCATGTGTGCCTGATGACCTCAAAGGACGGAAGAGGCTGTGGGATACCTTGGAACTGGAGTTACAGATGGTTGCTAACCACTATGGGTGCTGAAAATCAAACATGGGTTCTCTAGAAGAGCAGCTAGTGCTCTTAACCTTTGCTCCATTTCTCCAGCTCACGTACCCAAGTCTTATAGGAGATTTGATAACACAAATGAAAGAACTGAAATTTTTTTTTTTTTTTTTTAAAAAAAACACTTTATTTATTTATTTGCCTTGGTGTTTGCCTGGAACTGGAACTACAGACAGTTGTTAGCTGCCATGTGGGTGCTGGGAATCGAACCTGGGTCCTCTGGAAGAGCAGACGGTGCTCTTAACCACTGAGCCATCTCTCCAGCCCAAAGAACTGAAATTCTTCCAGGCTCAATCTAAAAGAATCTTTTCAGGGAAGCTGAGCCTGATGACTCAGCCATAATCCCAGCAACCATGTTTGGGTAGTTAAAAGATGAAGCTTAACAAATTCAGGGTCAGCCTGAGCACAACAAGACCTGTCAATTAATTCATCAATCAGAAAAGGGGATAATAACCTCAATAATACAGTACCAGTTTAGGGTGTAGAAGGCTTTATGTTCAGTGCCCAGTTGGAGAGGGTAGTGGGAAGAATCCTGTCTAAATTAGAAAAGTTCAAATCTGCTGATAATCACAGGGAGCTTGAGTAGAGTGGTTGACAATCCTACTGAGAATGCTTCAAAAGCACAAGCACCATTCTAGTGAAGAACCAGAGAAGTGACAGGGTCCCTGCTGAGGCTTATACTTTTCAATAAACCTTGCTTTTGCATTTCGGAGCATTCACATCTCTGGTAGTCTCTTTGAGAGTCTTGTGACCAAGGTACAACACTAGATTCAGATAAGTCTCAAGTTTTCTTCTGCCAACAGCTACTTTTGTGATCCTGGAACTATTATACTTTGCTCTTTTGTAATAAAATGGATATAATTTATTATCTCATTTCTCTCTCTCTCTCTCTCTCTCTCTCTCTCTCTCTCTCTCTCACACACACACACACACACACACACACATACACACACATCCTATACCTACTCTATGAAACTGGAGAACAGCGTATTTTGCTCACAGTGTTTTAAAGATTTATTTTATTATTGTTGTTATTGTTTTGATTGTGTTTGTTTGTTTTGAGACAGAGTCTCTCTAGGTAGACCTGCCTGCCTGCCCTGAACTCACTATGTAAAACAGGCTATCCCTGAACTCACAGAGATCAACCTCAGTCTGCCTCCCAAATGCATGTGCCACCACACCTACCTTAAGACTTTATTTTTTGTATATTTTTGTGAGACAGAGTTTAAGTATGTGCATTACATGCTTGCAAGTGCCTTCAGAGGCCAAAAGAGGCATCAGATCCTCTGGAACTAGAGTTACAGGTGTTTTTTAAATACCTAGTATGGGTGCTGAGACCTAAACCGAGATTCTCCACAAAAGCAGTAAGTGCTCTGAACTAATGAGCCATCTTTCCAGTCTTTTCCCCCACAGAATTTTACGGCACTGAGATTCTGTGTATGTGTGTGTGTGTGTGTGTGTAATATGTCCAGAATTTTCGTTGTGGTGCTGAGTATTGCATGATAATAAAGACTTAGCATTGGATTCACTTGTAACTGTTCAAAGAGGTATTACATTCTAAGCTTTAATTTGGGTACTGCTATGAATAACTGGGTTAACAATGCCATTTCCTGAAACATGGTTTGCCAATGCATGGTCAGTAATCCTTTCTCTAAATACTGCATTTTCAAAAGGGAGCCAGAGATAAATATGCAAGCTTTTCCAGGGAACAAGGGGTGAGTATGAACACACTTAAGGTGGCCAGGAGATTACTTACAACAATGATAAAATTGCAAGGGATGTTCAGAAAAATTTGTAGTGATGTAGTGAACTAAGATAAGAAGGGCCCTCCTTTCCCCCAGAAATGCAAATGCTGTGTACTCTAAAATCACTGTTAAAATCGCTATTAGTGGCTGATTAGGTGATTCAGCAGGTAAAGGTAACTGCTGCCAAGCCTGATGACTTGATATAGTGGAAAGAAAGCTAACGCCCTAAGCTGCCCTATGATTTCCACATATGATACACATGCTACACACACACACACACAAAAAAAAAAAATGCTATAAGAATTAAAGTCACTACTAGTATCTTTACTAATAATAATCACTAATAATCTTTCTTTTTTTCTTTTTAGCTAAGGTTTCACTCTGTATCCTGGAACTCATGGCAATGCTCCAGCTCCAGCCTTCTGAACACTGCGCCACCACAATCTGACTGAAGAGACATTTTTAAAGCTTTATTATAAGCACCCATTCTAATTGTACATTTTCCTCTAAATAAACAATGATGGTGGAAAACAGAGCAATTGACTTGATAACTGCCAGCTAACTCCCTAAGTCCCCAACTCTTGGTCCCTTTCAGGCTGCACTGGCTGCTGTGAACAAAAGGAATGCTGATCAAAAAAGCCATTCAAACCACCTTATGCCAGAACCAGCAGTCTCAGAAAAAAAACCTATACGACAACCACCTGTGATGCACATACTCATAATCCCCACACTTGGGAGTTGGAAGTAAGAGATCAGAAGTAGAAGGTTGGTCATTTGACTATAGAATGAGATACAGAAGAAATATACATAGAAGAAATATTAGGAGTTTAAAGTTATTCTCTGATACATGGCAATGTTGAGGCAAGCTTGAGCTACATGAGAAAACCCCAAATCAAATATAAATAAGTAAATAGGGCTACAGAAATAGCCCAATAGGTAAAGATGCTTGTTTTCAAGTCTTGATCCCAAGTTTGATCTTCAAGTTTGATCTTGAAGTAACCACATGTAGGAAGGAGAGAATCCGTAGCTTGAGGTTCTCTGTGTCCTAGCAGGCACTTTGCTCCCAAATAACTCCATGGAGACTTCTTATTAATTATAAATGCTCAGCTTATAGCTTAGGCTTGTCTCAAACCAGCTCTTACTACTTAAATTAATCCATTTCTATTAATCTATGTACTGTCCTGAGGCTCCTTTACCTCATGTATGTACTTTTTATGCTGTTTCTTCCTTGTCTGGACAGTGACTCCTCAGACTCTACTCTTCTCTCTAGCATTCTCTCTGTCCCAAAATTCCTGCCTAGCTACCAGCCTAGCAGCTTTTTTATTAACAATAAGAGCAGCACATCTTCCCAGGGTACATAAGGACCATTCCACAGCAAGAATCTGTCTACTCCTGAAAATTGTGCTTTGACGCCCCCATAAACCCTCTAAACAAATTTTGAAATATAATAAAAACTTAAATAAGGGGAAGTGGGTCAAAAAAAACTTAAATAAATCTCCAGGACCTTTAAATCCTTGATAGCAGAAACTAATGTGAAGATTGCTGCAGCTCCTATGCCAGAATATAATAAAAAGTTAATTTTGTTTTGATTTTTTAAGATAGGGTTTTCTGGTGCTTTGAAAGAAAATGGCCCCCAAAGGGACTGTCACCATTAGGTCTTGTTGGAGGAGTGTGTCACTGTAGGGATGGACTTTGAGGTCTCTTTGCTCAAGCTTCCTTCAGAGTGACTGTCAGTTGACTTCTTGTTGCCTTCAAGATTTAATACTCTTGGCTACACAGAGCCATGGCTGCCTGCATACCACCATGCTCCCTCCCCATCATGATGATAATGGACTGAACCTCTAAAACTGTAAGTGAGCCACCCCAATTAAATGTTTTCCTTATAATAGTTGTGGTGGTCATGTGTCTCTTCACATCACACCACTCTAAGACAGGTCTCATACAACCAGGGTTAGCCTTGAACTTGCTGTGTAGTTGAAGATGGCTTTAAGTTTCTGATCACCTTTCCTCCGCCTCCCAAGTGCTAGATTTACAAATGTACACTATCACACATAGTGTATGATCTGCTGGAGGATCCAACCCAGGCCTTCCTGCATTTCAGGCAAGCACTCTACCAACTCTTGAGAGCCTCAACCTTTGAGAGCCTTTTGAGTTTGTTTGAGACAGTCTAATGCCATAGCTCAGGCTGGCATAGGATGTACTTACTATGTAATTGAGGCTGGTCTTGAACTACTGGACTCTTGAACTTCTACCTCATCCTTCCTAGTGCTTGAATTATAGGTATGTGCCACCATGTCCAAAAATTAATTTATTAGATTTTTGCAATCAGTGTGGAAGCAACACTATCTGCTGACTAAAACCTGTAGTGACAGATATTTTCTAAAGACAACTTGATTAAAAGCCGTAAGTATAAGAAATTTAAAAAAAAAACCTTGTTTTTAGCAGCTCTTATGCGTCTTAGTTTTATGATTATGACACTGGGCTCAGAGCCAGGGATGCTACAAAGCCCGCTGAAGCCTTTGGATAGGCTAGTCCCAGGAGTCATTGGCCTGGAATCAAGAAAAAAACCACAATTCCCAGAATTCCCGGGTCCGAGGGGCGGGCCCAACGGTGAGTGGGTGGAGCCTGGGGCGTCCCCCGCGAGGTTTTGAGAGTGAGGTGGCGGGAGCAGCGTCCATGGCGTCGCCGGAGGAGAGAGACTTGCAGGTGACATCCGGAGCTGGGTCGGGAGCTCGCTTAACCTTCCTGGGCTGGCGCACTGGCCCGGCTCGCCGCCACTGCCGTTTTTGTCCCCACCCCACGGTGCCAGAGGCCCCTTGTGGGCTGGGAGGAGGCCGTGTCCTCCTTTTCCCGGTGACCCAGCCGCTGTGTCGAGCCCAGCTTCAGGCTGGAGTGGGATTCCGAACACAAACCCGCCTTGCAGCCCAGCCTCTGCTGCTTCAGTTTAGATTTTAAACACCCGAGCCGCACCCCAACTCCAGGAGCCGCCTGGCACTGCGGGCTTAGGGTGTTTGGAGGACCACTGGCTTTTCAGACCGTGCACAGATTATCAATCTATCATGCTTTCACATTCGCTTATTAAGGTTTTCCAAGTGAGGCAGTTGTGTTTTGTTTTTTATTTGTTTGCCTATGCTGCATTGGGAAAGAATGATGTTCTTTGGTAATTTCGGCTTTTCACTTACTTTCTCGCTTGTTGATAAGTCAGAATGTGAAGTAGGACTCCAGAATAGTCACCGAAAACGTTTAGTTTGTAGCGAAGCACTTCTTTGTCAGATTGTGCCATTGTAACAAGGCTTACCTTTTAATGGTTAGGTTGCTGCGTGGTTGAAAAAAATATTTGGAGACCATCCCATTCCACAATATGAGGTGAACCCACGAACGACAGAAATTTTGTATCACCTATCAGAACGCAACAGGGTCCGGGACAGGGACATCTGCCTGGTAATAGAGGACTTAAAACAGAAAGCAAGTGAATATGAATCAGAAGGTGAGTTAAGTCTAGAGTTTTGAAAGAAGTAGAGACAACTAAATTTTACAATGCTAAAGTGTCCAAAATTAGGACAGACTACTTATATTGATTATTAGCATTATTTTTTTAAACAGATTGGCCTCTGCTCTATTTTGGTAACTTCCAAATTAGAAATTTCACTATCATATATTTTATTGGTACCCTCTTAGTAAACCAGTGAATCCTAAAAGAGAATTAAATTTGCTGGGGCAAGGTGAATGTCTTTAATCCCAGAATTTTAGGGTCAGCCAGGACTGCATAGTGAGATCCTGTCTCAAAAGGTTATTAGCCTAACAAGAAAGATACTTGTAGTTTTCCCCTCTTCTTTTTTTTTTTAATTTATTTTTTAAGGATTAAAAACAAATGGCAAATTCTTAACCAAATTAAACAAAAAAGGGGAAGACCTACTTCAATAAAACTAGAAATTGAAACACAAACATTATAACAGATATGAATGAAATTCCCGAAAATCATAAAGATATACATTATAAATTTGTTTCAATAAATTGAAGATTCTGAAAAAAACTGGTGAGTTTTTAGATAGCAAAATTAAACCTAAATTCAATGAATGGTTTTAACAAATGCATACTTTGTAACCTTGAAATACTTAAAATACTAGTACAATACTTCATACTAAAAATAAAAAACAGCAATAACAAAACCAAATACAAGAAAATATGAACTTACTACTGAATTCTACTATAACTTAAAGAGCTATAATAAATACATATCATATTATTCCATAAAACTTAAAAAAAAACCTTTAAAAGTTACAAAGCCAGTGAAACTCTGATATTAATCATAGTATTTCTTTTTCCTTTTTTTTGATTTTTTTCATATATGTATTTATTATTTGGTGTTTTTACATTATGTACCCCATCAAACTCAGATATCAGACCTCTCAGTATAATGCCCACTCTTATGATCTCCCCGTTTACAAAACCGCCTATTCATGCTGCTCATTTGCTTACTGGAGCATAATTAAACTCCCTGTGGCCAGACTCTTAAAGAAAACAAGTCTTTCCATACCCACCCCTCTGCCAGAAGCCATCAATGCAGAAGTGAGACCTTGTGTCATTTAGCTATGTACTGCTCTTGAGTTCTTGTATACAATGACATCTCTGTTTTTACATATGTATTTTTAAAGTCCACTAATGAGTGAGTATATCCCCTTCTTCTCTTTGGGATTGTGATACCTCACTCAGGAAGATATTTTCCATATCCATCCATTTGCCTGCACATTTTAAGATATCATTTTTTTCTTACCACTGTGTAATACTCCATTGTGTTAACAGCTTGTTAATCCATTCCTCAGTTGAGGGGCATCTAGGTTGTTTCCAGGTTCTGCCATTACGAATAATGATGCTATGAACATAGTTGAGCTAATGCTTTTGGGGTGTGAATGTGTGTCTTTAGGGTATATGCCTAAGAGTGGTATTGCTGGATGCTTGGGGAGATTGATTCCCAGTTTTCTGAGAAACTGCCGTACTGCCTTCCAAAGTGGTTGAACAAGTTTACACTCCCACCAACAATGGAGGAGTGTTTCTTTGCTCTACATCCTCTCCAGCATAGGCTGTCATCTGTGTTTTTAATCTTGGCCATTCTGACAGGTGTAAGGTAGTATCTCAAAGTTGTTTTGATTTGCATTTCTCTGATGGCTAAAGATGTTGAGCACTTTTTGCATTTTTAATTTTTAATTCTTCTGAGAAGTCCCTTTTTAGTTCTGAACCCCATTTTTTAATTGGGTTTTTTTCAAGGGTTTTGGGCTCTAGTTTTTTGAGTTCCCTATATATTTTAGAGATCAGTCCTCTATCACTTGTAGGGTTGGTAAAAATCTTTTCACATTCTATAGGTTGTTGTTTTGTCTTATTAACTGTGTCCTTGGCCTTACAGAAGCTTCTCAGTTTCAGGAGGTCCCACTTATTGATTGTTGTTCTTAGTGTCTGTGCTACTGGTATTATATTCAGGAAGTGGTTACCTGTGCCAATGCTTTGGAGGGTATTTCCCACTTTCTTTTCTATCAAGTTCAATGTAGCTGGGTTTATGTTGAGGTCTTTGATCCACTTGGATTTGAGTTTTGTGTAAGATGATAGGTTTAGATCTATTTTCATTTTTCTACACACTACCATCCAGTTATGCCAACACCATTTGTTGAAGATACTATGTTTTTTCCATTGAATATATTTACCTTCTTTGTCAAAAATCAGGTGTTCATTGGTGTGTGGGTTAAGTTTTTCCCTCTTATAAAGCTTGCAGAACATCGGATGTAGCAGCTGTGAAGGGTGAGACTTGGACAAATCACCATGGGCTGTGTATCAGAGAATTGCTTTAAAATTTCCTAGTGACTCAGACATGATGGTGAAAGCTTGTGATCCCAGAAGACAGAAGCAGAATTGTCTTGAATGCAGTGTCAGCTTGGGTCACATAGCAAGACTGTCTCAAGAAGGTTTTTTGTTTGTTTTGTTTTGTTTACCCTCTCTTTTCTTGCTCATATATATAGTGTGGAAAAAATGAAAAGTGAGAGTAGGGTACGAAACCACAGGGAATGACAAAAATCTGTGCCATTTCTTCTTTGGACCTCCTCCTAATCTATGGTTCTTTCTTTTTCTTTAATCAAATTATGCTCATTCTTCTTAAACAAAATAAAAACTTTTGAGGATGACAGTGCACCAGACAGAGGAAATGAAATCTGTTTGCCAAGTGTTTAACCAAGTAGGGGGTGTTTGTTATTTGTTTTTGAAAAACATAGGAGGCTAGAGAGATGGCTAAGAGGTTAAAAGCACTGGCTGTTCTTCCAGAGGTCCTGAGTTCAATTCCCAGCAACCACATGGTGGCTCACAACCATCTATAATGACATCTGGTACCCTCTTCTGTACAATGTATACGTAATAAATACTTAAAAAAGAAAAAAAGAAAAACACTTTTTTTACATTTATTTTATGTGTATGAGTGTTTTATCTGCATGGGTTTTTGTATACCCAGTGCCTGCCTGGTGTTTGTAGAGGTCTGAAGAGGGGGTGTTGGATCCCCAGGAACTGGAGTTTAGTGTGATTGTAAGCTACTATGTCTGTCCTGGGAACTGCACCTAGGTCTTCTGCAAGGGCAAGTGCTCTAGCCGAGCGATTCCAGCATTGGGAGGCTGAGACAAGTAGATTTCTATGAATTCGAGTCTAGCCTGGTCTAGTTAGAGAGTTCCAGGAAAACCAGGAATACACAAAGAGATCCTGTCTCAAAACAAACCAACAAAAACCAAACATCTCGGGCTGGACAGGTGGCTCAGAGGTTAGAAGCACTGGCTCTTCTTCCAGAGGTTTTGAGTTCAATTTCCAGCAAGAACATGTTGGACTAAAACCATTCTGGCCTGCAGGCATACATGCAGGAGGAACCACGCATACATAATAAACAAACAAACAAACAAATATTTTTTAAAAAAACCAAAATTCTCTCCAGACCCTATATAATATTTTGAATATTGTGAAATTATATTTAAATCTAATGCATATGCACTTTTTTCAATAGTCTTTTAAAATTAGCACAAAGTAGGGGCTGGAGAGATTGCTCAGAGATTAAGAGCACTGACTGTTCTTCCAGAGGTCCTGAGTTCAATTCCCAGCAACCACATGGTGGCTCACAACCATCTATGATGACATCTGGTACCCTCTTCTGTATACATAATAAATAAATAAATCTTTTTAAAAAATTAGCACAAAGTGTTTGGTGTGCCATCTTACCGGTGTGGAATACTGCCACAATGGGGAACAGAGCAATCCCATCACCACACATGCAAAAGCAACCACAAACAAAATCTCCCATCTTTACTCCTTTTACTTAAATTCTCATACATACCGTCTTTTGAAACTGGATTTGGGTTTTTTTTTTTTTAAAGTACATTTCCAGAAACTTTTTTTTTTATAATTCTATTTATTTTTAGATTATTTTTTTTTCTTATTTGGGTTTTCAAGACACGGTTTCTCAGTATAACAGCCCTGGTTGTCCTGGAACTTGCTTTGTAGACCAGGCTGATCCATCTGTCTGCCTCTGAATGCTGGATAAAGATGTGAGCTACCACAGCTCAGCTAAATTACACTTATTTTATGGATATGGTGGCGAACATTTTTAGTCCTAGCACTCAGGAGACAAGAACAAGCAGATCTCTGTGAGTTTAAGGACATCATGATCTACATAGTGAATTCCAGGCCCTGTTTTTTTTTGGGGGGGGGGTTGTTTTTGTTTGGTTGTTTGGTTTAATTCTATTTACTTCTGAGAGTAACTCATGGGAGTCAGTTCTGTGTTCCACCATGTGGGTCCTGGGGATTGAACAAGTTGGCTCCTAACACCCCCATTGGATGCTTCACAACTCTAATGCCTCTGTTTCCATGGTCACCAGTGCTCAGAGTGCACAGACACAAATATATGTAATTACAAATAAAATAATAATAATTTTTTGAGGTAGGGTTTTTTTTGTATAGCCCTGGCTGTCTTGGAACTATTGTAGACCAGGTTAGCCTTGAAATCAGCAGTGCTCTGTTTTGATTTTAGTTGATTCTGGGTGCCTCTGTCTCTGGAATGCTGAGATTAAAGGCTACATACAAACAAACAAACAAAAACTATAATAAAAGTTTAAAAAAACAAAAAGGACAAAAAGATCTGAGACAACCATGAAATTCTTTTGTCATTTCAGCCAAACATCTTCAAGACTTTCTCATGGAGAGCGTGAATTTCTCCCCTGCCAATTTGTCTAACACTGGTTCCAGGTTTCTAAATGCATTGGTTGATAGTGCGATAGCCCTGGAAACAAAGGATACTTCACTAGCCAGGTAATTCTTGTGATGACTTTGTTCTATGTGCCCACAGGACAATATTCTGTAAGGCCTTGATCTAAGGATTGTTTGGGTTCTCACAGTAATTCTACATAGAAAATTAGCAATAAATGTAAAAGTTATAGGGTGGTTGTTTTGTTTGGTAGGTTAGGTTGGTTGATTGGTTTATACAGGGTTTTGGGGTGTGTGTGTGTGTGTGTGTTTAGGAGTACTGTGCTGAGTTCTAGTTAGCTCAGTAGTACGATGGGTGGGTGGCCCTGGGCTGTATAAGAAGACTTGCTGAGCAGAGGCCAGAGAGATGGAGCCAGTAGGTGGTACTCCCAGTACTCCTCCTTTGTTTTTGCCCTGAGACTGTTGTGTTGTATCTAAGTGTAAGCTAAAATAAACCCTTTTCTATGTTGCCTTCGTCTGAGTGTTTATCACAGCACTAGAAAGTAAATTAGAAGAGCTGGAGACTGGGTATGTGGGTACATACCTACAATAAGTCCAGCACCCAGGAGGTAGAGGCAGGAAGATCAGAAAGTCAAGGTCATCCTCAGCTACTTAGGGAGTTTGAGGCCAGTGTGTGCTACATGAAAACCCTCCCGCCACCAAACAGAGGAACAGTAGTAGGTTAAATGATCTGGTAGAGCATGGCAAATTTTGGTCGTATACAACATTGAATAAATAACTTAAGGACCCTCTTTTTGTTGTTTGTTTTACTTTTTAAAAAATATTTTTATTTTATGTGAATTGGTGTTTTGCCTGCATGTATAACTGTATAAGTGTGCCAGATCTTGGAATTACAGATAGTTGTTAGCTGCCATGTGGGTGCTGGGCATCAAACTCAGGTCCTCCAGAAGAACAGTCAGTGCTCTTAACTGCTGAGCCATCTCGCCAGCCCTACTTTTTTTTTTTTTTAAAGGTAACCCTGGCTGTCCAGTGGAACTCATCATGTAGATCAGGCTGGCCTCAAACTTACAGAGATCCATCTGCCTCTGCCTCCTGATTGCTGGGGTTAAAGGCATGCACTATGACCACCTTGTTAAGGACCTTCATTGTTTGAGAGAGACATTTCACCTATGTAATGATATAATTCTTCCACCAGTCCTCAGAGGAAACTGAAGTATAGTATCACGAATGAGACTCAGAGCTAAATATCTGGGGAAGGCTGAAATATCAGAGAGAGGAAGCTGTCAATTCTCACCTAGCTGTCTTGCAACTTCCTCAGCCTAACTCCTGGTCGCTTCTCCCAATCCTTCTGTTCTCTCTGGGTTTCTACAGCCCTTATATACCCATCCAGGTTAGGATTAAAGGCGTGTAGCCTTGAACTCACAGAAACAAAAGTTCTGTCTGTGGAATTGTGGGATCAAGCCACCACTCCTGGCTTTCTCTGCACTGGGATTAAAGGTGTATGTGGCTGACTCAGTTGTTTATCTTTGTATTCAAGGTTCCTGAGCTGTCTAGGATTTGACTGTGTGCTCTCTCCCCAATATTCAGGTTTTATTAAATATGTAATATATATCCACACTGAAGAGTTGTGATTCTAAGCAAATCTGACTCCAAAGGCCATATGATACTGTTGGTGGTCATTTGTTAGCTAGGACTACTGCAACTTACTATGATCAGAAAAATACACATAAGTATGTTGTGCATAACTGCCAGTGTAAAGGTTTGGGATTTACATAATGCTTGAAGAGTAGCACTGTAAGTGTAAAAACGTAGACTGTATGGCAGCAGCAGTGTAGACCAAATCTGTTCTTCTGATACCAAATACAATTGAATGGTTGTAATACCAGAAAAACAGAGATGAATTGGGAGGTAGATGGTAGACATGACCTTCAAAAACATCTTCTTAGTCAAATGAGAGAGAAGGACAATGGAGAGGATGTAACATCATGTAACAGCTGCACTCTAAGACAGAAGATTTCATCCCTGGCAAGAACAGACAAAAGGGAGTGAATTCAGGATGGGTAATGGTTTTCATCACTGGTTAGACCAGGATGTCCTTCAGCTCTCAGGAGAGATCTGCCTGCCTCTGCCTCCCAGGCCTCAGAACAAAGCTGTGTACCACTATACTTGGCTTCCAGAGTTTTGTAGGGAAAATGGGACTTTTGTCTGCTGAAGGGCATTCCAGGCAATGAGAACAGCATGTGACAATCGTATAAATGGAAGGGACCATGTGATTACATAGGCTCTGCAGGGAGAAGATGATTCTCAGGCAGCGCTTCTCCTCAGCTCATCTGTGTAACCAAGGCCCTCTTTCAGTTTTATTCCTGCAGTGAATGATTTGACTTCTGACCTTTTTCGGACCAAATCCAAAAGTGAAGAAATCAAGCTTGAATTGGGAAAACTTGGAAAAAATCTGACTGCAACATTGGTGTTAGAAAAATGTCTACGAGAGTGAGTTGAAATGTTGACAATTTGAATTATAGAGATATTAGTAGGACATTGTCAAGCTGGGCATGATGGCACAGGGCTGTGATCTCAGCTCCTGGATGGCTGAGGCAGGAGCTGCTTAAGTCCAAGGCTGCCTGAACGACTCAGCAGGTGCTTAGGGACAGATTCTCACATTTTACTTTGTACAATTTTTTACCACTATATTTATTTTTGCTTTATTAAAATGTGTAGTTTTATGATTTTCAAAAATTTAAACTCACAAACTAAACATAATTTAAAGTCACATGTTTTGGTATGTCTTTTTTTTTCTGTGGCTCTGATGTTCCTCTTTGGTGCTGTGAGCCTTTAGATGCTTATTGCCTCAGAGATTAGAGCAGGTAATTAGCATTTATGTAAATGCAGGATGATTTCGTGACATACAAATGTATTCAGCAAATAAAGAAAATGTGCCAGGCACTATGCCAAGTCACATATAGTAGAGAGGTCTTTGGGATCCTGTATTTAAATTGGTTTAGGATATTTCAAACCACTTTTTTGAATAGCAGGTTTAGTTTGTGCAAGAATAACTGATAGAGGTTGATGTTAATGTTTTTAATTAATGATCCTTGAGAAAAGTCCCACATTGGCAACATGGAGGGGCAAATGCCCTCAAGAATGCACTGTAGTCTGGGATGTAAAATTGCGGTGGAATAGCTGGCAAGTAGGCTATCTGTGTTGGGGAAGCCAGAGTTAAATCCCTAAAGAGGGAGTTGGTTTCTTGTTTTATGAACAATCCTTTACTGAGAAGAAGAAAAAAATGCTTTAATTTTACTTTTGGAAGAGATCTTAAGAAGGCAGAGCTGCATCTGTCTGCAGAGAGGACCAAGGTCGACAGCCGTCTCCAGAACATGGACTTTCTGAAAGCCAAGGCAGCGGAGTTCAGGTTTGGAATCAAAGCTGCAGAGGTATGTATGAAGAACTGTATCTGGCTAGCCCTTTAGACCTATGTCCTCACAGTAGGAAGTAGTGCCAGTCCTTTCTGTAGCTGACAGAACTCAGGGAAGATCTGTAACTTGAGCAGCAGCCCCAGGTTCAAAGTCAGCTATTCGGACCCTTACGAACCCATCTTCTCAGCACATCTGAGTGTAGAAAGGATTCACAAGTAACATACACTAGTTTAGATGTGTGTGTGCTTTTTAATTTGTGATCTGTAGTATTCTTCATTGCATGTTGAAAAAAATTTCATGATGGTTACTTTCAAATTGATTTTTCAACCGAACTCTTTTTTCCTCATATTATAGGAACAACTTTCAGCCAGAGGCATGGATGCATCTCTGTCTCACCAGTCACTAGTGGCACTCTCTGAGGTAAGCTTCCTGTCTTAATCTGTCCTTAGCTTCTGTAACAGAATGCCACAGACTAGATAATTTATGAGCAATTAAAATAGAAGCTTATTTTGTTTATAGTTCTGAAGGCTAAAAAATCCAAGGGCCACATCTGCTGAGGTCACTCTACCGTGTTCTCAGGTACATAGTAGAAAATGCAGGTTCCAGGGTGAGGGAGATGGCTCAGTTGCTGGTAAAGTGCTTACCTGAGTTTGGATCCCCAGCACCCATATAAAGATGTGTGTGGCTGCACATGTCTGTAAACCCAGTTCTGGGAAGTTAGGGAGCTAACGATGGGCAGTTCCTGTGTTATCAGTCCCTTTTTGTAGGGACGGAATTACAGAGAAGATTTGTAAACTACTGAGCAGCAGTTCCAAGTTCAAGTCAGGCACTGAAACCCTTATATTGGCACTTGTGAGTGTAGGTAAGGATTCACAGGTATCATAGTGAGCTTGGTTACTTCTGAGTCAGGTAGTGTAGCCTGTCAGTGAGCTCCACATTTACTGAAGGACACTGTCTCAAAAAACAAGGAGTTGGGTGACTGAGGAAGACACCCAACATCACGCTCGAGCCTCCACACAGTGCATACACCTTTGAAGAGTTTAGTTTCTTTCCCTCACATTGGTCCTGGGGATCCAACTTAGTTATCAGGAGCCTAGAGAGAAGCTCAGCAATTCAGAGCTCTGGCTGTTCTTGAGAGGGCTTGGATTTAGTCTCAGCATTTACAATTGTCTATAGCTCTAGTTGTAGGGCTCTAATACCTACTTGTATGGGCACCAGACATTATATATAGCTCACAGTCATATATGCAGACCTAATACTCATATACATAAGTGTAAAAAATGAAACTGGCTGGAGGGATTGCTCAGTGGTTAAGACACTTAGTTCAGTGGTTAAGACACTTGTGCTCTTGCTGAGGACCCAGGTTGTCTCCCAGCACCCACACAGTGGCTCACAGCCATCTGTGACTCCAGTTCCAGGGGATTCAGTACCTTATTATGAAGGCACACAAGGGCACATATGGAAAAATAAAAGGTACAGAACAAACAAAAACCTTATACCATAAAATAGAATACAATTAAACAAAAATAGAAAAGCTTTAGTTCACCAGGCTTGCCTGCAAGAGTCTTTGCCCCTGAACCATATTCCTATAATCCCATACTAAGTAAGTAGCAATATAATTTATTTTAAACATTTTGGAAAGTATTGTTTTTATTAGAATGAGGGGGATCTATTTGAAGTTCTTTGATTTCTTATTTCAGATGCCTGTGGATTGGACAGGGTAGCTCAGCTGTAAATTGCTTGCCAACCTTTAGGAAGCCATGGGTTCTGGCCCTAGCACAAGTGAATGAATACCTAAATAGTAATATTTTATTGCATTTTATTTCAGAAATGAGCCACTGTTTAGTTGTTTTGTGGATATTTCTGTTGCTGTATAACTCTCTTTTCATTTCCAGAAACTCACAGAACTAAAGCAGCAGACTATTCCCCTAAAGACAAAATTGGAGTCCTATTTAGATTTAATGCCGGTAATTGTTCATTGTTATTATGGCTTCTCTTGGAGCCACATTTTCTTTCTTTCTTTTTCTTCCTTCCTTCCTTTTTTTTTTGGTGGGAGTTGTTTTTTTCCAAGACAGGGTTTCTCTGTGTAACTGCTCTGGCTGTCCTATAACTTACTCTGTAGATCAGGCTGGCCTCAAACACACAGAGATCCACCTGCCTTTGCCACCCCAGTGCTGGAATTAAAGACATCCATTGTGGAGTCACGTTTTCTAACCTTCCTCTAAGGACACTAAATGATCAGGGCGTAGTGGGTTTGTGTTTCAAAGATTTAAAATCAATGGCAGAATTGAGAGTAATATAATCTGAACATTTGGGAAGCTGAGGTAGAAGGATCACTGAGTTTTAAAGTAACTTAGGCTACAGAATGAAACTTTGTATCACAATAACAAAAACAAATAGACAGTGGTAGACTTGGCATGGTGGTCCACATCTCTAATCAAGGCACTTGGAGTCTGAGGATCTTGAATTCAAGGTCAGTTTGGGTTTTGTCTTGTAACATGTATTTATTTATTTCGGGTATGGGTGCTCCAGTACACACAGAGGCCAAAGCTGATTCTGTTACTAAGGATCCACTCAAGTCACCAGATTTGGCAGCAAGTGAACCATCTTTTCCACCGAGACCCTGTTTTAACACACCCTCCCCAAATGGGTGCTCCCTGGGATTTCCTTGCCTTTTGAAGGGGTGGTATTGTGAAGTGGCTTTCCTCTTTGAGTGAACTGCTCCTGTATTTGTAGCACCATGACCATGACACCTTGAAGAAACAATTTAAGGAGCAAAGGCTCACTTGGTCCCAGTTTCATAGTTTTAGCCACAGTGGTGGGAAAGGCAGGCGGGACAGGCCAGTATGACATGGCAGACCTGGAAACAGAGACCAATCCAGAAACCAGGCACCAGGCTGGTACTGAGTAGTTTTACGTCAGCTTGACACAAGCTAGAGTCATCTGAAAGGATGGGACCTCAGCTGAGAAAATGCCTCCATGTGAGATGTAAGGCGTTTTCTTTTCTTTTTTTTAAACTTATTTATTTAATTATTTGCCTTAGTGTTTGCCGGGAACTGGAACTACAGACAGTTGTGAGGTGACATGTGGGTGCTGGGAATTGAACCCGGGTCCTCTGGAAGAGCAGTCGGTGCTCTTAACGGCTGAGCCATCACTCCAGCCCCATAAGGCATTTTCTTAATTAGTGATTGATGAGAAGGGTCCAGCCCATTGTGAGTGGGCCTGTCCTAGGCAGGTGGTCATGGGGTCTATAAAAATTCAGGCTCAGGGTCTGGAGAGGTGGCTCAGTTCAATTCCTGAGTTCAATTTCTAGTACCCATATAGTGACTCATAGCCATCTATGATGAGATCTGGTACCCTCTTCTGGCATGCAGCCATACATGGAGGCAGAATCTTGTACACATAATAAATAAATAAATCTTTAAAAAACAAACAGAATTCAGGCTGAGCTGGGCAGTGGTGGCATATGCCTTTAATACCAACACTTGGAAGGGAGAGGCAGGGAGAAAATCTCTGAATTCAAGGCCAACCTGGTGTACAAAGCAAGTTCCAGACAGCCAGGACTATTACACAGAGAAACCCTATCTCAAAAAACCAAGAAAGAAGAGGAAGAAAAAAATAAAGACTGTAGGCAGAGCAAGCCAGTAAGTAAGCAGCATCCTCTATGGTCTCTGCATCAGCTCCTGCTTTCAGGGTCCTGCCCTGCCTGAGTTCCTGTCCTGACTTCCTTCAGTGATGAACAGCCATGTGGAAGTGTGAGCCAAATAAACCCTTTCCTCCCCAACTTGCTTTTTGGTCATGGTGTTTCTTCACAGCAATAGACACCAAAACTAAAACAAGGCTATTACTTCAAAACCTCACCCTTAGTGACCTTTTCCTCCTGAAGGTTCAGAGCTTCCCAGAATAGGAGGAATGGCATCTAAACAAGAGCTTGTGTGAAACTTTTATCAAACTTTTCCTTGTTTTTCTTTTTAAGAATCCATCTCTTGCTCAAGTGAAAATTGAAGAGGCAAAGAGAGAATTAGTAAGTAGTTCTCATTTTTCATTTTCCCCTTTAATTAGCAATTAATTTATTGTGATAATAAGATTTCTAAGCTGTGTTGAGTGATGAGGTTCAGCTGCTTGGGAATACACAGCCCAAGGCAGAGTTTATGATAGAAACTGTAAAGGGGCCTTACATACAGAGCTGATCTTAAAGCCGGTAACAGATGCTGAGTTCTTGTCTTTATCCATTTATTTTTGCTCATGTATTTATTTATTTATAAGGCAAAAATATAAACAAAGCTGTGCTTTTTGATCATGCCAGTACTTTGGGAAGATAGTTCTGTCCTCAGCATATGAGACAGACTGGAGTAGGGAGAAGAAAATTACAGAGGCCAGGTGAGAAGTGATAAAGAGTGGAGTACTAAAGTGATGAGGGTGAGAGAGACCACGTGTGAAGCACTGTGGAGCCAGGCCAAAAAGTCCACCCAGTGCCACTACATCTTCTAAAGGTGTCAAGCAGGGTCGGAGGGGAGATTGTGGGTTGATACAAAATTAAGTGAGTATCTAAAGGCACATTTGACACTCTTAATGTATTTTTAAAAGTTTCAAAAGGCCAAGGTAGGAGAATTTCTTCAAGTTTGACACTAGCTGAAGCTACTTGGCAAGACTCTCAAAACTCACACAAACAAAACCACATTCACTAACACAGACACACACAAGAGATGGCGATGTAGCTCAGCAGTAGAAGCCTTGACTAGTATATGTAAGTGTCTCAGACACTTATGTGCACACACATGCACACGGCACACACAGAGATGGCGATGTAGCTCAGCAGTAGAAGCCTTGACTAGTATATGTAAGTGTCTCAGACACTTATGTGCACACACATGTACACGGCACACACAGAGATGGCGATGTAGCTCAGTAGTAGAAGGCTTGACAAGCATCCAAGTTCCTCAGTCTGGTCTCCATTACCACAAAAAATAAATAAATAAAATTTGTTCTAATGCTTTCCTTTTCTACTTTTCTTATCTTAAACATCAGTAGACGTTGCTGGCATTTCTTTCATGTCTTCACTTATGTTTATTTCCTTTCTCTAGGACGCCATTGAAGCTGAACTTACAAAGAAAGTAGACCTGATGGAGCTGTGACTCCAGCCATGTAGGCACAGGAAGTAGACTGCTCTCAGAGGAGATAATATCCTTCCTGATAAAATAACAGTTTTTAGTCATGCATTTAACTTTTTTGACCCAAATACAGTTTTTATATGAAAAAGCATTTGTGTTACCTGTTATTTACTGTGTACCTGGCACTTAAGAATCTCAAAAATCGGGGAGGGACTAGAGAGATGGCTCGGTAGTTTAGAGCACTTGTTGCTCTTGCAGAGGACCTGGGTTTGATTTCAGCACTTACATGGTGGCTCAAAACCCTAAGTCCGGTTCCAGGGGATCTGACACCTGGCATTGCAGGCACACATTGGTACACAGATGTACATGCAGGTACAGTACTCATACATATTAAAAACAAACCCTGTAGTATTCCCCTTAAATGACATGACCATCACGACAGTTCTCACTGGCTAGGTTAGTGGACAGCTTCTGTGGTTTGGTTTCAGTTTATCTGCTTGCTTCTTTCTCTAGGGCTTTACCTCTTTTCCTGAGCAGCTCATACTGACCTGTCTCCAAGTGGTAATATGTTAGTTTATAAAAAAAAAAAAAAATTAGACCTTAAGCCAGTGGCAGAAAGAGGAATAATATAGCTCATGGTGCTAAATTCATATTTCATGCCTTGTGTTAGAATAATCCAAAGGATCAAAGACAAATATAAAAATTTAGAAAAAAGCGAAGTGTAGTGGTACACAACTTTAACTCCAGCACTTGGGAGGCAGAGGCAGATGGATCTCTGTGAGTTTGAGGACAGCCTGGTCTGCAGCCCCCTAGAAGCTTTTATAATCAAATGTCTCTTAGCAGATATCATTTGTTCATTAGTACTCAAAAAATTTAAAGACAACTCAATAACATACAGTATTCAAACTGTATATTTTCAATCTTTACATGGCTTATTATAATTTTTTTATTTCTCTACTCTTTTTTTTTCTATCCCAAGCCTATGTAATTTTTTTAAACTCTTTTTTTTTTTAACTTTATTTATTTATTTATTTATTTGCCTTGGTGTTTTGCCTGGAACTGGAACTACAGACAGTTGTTAGCTGCCATGTGGGTGCTGGGAATCGAACCCCGGTCCTCTGGAAGAGCAGACGGTGCTCTTAACCGCTGAGCCATCTCTCCAGCCCCACCTATGTAATTTTTAAACATACTGTAACCCATTTAGAGTTTTTTTTCTTTTTCCCCCTTTGATCTGAATCTGCCGTTACTATATATCTCTATCTTTTGCTGAGCACATGAGTCTTTAAACTGCTAAGTGGCATGGCTAGACTAAAATAGCAGCTTTGCTGGTTGGCTTCACCCAGCTTCTTGGTTCCTTGAGAGAATAATCTTATGGTGGAGGCACATTTATCATCAGCTCTGGGAGCTGTTTTTACTGCCCCAGCTCTGGGAAGTTACTGGGTTCATGTCACCACTGAGCAGCGTGCCACCCACTGCTCATAAACTTCATTTAAGTGTTGGGTAGCAGGGCCTCTTAAAAGAGCCACCTGTTTTTGTTGTTAATACTGAGCGAAGAAGCCATCTTTTAAAGAAACTGCACCTCTACCTGCCACTAAAAGCCTACCCAAGAAAAAGCAGTTACCATGAACCAGAGTTTGTCTCCATTTTTATGTCTTTAGAATCCTTTTTAAAGCTTTTTCAGGCTTTATGTGAAAATTCTTGCTGAACATTTGAGCGCCATATGTAAATGGACATTTACTGCTACGTCCCAAATAACCATCTCAGAGGCTGAATATTAATTATAAATGATTGACCAATAGCTCGGGCTTGTTACTAGCTAACTCTTACATTTAAATTAACTCATATTTGTATTTGTGCTTTGCCACATGGTGGTTCCTTTATTAGCATGGCAGGTTCATCTCCTGCTCCTTCTGTGTCTGGCTGGAGACTCCAGACTCTGTCCTTCTCCTTCCCATCATCCTTAGCTTGGTTGCCCTATCTACACTCCTTGTTTGGCTACTGGCCAATCAGTGTTTTATTAAACCATTCCCAATGATGAGTCTTTATAGTGTTCAAGAGGATTGAACATATAACTACAGCATACTGATATTTCAGGTTGTACCCTGATATCTGACTCTTGTTTTTTATTGATAAGATTAATTAGATTTATACTTCAATTGCTCCTGGTTGACCACCATAACTAGATGGTAAGGTCCTATTGCTGAAGAAACAGACACTTTAAAGTATACAGAGAAATCAAGCTGGAACTGTGTGGTGGCTAGTTTTATGTCAACAACACAAGCTTTGAGAAGAGGAAACCTCTGGAAAATACCTCCTCCAAATTGATATGTGAGCAAGCCTATGATGCAAACTTTGATGGTTGATATAGGAGGTCTAAATTCACTGTGGATGGTGCCATCCATGGACTGGTGGTCCTGGTGTACAAGCAAGCAGGCTAAGCAAGCCATCAGGAGAAGCCAATAAGCAGTGTGCTCCATGGCCTCTGCATTGGTTCTACCTCCAGGTTCTCACCCTACTTGAGTCCCTGCTTTGGTATAGTAGTTCTTTTATCTTATTTTATTTATTTATTTATTTTTTTATTGTTGTGACAAAATACCATGACCAAGGCAACTCATAAACGAAAGTGCTTAGTTGGACTTAAGTTTTCAGAGTGCTAGAGTCTTGCTGACAGAGCATGGGAGCAGGAACATTTGAGAACACAAATTTTTTATTTTTCTGAGACAGGATTTCTCTGTGTAGCCCTGGCTGTCCTGGAACTCATTCTATAGACCAGGCTGGCCTCAAACTCAGAGATCTGCTTGCCTCTGCCTCCTGAGGGCTGGGGTTAAAGGCATGCAGCACCACCCCCCAGCCATCTTTTTAAAAATTATATTTTTATTAATTATTTGGGAATCTTATATCGTGTGCCTTGATCATGCTCACCTCCCAGTCTTCCATGTCTGTCCCCATCCTGTGACCTTCCCACTCCCCCCAAAGGGAAAAGCAAGTCTACTTTGTGTTGTCCATCTATTCACTGGAGCATGGCCAAATCCCTAGTGGCCTCTCTCAGGGGATGAGGCCACATCAGAAGCCATCAGCTAAGGAAAGCCATGTGATGACAGGAGCAGGGCAGGGCCAGCTCTCCTGGGAGAGAAGGGGCTAGTTCTCTTATGCTCACTTTGTGGCATCTACCAGGGGCAGGGCCAGAAAGCTCATCTTGACCCACAAGTAGGAGACAGAAAGAACACTGGGAATGCCATAAATTTTTGAAACCTTGAAGCCTGCTCCCAGTGATACACTTCCTTCAACAGGCAACACATCCCAATTCTTCCCAAACTTGGAGAGCAAGTATTCAAACATACGATCCTATAGGAGCTATTCTCATTCAAAAACATCATGTTCACTTCCTGGTCCCCATAGGCTAGTTGTATATTATAATGCAAAATGCATTTACTCCAATTTTGAAAGTCCCCATAGTCTTTCACAGTCTTAACAGTTTAAAAGTTCAAATCTTTTCTGAATCTCTTAATTGCAATCTTCTATAACAGCCAAAAGGCAAACTACATACTTTCAACATGCAATGACTCAAAATATGTGGTGCTCTTCCAATAGGAAGGAATTGGAGCATAATGAAGAAATACCATAATAAAGAAAGATCAAAAACACCAGTAATGCCAACTCGGAAATCTGCCTGATGTGAAAGGGCTTAGATGGCTGCGCACTTCCAGCTGCTGCCTGTAAGACACACCTCTTAGGCTGGTTCCGCTCCCTGTGTGCAGCTCTCCTTGGTAGATATGCCGTGACTCTGATCTAACATCTTGGGGTCTCCAATGCAAACAGGCTTCACTTTCACAAGTTCACTCAATGGCCTCTCAGGGCTCCATGCGGGGATTCTGCTACACACTTGGTCTCAGTGACACTCAACCGCAGGTGGAGCTTCCCCAACCCCTTCACTCAGGTGTCTTTACTTAGCACTATGTGCACAGCATCACCAAATTTGGTCTCCCACTTGGGAGTGGAGCCTGGGCCCTTTGAGTCATATCTGCTGAAGCTTTTCTTAGTTATTGCTCTTCAGGGGTATAAAATTTCTTAGACTTTGTGCCTTTACAAATTGTTGGAGTATCTGGGTGGACCTTACCCTGAGGGCACCTCTCCCTTTATAACAATGCAGGTCAGGCCTCACCCCAATCTCATTTCTTCTAAGCACACACCTTGGCTCTAACATGATATTTCTGAGTGCTCTCTTTCTCTTCCAACTTTACATTTTACATTTCCTTTTGCTCCACTTGCTCTTTTTTTTTGTAGACCCACATAAATGTGATTTCTAATAACCATGCAACAATGCCCATATTAGACCATTTTGAAATCCCCTTTCATGAACTAAATTAATCCATTATGTCTTAATTTTGCCCCAGGAAAACTCTTAGAACTAGGGTAGAAAGCAGCCATATATTTTGTCATTTTATCACAAGAATGGTCCCTAGCCTGGCTGCCAATACTGTTCATCTCTGACACTGCTTGAGCTGTGCCTCACCTTCCACACATCTCAGCACTGCTGTGAGAATGCCCCGTTAATCTCTGATTTTAGCATTCAACTGCTTTCCCAGTATACTATCCCAATGCTTTCTACAATCCTCAAAAAAACCAAACCAAAACAAAACCCAACAAACCAGCATGGTTAAGCCTGACACAACAATACTCTATACCTGGTACCAACTTCTACATTTGTTTCTTTCCTATCACTGTGAAGAGACATAATTACGAAGATAGCTTATTAAAAAAAAAAAAGTGTTCAATTGGAATTATAGTTCCAGAGGTTTAGAGTCCATGATAATGGAGCAAAAGCATGGCGGCAGGAATAGCCGAGAGCTCACATCTTGATCCACAAGAGGGAAAGGGGAGGGGGGAAGAAAGGAGGGAGGGAAGGAGGGAGGGAGGGAGAGAGCCCTAACTGGGAATGGCACAGTCTTTTGAAATCTCAAAGCCCACTCCCAGTGACACACCTCCTCCAACAAGACCACACCTCCCAATCCTTCCCAAAGCAGTTCCACCAACTGATGACCAAGCATTCTGATATATTCGTTCTCACTCATACCCCCCCAGCTGGTGAGATGGCTCAGTGGCTAAAAGAAGGTGCCTGCTGCCAAGTGTGACAGCCTGAATTCAATTCTGGGAACCCACATGGTGGAAGGGAGAAACCAGCTCCTGCAAGCTGTCTCCTGACTTTCACATGCACATTATGACATGTATACACACACACACACACACACACACACACACACACACAAATAAATAAATGTTATTTTTTAAAAAGCAAACAAATAAAAGAAAGGCTACAAAGCACTGTTCTCTGCTGTGAGCTCAGCTGTATGTACAGGGAGGTGGTGTGACGGGCAGCCTCTGGTTTGTTTTGTTTTTTTTGTCTCTATGTCTGGCCCAAAACTACATATGTGACTGCTTCCTTCCTAATACTTCCATATCCATCCCCTAAGAACAGATACATTTGTAGCTAACCACAATAAAATGATCAATTATAATATTTCATCTTAGGAAATTTAATAATGATGAAATATTATTGCAATATGATCCATACTCAATTTTCTTCAATTATTTTATTAATGTACAGTATGTACAATAGCCCAATTTAGGAACACATATATTATGTATACTCCTCTTTGTCTGTGTTATTTTCTGCTTTTTTGAGAAAGGGTCTTATATAGACCTGGCTGGCCTCAAACTCAGTATGAGGCCAGGCATGATCTTGAGTTGTTGATACTTCTGCTCCACTTGCCCCTGGAAGCTGGCTAGTGCCTGAGAGGTGCAGCATGAATGAGAAGACACTGTTGTGAGGATGTGGCTGGTACTATTTTAAGAGTGGAATGATGATGTTGGATGTCCTTGGTTACCAGGGAAACCTTTCCTGTGGATTATCACAGAAATACATGAGAGACGGCTTGCCCTAGGCTGGCTGTGGCTGGGATTGCTGAGGTTGTGGGTTGGATGGGACACCACAGGCCAGTCTGCCACTTTTCTTTGGGACAATGATGCTTGTCTCCCTTCTGATCTCAGCATGCTTTTTGTCATACTGTACAGCTGTGTATTTTTAGACTCATCTCGCTGCACCCAGATCCACATGTTCACTTTTCTTTAAACTCTGCAGCAGCAGTTATGGGCTGACAACCTGCCTCCACAGTGTAGGAATGTGGGACTGCTCTCTCTTCCTCTTCAGGATCCAGATTTTCAGCATGTTCAACACAGGGCATGGGAACTCATCCTTATGCTGCCTGTAGAGAGACCTTAAACACTGCAAAGGAACTGTTGGGTGTCAGACTCCATAGCTGAAAGGTCTTCACTGTTCATCCGCTCATGTCTTAGCACCCACTAAGTGTAATATCTTACATAGTGAGGTTATAAAGATAAGTAAGAATTTTCCTCAATTTTAGAGAAGCAGTTTATAAATCTAAAGACTATTAGGCTTCCCAGTTTTAGTTGTGTAAGCTAAGTAAAACATGCTTCTTACATAGTATAAATGTCTTGTATATCTATAAACTTTGTTTATTATTATTACATTTTTATTATAAACACAGAAGACCCAAGTTCAGTTCCCAGCACTCACATGGCAACTCACAATCTTGTGTAACTCCAGTCCCAGGGGATCTAACTCTCTCTTCTGGCCTCTTTGGGGCATTACATGCATCTTGTACATAGACATATATGCCAACAAACACCCATACAGATAAAAAAAAATTGGCAAAATACCCATACGTGTAAATTTCTTCTTAAGTATATAAAATTTCCGGTAAGCATGGTGACGCATGCCTGTAATTCCAGCACTGGGGTATGGAAACAGAGGGAGGAATTGAAAGTCACCTTCAGTTACATATATATTAAATTAAGACCAGCCTGGACTACAGGATACTCTCATTAAATAAAAGCCAAACAAAACAAACTCACAACACACATATTTTGAGGACTATTGATTACTCAGCAAGGGCTGGTAACCTTACTATATATTTTCCCCTCCTCAAAGGTAATTGCATTTGAAGTCTAGGGTCTATAATTTATCATGAACTCTATACTTGCCATAAACTTTAAATCACATTTATTCTGGAGGCCTAAGTAGAAATGGCCCCTATAGGCCCTTTGGGAATGGCACTGTTGGGAGGGGTGACCTTGTATTGTGTGAGGAACTGTGTCACTTCGGTTAGGGTGTTTGTTTCTTCCTGTTGCCAGCAGATCAGGATGTAGAACTCTGAGCTCCCACCTAGCATCATGTCTGCCTGCAGGCTGCCATGATTTCTGCCATGAAAACTCTGTACTGTAAGTCAGCCTCAATTACATGTTTTCTTTGATAAGATTTGTCATGGTCATGGTGTTTCATCATAGCAATAAAACCTCAACTAAGACATTTATTTATATTTATCTATTTTTGACACAGGGTCTCATTGTGTATCCCTGGCTGGCCTGGAACTCACAAAGATCCACTTGCCTCTGTCCCCCAAGTGCTGAGATTAAAGGCATACACCACCACACCTGACCTTTAAAGTCATGTCTAGATTATTTATAATATCCAATACAATGCAAATAGTTGTTACACTGTATTGTTTAGACAATGGGAAGGGGAAAGGCTATACCTGTCTGTACAAATGTAATTTTTAACCAAATATTTTCTATGGTCAACAGAATATGCACATGCAAAGCCCACAGATATGAACAATGCATACATATATATGCATTTAGGAATAAAATTGTTGGCATGTTAAACTAGAAATTTCTGTCAAAATATTTTCCAAAATAATGATAGTTATTTGTAATCTTTTCAGCCCTATACACTCACAAATCCTTGGCATTGTCATTTAGAATTTCTTAGAACAGTCGGGCATGGTGGTACTTGCCTGTGATCTTAGCACTCAGAAGGCCCATCAAGAGAATTACCTTGAGTTCAAGACCAGCCTGGGCTGCAGAGTGAGTTTCAGATCAGTGTGATTTAGAATTGGAGACTTTTTCTTAAACAGCACCCATACCACCAAGAAAAAGCAGCACCCAGACCACCAAGAAAAAACAGCACCCATGCCACCAAGAAAAAACAACATATTAAAAAAAATAAAAAGTTTGTAGATGTTAATAGGATTCCATTGCTTACCTTTCTTAGGTTTTTCTTTTTTGAGGTAGGGTCTCATTATGTATCCCTGTCTGTCCTAGAACTCACTCTGTAGACCAGGCTGGCCTCAAATTCACAAGAGATAGAATTGCCACCATCACCACCACCACCCCCCGACCCCAGTGCTAGATGTATCAACATAGTTGGCTTAGGTTTATTTTTAGTTGTGTGTTTTTGTGAATGTTTGTCTCTGTATGAGGATATGTGTGTGCATATAGGTACCCTCAAAGGCCAGAGGTTTCAGATCCCCTGGAGCTAGAGTTAAAGATGGATGTGAGCTGCCCAGCATGGTGCTAGGAACCAAGTCCTCCGCAAATGGTGTGTGTGTCGGGGTGTCTAAACAGCTGAGCCTTCTCTCCACACTACTTTCCTCTCAAATGAACACTGTCTTTTGACCCAGTGAATGGACCATCAGGATTATATAGTGAGAGCATGGAGCTGTACTGGGAAATAAAGTCTGCTAAAGGGGAGAGCATACTGCTCCTAAGTTTAGCAGAAAATTTTCTACCAAATAAATTTTACTTCAATATGGTTCCGTCATATTAAGGAAGCTAATCTATTCTAATTTTGACAATTAAAAAAAAATAAATGTAGATTTCCCCCCAAATACCTTTAAAAAAATCTGTGAAGAGACAGAAAAATAAGGTAAAAATGAGTGGAATTATGCTGTGCTCTTTAAGGGACCAATCATTCATTCATTCATTCATTCAATAAGTCATCTGGTCAGCATGTTGGAGTAGTTTTCCTGCAATGGGCTAGAATAAAACAGTGCATCAACTAAAACATTTCCTAACTGTAGCCAGAAGTTTCTCTGTCCCACTTGGCTGGTTTCACAACCATTTAGTCCCAAATAATCATACAAAGGCTTACATTAATTATAAACTGTTGGGCCTATGGCTAGGCTTGTTACTTGCTAACTCGTAGTCTTAAACTAACCCATGATTCTGATCTATGTTTAGCCATGTGGCTTGTTACCTTTTCTCAGTGTAGCATTCTTGTCTTCCGTCCTCTGCATCTTCTGGCATCTGTCTCTGCTCTTCTGCTTCCCATAATTCTCCTAGTCTGGTTACCTGCCTCTGCTTCTTCTCTAGCTTCTGGACAATCAGCATTTTATTAAACCAATATTTACAGTGACAAATATTTATACTGTACAAAAGCATAGTCCCACAACACCTAACCTAAAAAAAAAAATCCTAACATGATCTAATTACCTACTGAAGTCTAAATTTTACCCCAGTAAACACAGAAAAATTGTTGCCATCCACTTTGCAGTCATAATCTGAAATAACTCAGGAATCTACCTCACAGTTCTCAGGCTCATGGTACTCAAACTCCCTGTCTGGGATCATGTTTGAAAGGCATGGGCACTGACATACATCATTTCAGACACCAGAGGGCAGTCATATCTTTAAAATGCTTCCAAACAACAACAAAAAGACAAACTGTCCGGAAAAGGCTCTGGGTGGATATGTGGAGAAGAAACACAGTCTAGCAGGTCCAGCTACCAAACTATTGTGCTACTCTAGGCTGGAATTTTGCTAGTTTACTGTGAAGCTCTGGTCCCCATTAGAGGAGAATGTAACGGCACCTGATGCTCACCATGACAAACTAGGTCACAGAATTTTCCAAACCCACCCCTAGGATGTTAGCTCCACAGAAACCTATAGGGGTGGTACCTTGAGCATTCATAGACATGCTACCTGTCAGGTTTGCACTGAAGACTGGACCAGGAGCATTTTTTGAGCAACAGCTATTTAATCAATGGCTGTGGCCGGAGAGAAACAGACTTTCTCTAGCCACCAAGGGAAGACTAGCTGGCAACATCCTGGGGTGGTCCCAGCCAGAATACCCTTTCCTTCCACTGGGGGGAGGAATGCTAACATGTGACCAAATTTCAGTTTGTTTAAACAGCCTACAGAGCTTGCCTTTGGTGTCTGGCTAGCTCTTGAGTACTTTCAGGAGCCCAGCCAGCCTCCAATCCAGCCTAGGCTAGACAGTCACTTCCAGGGTTTGCTTGTATTTGTTTGCTTGGTTTTTGTTTCTAAAGTGTTTTTGTCAAACCCTGGCATTCTCAAAACATGGGGCTTGAGCAGATTTGGGAAAACATAAGCAAGAGAGAGTCAGAGCCAGGCTTGGCAGCCAGAAGTTTCTGACCTGTCTGGGTAGCTCAGGTTTGTAACCCTATAGTACTTAGGAAGCTGAGGCAGGAGGATCCGGAGTTCAAGGTCTAGCTGGACTGTACAGTTCAAGAGCAGCCTGGATTAATGACATCCTGCTTCAAAACATAAAGTAAAAAGACCCCCTCCATGGCTCAGGATGTAAGAGCCAGAGAAGGGGTGGAGGGCCAGAGTGCCGAGGAACACCGTTCCAGGCATGGTGTAGCAGTTATACTCTTGAACCCAGTAGCTCTGATGACCTGCACATCACCTACCTGCAAAAGACTGGATCTTCGAATGTTCTGATGTGGCTTAGGGCTCGTGACAAGTCCCCTTCCCTGTGCATTCATAGATAGTCAGTGGTTGCCACGAAAGACAGAGTGGTTTCCTTCAGTGGTACGGATGCTAATAAGTTGCCCACACTCCAGTGAATAAACCTAATTAAACTAATTGGGAAGAAAAAGACATAAAAGTAGAAAAAGTGGTTGGAAGAAAAAGGCATCAGGGGGAGGGGGAGGGCAGTGAAGACAGAGATAATTAAAATGCATCAATACACTTATAAAACTGTCTCATGAAAACCATCATGGATTATATACATCATATGCTAATAAAATTAAAAGAAAATAAGGCCAGGCAGTGGTGTCTCACGTCTTTGATTCTAGCACTCAGAAGGCAGAGGCAGGGGGATTCCAGTGAGTTCAAGGCCAGCCTGGTCTACAAAGTGAGTTCCAGGACAGCCAGGACTGTTATACAGAGAAACTCTGTCTCCAAAAGATCTCCCCCCTTCAAAACAATTTTAAAAATAAATAAGAAGGCCGGGGCTATAGCTAGGTCTCAGAGCACTTACCTACCTCATGTAAGGCCCTAGGTTTGATCTATGTACCACAGAAACAAAGAGACAAAAGACAAGAAGGTCTCTGTGAGTTCAAGACCAGCCTGAACTACATAGCAAGTTCTAGGTCAGTCAGAGCAGTATAGTGATAGTGAGACCCTATCTCAAATAATAATAATAATAGTAATAAAATGTAATATTGAAAACATAAAATAGAGAGTTGGGCCCCTGCAGCCTCCTCTCGTTTCCATCCCATGTTCATGAATGTAGAGTCTAATGGAGTGAGAAGGGGCGTGGGGAGACACGGAGGACACAGCAGGCTGACACAGGCTGACCCAGGCTGACCCAGGCTGACCCAGGCTGACACAGGCTCACACAGGCTCACACAGGCTGACCCAGCACAACTACGTCCCTCCTGGAACTGTGAGGGTACAGCTCCTTGGCCTGCATCTGGCCTATGGTGAGAACACACCGCACACCAGTTACTACTTATTCACACCTCCTCACTAGAATCTCCAAATATCCCGAAGCTCTCAAAACCCAAAGAGTTTCACAACTCATCAGGCAACACTTAGCCTACCCTGGATTTATTCATTGTGAGGACTTCAAAGCTCAGTGATGGAGGAAGGGCTTACCCAGCATGCAATTCCTGAGTTTCATCCTCAATACCACAATGGAAAAAAAAGAAAAAAAGAAAAAAAGAAAAAAAGAAAAAAAGAAAAGAAAAACCCTTACTGGAACAGGCTCAAACAGTCTGGACAACTGATACTGATGATAACTGGTGTTGACCTGGCCCTCACTGGAACACTAGGAGTTTATAATACGATACCTGCCTCCTAGAACTGAAACAACCAGATTTCAAAACATAGCTGGCCCTGGAAACCCATTCCTATTATGAACTCAGACTCTTTGTCTTATCTCAGTCATTCTCCATCCATGTAATAGCAGGTGTGATGGATAGATCCTAAGGTGGCCCTAAGGTTCAGGACCCATGCTGCTAGTGACTCCTTTCTTTGAATAGGGGAGGGACCTTGGGATGATTCCGTTCAGAAATCAACTGGACTGGATTAAGGGGGTACCTAAAGAACTGAGGGAACTATGAGGTGATGTCTAGACAAGATATGGAAAGGCCATATTTATTCTTTCTCTTTCTCTCCCTCTCACTGAGCTGCTTGTCACCTCTTGCCATGGGCCATCAGAATTCTAGGATCTCTGGCCTTTAAACCATGTTTCCATATATTCTGAGCCTTTACCTTCAAGCTAAAAATTGGTTCTAAGGTCTTTGGACACAATGAGCACCTTTGAATCTGTCTTGGAATTCCTCAGCCCACATAATGAGGTGAACACAAAGTTCTTCTCTTAATAAACACCTTATTTTAGCTTTTCTTCCTTCCTTCCCTTTCTTTCTTTCTTTCTTTCTTCCTTCCTTCCTTTTTTCTTTCTTTCTTTCTTTCTTTCTTTCTTTCTTTCTTTCTTTCTTTCTTTCTTTCTTCCTTTCTGTTTATAAAACAAGCTTTCCCTGTAGTTCAGTTTGACCTTGTTCTCCTGGCCCAATGCCAGGATTAGAGACATGTCTATTTGTTACTTTTCTTGCTCCTTTAACCAAATGTTGAGAGGAAGACAAGAATCGAGCCCTGCCAAGAATCCTGGAAGGAAGGTTTTTGCTGCTTCACAGTCTGACAGTGCAGTTCACTGGGCAGGAAAGGCCTGGAGAATTGAGGATGACCGTAGGTCGCATTAGCTGTAGCAGCTGGACTGTGACGCTGCTGCTCACATCTGGAGAGCTCAAGAAGCAGAAAACCAAGTGTGGGTGCTCTACTAGCTTTCTCCTCCCCATTTCCATTCAGTCTAGGATCCCCACTAGAGGAATGGTGCAGCCTGTGCAAGCTCAGGTCAGTCTTCTCCTCTCAGCCAGGCCTCTCTTAAAACGCCCTCAGAGACACAACCAAGGTGAACCTCGCTATTCCAACCAAGCTGACAATAAAAGCAAACTGCCACCAGCCTGGCTTTAGATCTTTCTGTCTGTTTCATGTTTATTTTGGCCCTATAAACAATCCTATCAATATAGGCTTGTCCCTTGCTGGTAACCAACAGAATAGAGCAGTCCCTGTAACACACACACACACACACACACACACACACACACACACACACACACACACACACGAAGTCGTCAGGGGACTGGAAGTGTAGTACAATGGTAAAGTGCCTCTCTAGCATGTGCGGAGGAGCCCTGGCTTAAATGAATAAGTTGCTATTTTGTTAGGAGACCTATGGGAGATGGCTGAGGACTTGCAGGCAGCCTTTACCTGTGATCACATCTGACCATCAGCGAAGGAACGAGAATTCTGTTAACAGCTGGAAGAATCTGGGGAGGTCTTTCCTCAGCTAAGTTCCCATGAGACCTAGACTGCTGCCCTGACCCTACACTTTGATCTTAGCTTTGAAGAGCTAAAATCAGTGCCAGCTGGCGTTGGCATGGCTCTCCCACTCTAGAAACCCAGCTAAGGGACTACTTCTGGCTTAATCTTCTAGATGGGGCAATTCCTCTGCAGCTTAGGAACTAGGTCTCAGGGACGTCTCTTAACCTCCCCAGATCCTGGTTGCTCACCTGTAAATTAGAGGGATGGCTGGTCTAGGTCATAGCTAGGAGCCTTTCAGGATCCAGCTTTTGGAGAGACTGTGTGTTGAGCAGTGGTTCTCAGGGGTCACATAGCAAATATCAGATACACAGTTATGAAGTAGCAACAAAAATAATTTTATGGCCTGGGATTATCACAACATGAGGAGCTGTCATAAAAGGTCTCAACATTAGGAAGGTTGAGAACCACTGCTTGCTCTCTCTCTCTCTCTTTCTCTCTCTCTCTCTCTCTCTCTCTCTCTCTCTCTCTCTCTCTCTCTCTGTGTGTGTGTGTGTGTGTGTGTGTGTGTGTGTGTGTGTTTCTAGCCTTCCCCTGAGAGGGCAGAGGGCATTGTTCTGGTCCAGGAGCTGTGATGTTGAAATGGCTAATGCCCAGGCAGAGGAAATACAGAGAGCTGAGGAAGCATCCCGGGTCCCTCTTGACCCATCTGCTAGGCTGGCCACTGACAGCAGCTGGCAAGGCTCCTGGCCACAGAGAGAGTCAGTCGGTTTTGAAGAGGGTGGGGGAGCATTCTCTTTTCCCTGCTCGGGAGGCTGTGCTAGACTCTGGCCCTGCCATATGTAGGAGAGGGAGAAGGTTACGGATTGGGAGCTTCTTCTCAAGGCTTTAGAAGCTCCTGGACTTATCTCTAGAACTGACTTGGTCCCTGTGAAGCAGCAGAGTGAGGACTGGAGTCGGGTTTCCTTATTGGCTCTTGGCAAGCTTCTGTGTCGCACTCGTGGACCTAGTCGATCTGCTATATCTCCCCACATCCCACCTTTATGACTCTCAGTCCCACCCTCCCTGACACCCCCAATCCGACTGTTCACTCCCCCAGCAGTAGTGCATCATGAGCCCTCTTTCTCCCCTCCCCCAACACTCTCTTGCATACACAGCTAAACACTCATCTGCCCAGCTAAAGGGATTGTCCCTTATTAAATTCCTTGGGGGATGATCTCATTAAGCCTTGCTATGGGCCACTTCTATTTCAGGGACAGTAAATTTGCTGCAATCTATGGGCAGCTCGTTAATAGAAACCTGAGAGAGAGAGGCCAGGGAGAGAGAGGTGGTAGAGAAAGCCTGAGCACCCAGGCTGGGTGGCCAAGCTGGGAGCTGGCATAGGGTGCTGGAGGAGCTGGGGTACATGTGAGGGCAGCTGATAAGGGGGAGACCTGAGCCACAAAGGGGAGGAGGCAAAGCCAGAGTCAGCACAGCCTGGAGGCGGTAAGCTGGCCTTGGAGCTGCCTGCCAGGCTTTGAGCTCATCCAGCCAGCCAGAATCCAGACTGGCCCCAAGCGATAAGGACCTAGGCCAGGATGTGGCCACTGTGATGGAAAAGAAGAAGAAACAAGAGACCTTGGAAACTTATTTGATACGGGGATGAAGGAGAGGAAGGAGCCCAAGATAACCTTTAAAGATCCTCGGAGAACGGGGACAGGTGCCAGGGCACAAGCCTGGCAGAGGCCTCTGACCAATGCCAAGTTCGTTTGCTCTATTGTCTCAAGAGTCTCTCGCCACTCACATCTTTAAAAAGCATTTATTGTCTTCCAATTTTTCAGCTATTCATTTATTCATGCTTACATTTAGCTCATCATCTTCCATGGCTCAGTGCTTAAAGTGAGCCATACAGGGCACATACAAACAGGAGCACACCGTGGGACCAACCCTTGGAACTCCTGCAGAGCATTTAGCCACACTCAGAATTCCTTTGGCTTCAAGTCCCTCTCTTGAGGGATTTGTGCTGGTTTTCAGCTTAGCTGCTGCAGAGCAAAGAATACGAACATAGGAAAGCTTCAGCTAGCAGGCTTTCCTAACGGGTGAGCGTGGGATTTTAGATAGTCCCTGGAACAAGCAGTCTCTCACCTAACTCTACTCTTGGTTAGTGTCCTAATCCCTAGGCCTGGGCTACACTGTCTTAAAAGGAGCTGGTAGGCTTTGATGATTTCCCAACACTTTGCGTGTGTGTGTGTGTGTGTGTGTGTGTGTGTGTGTGTGTGTGTGTGTGTGTGTGTTCTCTTTTTGAATGGATGTGGAAGAACCTGCCAATGTGGTCTCAGGCTGGGAATGTAGCTGAATGGTAGAGTGTGAACCTAACGAGTATGAGGGCTTGGGTCTGATCTCCTGCACCACCAGGAAAAAGGAAGTACATAGTTGGGTTTCTACTCAAGTGTGCGGCAGTTCTTTTGATTGAGGGAAGAACTACAACAGTTTGTGCTATGAACCATCATTGCAGTTCCTCATCATTTCCTTGTAGCTAGGGCGCTGTGTGAGCCTCCTTCCATGAGTATCTCTGGACTGCCCCCTCCCCCAAGACTCATTTCTATTTGCCTGGTGTGGTGATACATGCCTTTAATCCCAGCACTCAGGAGGCAGTGGCAGGCAGATCTCTGTGAGCTGGATGGTATGGAGGGTAGCCTGGTCTATACAAAGAGTTCCAGGATAGCTGGGGCTACATAGTGAGACCCTGTCTTAAATAAAACCAAAAATAAAAAAATAAGACTTTATATTTATATTCTCTGTGTAAAGACATGGATTTCCAGGGAGACCAGGAGAGGAGCTGATTCCCTGGAGCTCACAGACAGTGTGAGCTACCTGATGGGGGTGCTGGGAGCCAAATTCAGCTCTCTGGAAGATCAGTATGTACCAGGCAGATCTATCTCTCAGCCTCCCACCCTCACCCCAAGAAGAACGACTTGCTTGATACATGGGAAGTAACAGCACCTCACTGGTCCACTCTGCAGAGCTCGACAGTCTACAACCCTTTAGCCAGTTTTCATCTGAGGTGACTGTCCCAAAGCAGAGGCCAGGCTGTGTGTTGCTCTGGAGGGGTTCCCCTATGGTCATGCGTGTTCTCAGCACTTAGCAGGGCACTCAGCCCTGGAACAGGTATCCATGCAGTGCTCTTGCAGTGGATGATCGGCAGTGTGGGTGGCATTTGGTCTTTCTGCACCTTCTATCTAGTCTTCTCCCCATTTGCACTAGGTGCCAGGCTGGTGACTACAAGTGTCAGGGACACGGGTGGAAGGGACTGAGGTCAGCAGCTCTTCCTGTCTTTTAAGAAAAAGCTAAACGTGTTTTTGTGTGTGGCTGAGCGGGGAAGGGAACAAGGTGAAAGGTCATGAGGCGTTTTGAGAGACGGAATCCTCAGGGCCTCAGTTGACAGAAAGGTGATGTCGTGATCACTCTTAGACAGCCATCCACTGCAGAGGTGTCCTGGGAGGACTCTGGGGATTCTAGCCTTGGGAAAGGTGTCCCCACTCATGACATGAGGCCAGAGACCCTGCTATAAAATTTCTGAGTTTGGGCAAGTGAAGGCTGTGCACAGATGAAGGTCTAGAGATTATCTTTCTGGGAGTACCTAGTATGAAGGTGAGAGAATGAGGCCGTGGTAATAATGAAATGAGCTCTTCTGACAGATGGGGATCTTGGAGTAGAAATTAGTTGGGATCAGGTATAAATTAGGCATTAGAGTGGACTCTTCATAGTATGTGTGAGACGCTGGGTTTTTTTCTCAGCTTTGGAGATAGACAATAAATACACAGATAGATAGATAGATAGATGGATAGATAGATAGATGATAGAGAGATCAATCAGTAGGGATGTGGTGTATCTTTGTGACACTTCTTATATGAGTGAGTGGGAGGACTAGATGGTTATCCACTGTAAAGGAATTCTGCATCTCTACTTGTTCTTGGAAATGCTGCCTTCTCCCACCACACACACACACACACACACACACACACACACACACACACGCACGCACGCACGCACGCACGCACGCACGCACGCACGCACGCACGCACGCGCGCGCACGCACACACACGCGCACACACTGTAGAAATGTTGCCAGGTCTTGATCTGACCCAGAATCTACTCCATCCTCCCTCATTTCATTTGCTTGGGGAGTATTTTGTCATTCCTGAGACTGAATGGTGACTGTCCTGGCAGTGACTTGCGGGACGTGGGGCACACAGGGAATCTCATCAATGGATGGGTGTTCCCAGCTGGAGACCAGAACTAACTAATGAATCATCCCATTGTTCCAGCACTGAGGACCCACGTGGAGAGGGTGGCACAGATAATGTTCAACCAACTGCAGAGGAAGGCCTGCCCAGAAACAAGCCCAAGAGGGCCTGTGCAGGATAGGTGGGATCCATCCAGATCTGAAGGCAATGCAGCCAGCATCAGGCCTACAGGGGACCTTTGGTCATAGGAAGAAAACCAGTTCATCTTTTGAGACTGTATTGCTCCCTTTGTTCCAGGAGGACTCTGGGAAACCACAGGCACCTCTGTCCTCTCTGTGACCCACTTGTCCTTGTTGTCTCCTTTTCTTACCACGAAGAGATGAGGGCTTCCTCTAAATCCCATGGGGGACTCTCACTGCTCCCCACTCTAGCCTGTAGAGACCCTGTCTCTACACAGACACAGCCAGAGAGTGTGGTAGACAAGTCTGACTCAAAGAGAAGAGGGACACCCGGAGTGGGGACAGGAGACTGAGAGAAGAAACAGAGCGTGGGATGCCACAGAAGCAGACCTGAGCTAGTTGGCTTGCCAATGGGCTGGGGTGAAACCAGAGGCGTGGTATTTCTGCCACTAGCCTGGCAGACACTGGCAGGGAGGTTGGCCTTGGCAATGACTGAGCATCTCCACTCCTTGTAGCCAGGGGCCATGTCTTTCAGGCCTCCTGGGAAGACAAGCTACCTCCCTGCCTTTGCTTGCTCTTCTAGTTCTCCATCACCCCAAAGTTTCTGGCTGTGAGCGCACCTCTGCCAAGGGGCAGGCTGCAGGGACAGGACCGAAAGGACAGGGAACCTGTGGGACAGAAGCCGGATTCTCGAAGTCCCGTGGCATGACCCAGAAGCTTCAGTTTGCCCCTCCATTTTAGCATGGAGTTGAGGAAATACCTTCTGAAGCTTCTGGAGAAAAGTAGAAGGATCTCAAGTGAAAATTTAAAAGTCCTGGAGCATTCACGATTGGATTCTTCCTTATGTCGATGTGTTTGGGCCATGAAAATGCTTAGACACTGGCCCTCTTCTCCAGATGCACGCTGAGATCCTGGCTGCACTTGAATTCCAGCCTTGTTGGTTGTGGTAGAGATTTTGTTACCTATGACAGCAATTTTTCTCTCTGAGTGATCACAACACCAATAGCAATAGGACAGACCTAGGTTTTTTTTTTTTATTATTTTGATTGCAAATTCCAGAATGTCCTGGTTTTTCTCAAGTCTGGAAGCTAGTTGGTACTGGAGCATAGAAAGAATACACACATGAATGTGTTAGACTGGCCCTTCTGGACTAACAGAATATGATTTGAAGTTTCCATAAAACCTGGCTTACAGAGAATCTATCTTTCTGTCTAGAATCTCTTCATTCTGTGTCTCCCTTTGACAAACTCTGGAGAAGCATTTCTATTAGTTGCACAGAATGTTCTGTTGTGTGGGAGGGGCATATGTTAGTCATCTGCCACTTTAACAAGAACTAGTCTCTACAACTTGTTGTTAAGATATGGAGACATAGAGATGGAGAGTCCCAGGCAGGAAGACTTGGCTGTTAGAAGCGAGGAAGACTCAAGGGCAGTTCCTCAAGTCACGTGAAAAGGCTTTAGGTGGATGAAGGCAGGGCCTTGGGCAGTACAGACAGACAATCAGAGACAGACGGTGCGCTGTCTAGTTTTACGTCAACTTGACACAAGCTAGAGTCATCTGACAGGAGGAAGCCTCAGCTGAGAAAATGCCTCCATGAGATCCAGCTGAATGCAGGCCTGTAAGGCCTTAATTAGTGATTGATGAGGGTGGGAGAGGTACTCCACTGTGGGTGGAGCCATCCCTGGGCTGGTGGTCCTGGATTCTATAAGAAAGCATGCTGAGCAAGCCACAAGAAGAAAGCCGATAGGCAGCATCCTTCCATGGCTCCTGCCCAGTTTGAGTTCCTGCATTTTCTTCCCTCAGTGGACTATGATTCAGGATATGTAAGCCGAATTAACCCCTTTCTTTCCAACTTGCTTTTGGTCCTGCTCTTTCATCATAGCAATCGTAATCCCAACCAGGACAGACTTCTACTCCATAGTTTTGCTTTAGGTAGGGTTTCCCCTGGTGACAATAATTCATCCAGGAGATGGGTTCTTAGCAGAGTCACGCATCCCTCAGTCTGACCTGAAGTGTGTGGGTGTGTTCTCTCTGCTTCTGGGAAAGGTGCTGGTTTGGCACTTGCTCCTCACCTTTGCTGAAATATTACTCTTTTGGTGAACCTGACTTCACTCAGTGAGACCTCTGGAAGACTTCAAGATGCCTTCCTCCTGAGCTGGCCTTTTGTCTTTCTGGTCACTTGAAATCGGAATGAAGAAAATCCAGGTGGAAATAAAAGGTCAGAGTAAGGTGGGTACAATGGTGAATGCCTACAACCCCAGCACCAGCGAGGTACAGGCAGAAGGATCAGGAGTTCATGGCTAGCCTGGCCTATACATGGCCCTGGCTCAAAATACAAACTAAAGGAAGCAAGCAAACAAAACAGAGTGGTGGTGGTTCACACCTTTATTGCCAGCACTCGGGAGGCAGAGGCAGGCGGATCCCCGTGAGTTCAAGGCCAGCCTGGTCTACAGATGGAGTTCCTAGACAGCCAGGGTTGTTATGCAGAGAAACTCTGTCTCAAAACACAACATAAAGAATAGTTACAGCAACTAGATGAAGCTTTTCAGGGACACTTGACTCCAGAGGAATTTGTAGAAAATGTATGATTACTTTTGGCCTTGTACAGAACAAGATTCCTGGTCGATAAACTTCTTTTACTCAGGCTATGGAGGAACTGCTTGAGACCCAGAAAGCTCTCCCAGCTTCTTGCTGTTCTGAGATCCCAGGGGATGCATCCTTCTGGTATTCCAAATGAAAAAGGGGCAGAAAGAGGTGCTGAAGTTAGCTAGGAGTTCCTCGGCCCATGCAATGTACCACAACCCCAAAACTCAGTTTATCAACTGAGTCTCCTTAAATCCCATCACTTTAGGGGAGTTTTCATTAAGGTTTCATTACACAGTCTTGCATGATTAAATAATCAATCAGCCTTAGGTGGATATGGTGCATGCCTGAAAGCCATAGGCATCTGAGGCAGGAGGGCCTGAGTCTGAGGCCAGCCTAGAGTACAAAGCAAGATCTTGTCTCAAACCAGTGATCTCTAGCCTTTGGCAGTTGAATCCCATCTCCAATCCTCCTTTCCCTGGGACTGGGTGGTGGGGATGGAGGTGGGGATGGAGGGTAGGGCTGAAAGTTCCACCCAGCACTCTCTTGAAGCTCTCTAGGGACCCTCCATGGGTCATGTCATTAGCCATTAAGTCATTTGCCATTAGCACAAAGTAGTGGGGCTCCAGTGGCTCCACCTATCCCCATGTGTCAGGAAACCGGGACGAGACAGCAGAGCCCACCTGTATGTTTATTTCATCGCCTGTCCCCTGGTGGTGTTCTTAAATATCACATCGAGGTGGCAAAGGCAGGACTCACAGGACTCAAACCCTTTCTTCTCAAACGAGGTGTCTTTTGTGGCCACTCACAGGGAACTCTTGAGGGCTGGATACCTCAGCCATTTTCTTCCCCATGTTTCCCTTGCTTCCTTCAGAACCTTCAGTCGTAGCTTTTTCTTCTTCCAGAGCTCTTACTAGCCTCATGGTAGCTGGTTCAAATCCTCAATCCCTCTTCTCTTAGTGGGTAAGGGAAGTCCAGCTTCCCCCTTTCTTCTTTTCTGCCTTCCTTTCACTTTTTTGGAAACAAGTTCTTGGTTTGTAGTTCCACCTGGCCAGGAACTCCCTATGTAGACCAGGCAGGTCTTGAACTCACAGAGATCTACTTGCCTCTGCCAAGTGAGTGCTGGGATTAAAGGCACTATGTCTGCCTTTATTCCCTATTGAAACCTAACCCTTACATTATAATTCTGTGGATGGATTAGTGGGAGTCAGGGATGTTGTTAGACCTCACTAATTAGTTTACTGTGGACAGGTAGCCTAGCCTATGATAGCGTTATTAGAAAGAAAGAAAAGCAAAGCCATGGACTGGGACTGTAGTTCACTGGTAGAGTGTTTGCTAGTATGCAGGATGCCCCAGCTTTGATCCAGAGCACAGCATAAACAGGAGAACTAGGTGTGGTGGCACTTGTCTGTCATTTCAGCACTTGGGGGCTAGGGCCAGGGGATCACAAATCCTTAGCTGTACAGCTGGAACAGAGAGAGGGACCAGAAATGGGAGAGACTTGTTGACAAATTAGAAACTATCTTCTTGTAATACTTATTTTATTTTACATGAATTGGTGTTTTGCCTGCATGTATAACTGTGTAAGGGTGTCAGATCTTGGAATTACAGACAGTTGTTAGCTGCCATGTGGAGGCTGGGAATCGAACTCAGGTCCTCTGGAAGAACAGTCAGTGCTCTTAACCACTGAGCCATCTCTCCAGCCCCAGAAACTATCTTTTGCATTTATTTCCATTTTTCTTCTTTTAAGGAGTTAGACTTAGGGTTAGAGAGACACACTTGTTATTGTAGAGGACCCAAGTTCAACTCCCAGCATCCATGGGCACCAGGCAAGCATGTTGTTTGCATATATACATGTAGACAAAACATTCATACACATTAAATAAATCTAAGCAAAACCACCCCAAGCTAGTCTTTCTATACGGAGCAGGTTTCATTGGCTCAACTGACAAGAAAGAGGGCGTGACACTGGGTCCCTGAGCACTTCACCCCAGGCTAAGGAATCATCCAGGCAGCATAGAAAAAAAGAGCTCTTCCCCCCTCGCTGCCTGCTCCTTTGATCACCTCTGTGTTCCACCTCATGGCATCCTCTGCACGTTCCATTACAGCTCTGGTTCCATGTGAATGTGCTGTTCTGGGAAAAAAATGTATCATGTTGAGATGAGAATGCCATTGTATTGAAGGTTGTGTGCCTTGGGACTCCTAACGTGACTCTGGCACCAGAAGGATAGCCCGGATTTGTGTGTTCTCTCTGCACCAAGGACTGTTCTTGGAGTTTTCTATGCATCCCACTTTTCACCTTTACTTTCAAGAGCATCAGGAGCTCATCCTTTGGACCAGGAAGGACCCCAAAGTTCAATGAGATCACACAATTGCTTGAAGGTCACTCTGCTGGAGTGAGGCAGAGCCAGGGCCAAATTCAGACTTGCTACTATTTCAGTTCCTTTGACTGCTTCTAGATAACCTTCCCCTGTGAGGATGATGCAAGGCAGTTCTGTGGGAGGATCCTTCCAGGCAGGACAAGTAAGTAACTCTGGAAGCCGTTACATGTCTACAGTCACATGGCTATCACAGTGCAGAGGCTCGGCAGTTCCCCAGAGTCCATTACCTTATACCTTTGACAGGGATTAAAAATACCACCAAGCCCATGGGGCTGCTATGAGGTGTAGATGAATAAATCCATTTAAATAGCACAGTCTGTGGCATAGTAAGTATTTAATAAGGGCCACTATTATCTCATTCTCTCACTTTACTTCAGATGGGAAAGCTCTTGTGCCAATACCAGTCAGCAAAAATGAACTGTACAGAATATATATGTACATATGTATGTGTATATATATATTATATGGGGTCAGTATATCAAATATCTGCACTTGCATGTTTATTATAGCCCTATTTACAAGATAATGAGTGTGCTACACAGAGTAGAATATTATCCAGCTATAAAGTAAAATTCTACCATTTTTTTACAATTTGTAGGTTTTGGGTGTTAAATGAAACATGTCAGGGACCTAAGGATAAGTGCTGACTCTGCTTTCTCTTAAATGTTGTCACATGAAGTTGCCAGGGGAAATGTGAGAAAACAATGTGGAAAAAAAAGGACACCTGTGACTGATAGATCAACGTAATGATTCCACTTAAGTCCAAGTTAGTGAACCAGGTGAGTTTACTGCTTATTTATATTAGGAACTCAGGGGAGAGGTTACTTATAGGAGCCTGGGTGATTCAAAACCAGGTCGTCACTGAAAGGTCCTACCTCATCATGAGTGGTGGGCTCAGGGAAGCGGTACATACCATCCAGTCCTGCCTTCAGCTAACCATCAACTTCCCACATACATACACATGTGTAAATGTGTGCGTATATACACACTCTTCTATACATATATGTGTATACATATATACATCCGGAAACTCCCAAGATCACGTGACAACTTGGGGGTTGGGCAGGGCAGCGGGGAGTTATGACTAGAATTCTAGGCTAAGGTCCTAAGATACACCCCCATTCTTACCAGGATGTGTTAACAGTCTCCTTACTGTTACTGCAGACCTAGTTAGCACTGTATTCTGGTCATGACTGGAGGGCCAAAGTTATTTCTATTGCAAGATGGCCATGAAATGGTCATGTTTTGGCTGATACTATGCCATATGTACAGGTTAAAAAGATGATCTCGCAGGAGCACAGAGTAGGAAAGTTGTTAGCAGAGCCTGGAGAAGACAAGAGGGAGGGTCAGATGTGGAGGGATGGTGAAGAACAGGTGCAGGGGTGCAGCTGCAGAGGAGGAGAGCTTACACGGTGCTACAGCAGCAGCAGGGCAGGGGAACCATGGTTGGCAACAGTGGCAGTAGAGAGGCTTTTTAAATGTTCTCAATACAAAATAAAATATGAGGTGATGGGTATGCCAATTATGCTGCTCTGATCATTACATTATACATGGTTTGAAATGACACACTATACCCCACAAATAGTACAGTTGTTATATGTGAACAAAACATACTTAAAAAGTCTTGAGAAAGGGCTGGCAAAAGAGACGTGTAACTGTGCTTGCCTTGGAAGCTTGACTGAGTTTGACCCTCAGAGCCCATCATAGAAGGAGAGAGCACACTCCCAAGATTGTCTTCTGAGCTCACCAGCCTCTCTCTTTCTCAAAATAACAAGATGATGATAAAAATAAATCCTGAGTGAACCAGAGAGCAGAGCTACCTAAGTCTAAAGAGGTAACTGATGTGGGCGGAGGTGTGGGCCCACTTCTGTAGATTTTTTTTCAAATCTCCTTTTGAGGAATCTCACCCAAGATTTCACTTTTTTCTCCCTGTACACAGATGCCATTTATTGAGAGAAATTGACTGTAAGCTCTCTTTCTGCAGTCGCTGTTAGAAAGAATGGGTTGATATCCACAGCAAACAGAAGCTCTGAAGGCTAAATGGGCCCCAGGTTCTGGGGGGCTTGGCCCTGTTTCCTTCTATGGTCTGGGGTTTGAGATGCAGGCAATGGTAACCAGCCACGAGAGGACTCATCTTTATTCCACCAGTCGTATGGTTTCTTTGCTAGAAAGACCAGAGACATGGAAAAGTTTCTGCCATTTAAGGATGCAGAGACGTGGCAGACACCAAGTCCATTTTCCCATCAGCTGCTTCTCAAAGGCAGATTTGCATTCCGGTCTTTTCCTCTCTTTTTGAGGTGTGTATTGTCTACAGAAATCAGAGCAGATTTTAAACAAAAACCCGCTAGGCCTGTCTTAAAATCTGTAAAAGGTCTGGGGCCATAGCTCAGAGGTGGAGTAGGTGTCTCCTATCTGCAGGGATCAGTTCAATTCCGGGTACAAAAAAAAAGCACAGATCGCAATAATTTTCTTTTCAAGCCTTTTATATCCTCCTTTCTCCTCCAAAACCAGCACTGCTTTTAGGGAGTCAGACCTCTCAACATTGGTCTCTGGAGTTCCCTACTTGCCTATCCCATTTTCTCCAAGTCCCGAGTCTAGCACGTGCTCGGTGCCCATTTTAAGGATGGTCTGCAAAACTCTGAACGGTGTGTCACCGTTCCCGGGGGAGCGCCAAACCCAGGAGTGACTCTGCAGAGGTGGAATTTGCGGTGGCGGAGCGGGGTCCCCTGCAGGACGGTCTCACCAGCAGGTGGCGCGCTAGCCGCAAGCCCCCGCGCCGTTCCCCAGCCGAAACTTGAACGAGACGTTAGTGCGGGTGTTGGAGACGAGCGTTCCCGGATTCGAGCTGTTGGCTCCCCGCAGGAAAGTGGCAATAAAAAGGGAGCCGACACTCGGCTGGAGTGACTCTATGATTGGGACATCGTGAGCTTCCTTCGAAAGGCTTCACGAGTGGGTGAGTATTGGGCAGCGCTCGGGAAGCGGATCCCCATGCTTTGCATTGTCCTCGGTTTGCATTTCCTGGTATTTTGGCTCTCCGAGAACGACGTTCCTTGGATGGAGGTCGCGGGGGGGGGGGGGGGGAAGAAAGAAGGTCGGGCAGCACGAAAGCCCGGGAAGCTGGCGCACTGGAACCCGCGCTCACCAAAGGACGTGCGCGAGTCCCCGCCGCCAGATGGCGCTGCGCGGCTTGCTCCAGGCCGACCTCCAGTCACTCCGGGTTCCCGCCGCCGCAGCGGCCGCTCTAGCCGGCTGGCGCTGCTCTGTGGTTCCGGGCGGAAGTGAGGCGCAGAGCGGAACGGCCTCTGGTGACATTTTCTTGGGGCGGCGCGGACGAGTGAAGGGAACTGGTGTTGGAGGCTGCGGAGGCGGCGAGCTTGACTCTGTCCCCCGCTTTGCCGGGGGCTCCAGCCTCGCTCTCCCGCTCGCTGCTGAGTTGTCTAAGGAGAAGGGGGCGGCGGGGCCGCCGTGGCCCGAGTCTGCGGCCCGTCAGCGCTGCCCGGGGTGGGCACTTGCCCCGTCGGGGCGCGCGGGGCCGGCTAAGGAGCCACGGACGGCGGGGGCGCAGGTGAGGCTCGAAGGGGCGCGGGGAAGCGGCCGCGGGGCTGGGGCTGCGTTCCCGGGAGGCGCTTGCGAGGTGGAGGGGAGCGGGCCAGACTGAGTGGCTGGCTCTGCGGCGTCCGAGCGCGGGGTCACGACGGCGGTGGTGCGGCCCGGACCCTTAGCTCGTTCACCCGGCCAGCCGCCCTCCTCGGGTGACCCTGGCGTCCTCTACCCGCCCAAGTGCCCTCCCCGGGTGGCTGACACCGAGGGGACTGCAGTCCTCAGGCCGCCCAGTTGTGTTGGAGCAACTTTTCGGAGCCCGGCCGGTGGGAGCAACTGAAGCGTCAGCTCCGCCAGTTGCACACGAGAGGCTGGCGGGGACACCTGCCTGCCGTGCGGCTGGAGAGCCCCCTCCGGTGGTGGCCTTGGAAAGGCTTTGCTTCCTTCCCTGGCTTGGTACCGGCCTCCAGCCGCTTCCGCGACTGTCGGTTCGCAGATGCCCAGAATGAGTGTGCCTGGGTCTGCGACATTGACATTTGTTACCTTTAGTTAAACAGATGTAATCTGACGACCCCAGGATTAAGGACTTTAGATTCTCCCGATTTCCCAGAGTATCCTCTCTCCTCCCCAGTATAATTTCTCATCGTATATCTTAAAACACTTATTTTATTGTGTTCTTTTATGGAGCAGTTCCCCCCTCACACACACACCCCGGTCAGATTGGTTTGTCATTCATTCTCACTTTTAAATTACCCCGTCTCAATCACAAAATAAAAGCTCACCAGTTGAAGGAAAGAACCGGTGCAGCCTTTCCAGATCTTTCACTGCTTTGGTAGTTTGTGTTCGCAGTTCTGCATTTTTGCTTTTGTGTCTGAATCTTTGCATCCATTTGGGTGAAAGTGCCACTGATGATGTTTTGTAAAAGTTGGGTCCCTTAATTATTAATGCATCTGACCGTTTGCTTAGGTTATAACGGTATAGTATCTTTAGGCGCATGATAACAGTTTGAATCATCCTCTTTCTCCTCTTGGGATATTTTAAGGATGGAGGCTATTAACTTTGTAATGTAGTTTTGCTGATTCTGGCAATTTAGATTTCTCCAGTAATCAGAGCGTTGGCTTTTGGTTTAGCTAGCAGTTTAGACCTACGGTTGCTCTGTATCATCTGCTATCTTGAAGAATTACAGCAGTAATCTTTTCTTCTTTTTTGAAGGACTATATTTATACACTAATACAGTGTTAAGTAGAGTGCCCTATACATATGTAATTACTGATTAAA
>PVIH01000213.1:399039-427270 GCA_004025045.1 Sigmodon hispidus
TTTTTTTTTTTTTTTTAAATTTTTTTAACTTTATTTATTTATTATTTATTTATTTATTTATTTGCCTTGGTGTTTGCCTGGAACTGGAACTACAGACAGTTGTTAGCTGCCATGTGGGTGCTGGGAATCGAACCCGGGTCCTCTGGAAGAGCAGACGATGCTCTTAACCGCTGAGCCATCTCTCCAGCTCCCTGTTTTGCTTTTTCAAGATGGGATTTCTCTGTGTAGCCCTGGCTGTCCTGGAACTAGCTTTGTAAACTGGGTTGACCCTGAACTCAGAGATCCATCTGCCTTTGTCTCCCAAGTGTTGGGATTTAAGGCACCCCACCTCAATACACAGAGATACTCTGTGTGTGTGTGTGTGTGTGTGTGTGTGTGTGTGTGTGTGTGTGTGTGTGTAGGATCTAGTGTAGCAGACTGTTTTTGAGTCTCTGATTCTCCTGCTCCCACCTTCCAAATGCTAGGATTGCAAGTGTTCACCACCATGTCCTGCTTCATACTAACATAGGTGTAAACATCAAAATAAATGTATGAAATCTGAAAGACAAGGAAGAAAAATAATAGTAAGATAGCTTCAACTGGAAGATCAATTAAATCAGATTTTTTTTTAAAAAGACAGTCTCACCTGTCTTTTAAAGCATACTGGTTGTAGTATATATATATTTTTAATTTTTTAATTCTGTTTTTATTTTGAGACAAGGTTTCTTTATATAGCTGTGACTGGTCTGGAACTCATTATGTAGATACCAGACTGGCTTCTAATTCTTAGAGCTCTACTTGCCTCTGCCTCCTGACCACACCCAGTGATTTTAATATATTACTTTAAGAAAGGTTTGGGTCCCAAATTCTTTTTTTGTTAACTATAATTATGTAGACAAAATGCAGCAGACATAATAACATGAGTAAAGTGGTGATAACTAGAAGAGCTATAGAGAAAGAAGGCAAAATATTAATGTGGGACTTTTTGTGTGTGTGTATGTGTGTGTGTGTGTGTGTGTGAGAGAGAGAGAGAGAGAGAGAGAGAGAGATTGAGGGAGAGAGAGGGAGGGAGGTGGGAGAAAGGGGGGGGAAAGAATGAATGAACTTAAATCTTCTATGTAGTCTTGACTGGCCTGTAACTCACAGAGATTCCACCTGCTTCTACCCCTTAGTGCTGGGATTAAAGGTGTATACTATCTCTCCCTGGCCCTGTGTGGCACCTCTTTATCCTTAGCCCTAAGCCATTGATTGTTAATGCTTAGCCGTGATAGAGCATGCTCAAGAAATTTTAGCTTTTGTACTTAAGGTTTGAGATAAGTTTCCTTCCAGACAGGCACTTCCTGAAAGGGACCAGCTGAACTGAAATGATTATCAAACTCTGAGTTTCTCTGTACAGCAGAGCCTTGAGCTTTCAGAGGGTAAGACCAAGTTGTGAAGATTTCTTAGTTTGCTATTGGTTGTGAATTTTCTTCTAACATAGCTCCTCCTGTCTCAGTTGGAATGAAAATTCAATTAAATACAGCCTAGTAGCCCAGGCTGGCCTGGAATTTAGTGTTCAGAGTCTGGGAATTACGGGTAGGAATTACTATACACCTGGTGAGGTGGGAATTTTTTGATTTATTTATTTTACCTTTCCATTTATTTGAATGTGCCATGGTGCACATGTAGATAGCAGGGATAACCATGTTGGTTGATTCAGGGATGACATTCTTTAGGTTTGATACCAAGTTCCTTTACCTACTAGCCTAGGAAGTCCTTGGTCTCACTTATTTTAAGTTTTCCCTCTAGTGCTGGGGATTGAGCCCAGGGTATTGTGTGTGCTAGGCAAACACCCTATCCCTGAGCTCTCACAGCTCTGCTCTTACCTAATTTGCTTTTATCCTTGGTCATCAGGTTAAAATTTGATAGCTTTTTTTAAATTTAAAAATATTTTTAGCTATTTACTGTGTGTGTGTGTGTGTGTGTGTGTGTGTCTGACTGTCTGTCTGTCTGACTGTCTGTCTGTCTGACAAGCGTGGAGGTAAGATGACATCTTGTAGGAATCCATTCTTCTACCATGTGGGTTCCTGGATCATACTCAGGTTGTCAGGTTTGGTTTCTGTCTTAGTCACTGTTCTATTGCTGTGAAGAGCCGTCATGATGAAGGCAGTTTATAGAAGAAGCAGCGTTGAATTGGAGACTTGCTTACAGTTTCAGAGGGTGAATCCAGGATCATCATAGTGGGGAGCATGGTGGAAGCAGACAGGCTCTGGAGCAGTGGCTAAGAGCTTACTGTTCTGATTCACAGGCCAGAGGTTGAGACTGGGCCTGGGCTGAGCTTTTGAAACCTCAAAATCCTTTCCCAGTGATACCTCCTCCAACAAGGCCACCACTCCTAATCCTTCCCCAATAAGTTTGCCAGCTAGATACCAAGCATTCAGATATAATGAGCCCCTGGGATGGTTCTCATTCAGACTATCACAGTGACAAAGTGCCTCTGCTGAGCCAACTCACTGGCCCTGGTAGTTATTTCTCTTTAGTTGCTTTGAATTTGACTGTTGTCATGAAACTTTATTAAAAAAAAAAAAAAATCAGTCTTTGCTTTTAAACATACCTACTTTCTTTATTCTTTTAGAGCTCTCATTATTGAACTTAAGGTAGAGAAACAGTGCTTCTTGTGTAGGCAGCATCTTTCAGAAGAGTGGGATTGATGTTTAGTTAGTTTTCACACTCAGCCTACAGGGCCTGTGGTAAAAGGAAGGAGCAGGGTGAGCTAAGAAAGTATCTTCTTTTCTGTGTTTCTGAATGTGAGGGAATCTGAGAAACTCGGGGATTTCTAGATTTGACTGGTTCTTATAAATTTAACTCAGTTCTTTTTCATGTCTTTACTTAAAACTAAGGAATTTGTCTTTACTCAGCCTGTAGATAGAGGTTATAAATTCACAAAGTATGAACTTGGCTTTATTTACACATGTACCTAAAAATTTGTCATAGTTAGATGAAGATTAATGAAAAGTAAATCTTACCAGCAAATCCTATTTGGTATGAATGTGGGTGAATTTTACAAAGTGTTAAATTAAAACCCCAATTACCAAATGCTGAAGTGCAAGTGGGGATGGGTATGTAGATAAAAGAAGAAGTTTTTAGCTAAGGAAATGATTCTAGTGAACGAGATGATTCCTCAGTCTCCTTCCTGCCTGGAATGTGAGTGAGAGGGATTATGCTCTAAAGGGAAAGTCCTCACAACAGTTGTAGGCCAAAGCTGGTCTTTTCTTTTGTAAGCCAGTTTTCAGTAAGATGTTTAGAAAGCAGCATCTTTTTAAAATGACTCTCTAAGCTTAAAAAACTGACTGGATTTTTTTATTTTTATTTTTTTGTAAATGTACTGCTAGTTTCTTTGCAAAATTCATTTTTCTCCATCTGAATTCAGGCCTATGTATTAATAAATTAGTTTGGGTGGTTATTCAAAGAGCATTAATGGTAAATTTCTTAATATTTTTGGAGTAGCTACATTCATTTTTGGGGGGGGGGTTTCAAGTCAGGGTTCTCTGTGTAACAGTCCTAGATGTCCTGGAACTGTACTTTGTAGACCAGGCCTTCCTTAAACTCACAGAGATACATACACCTGCCTCTGCCTCCCAAGTGCTGGGATTAAAGGTATGTGACACCATGCCTGACTGCTATGTTTAAATCTTTAAAAATGACTTTATTATTATTATTTTTGTTTATGTGTTTATTTGTATATGTTTATCTGTATACATGCCACCAGCTTGCGTTTGCTCAAGGAGGACCAGAAGAAGGTATTGGATCCCCTGGAGCTGGAATTATAGGCAGTTGTAAACTGCCTCTAGTGGATTCTGGGGACTGAATTTAGGTCCCCTGGAAGAGTGGGAAGCACTCTTAACCACTGAGACATTTTTCCTATCCCTAGAACAGCCCTCTCCTCTCCTTCCCTCCCCTGTCATTTCTTTTCTTTCCCCTTCCCCTCTTTTTGTAGTGCTTCTAATTTTTATTTATGAATAGTTGGTTGATATAAATCTCTTGGAAGTCTTTGCATTTTTCTTTATTAAATTTATTGTCCTTTGATTTTCTGACACTTAATTTTCTCAGATTTTATCTTCCTGTCTTAGAGTACCTATTTCTTTAAAAAAATATTTTTATTACATGTGCGTTGCTGTTTTGCCTAAATATATGTCTGTGCAGGTGTCAAATCTTGGAGATTCAGACAGGTGTGAGCTGCTATGTGGGTGCTAGGAATTGAACCCCTACCTTCTGGAAGAGGGCTCTTGACTGTTGAGCCATCTCTCCAGCCTCCTAGAGCAGCTACTTTTAAGAGTGTATTTAAACTAGAATTGTGTTTAGCTAGTGTAAAAATCAAGTTTTTATTTACATGGCAGACATTAGAGAACTAATATCACTGACATCAGAATTTTTTGTAAATAAAGTTGTCAGATCTTAGAAATAACTTTATGATATTTAGAGTTAATATTTTCTTTTTTAAAAATTAAAAAAAAATAATTTTACTTTTTACGTGAATTGGTGTTTTGCCTGCATGTGTAAGGGTGTTAGATCTTGGAATTACAGACAGTTGTTAGGTGCCATGTGGATGCTGGGAATCGAACTCAGGTCCTCTGGAAGAACGGTCAGTGCTCTTAACCGCTGAGCCATCTCTCCAGTCCTAGAGTCAGTATTTTCTTAGCTGCCTTATAATTAGACAAAGGTATTGGGGATAGGGAAGTTGGGTGTGGAGTATAAAACTCTAGGAGAACAAGGTTTTTTTCTTTTCTGTGTTAAGAACAAAACCTTCATCTAGTTGATTTTAAACAGTATCCTTTCTGTCTGCCGTAGTTTTATCCTAGCATAGAAGCATATTTTGCCAAGTATTGTGGTGTAACCCATTACTTGGAGGGTAGAGGATTCAGAGTTCAAAGTCATCCTCAGCTATAGATTTGCTTGAACCAGCTTGGTTTGTGAGAGCCTGCTCTCCCTAACAACAAAAGTGGGGTTGTGAGGTGACTCTGCAGGTAGAGGCCCAAGTCAGGAAACCCAACTGTCTGAGTTTAATCCCTGGGACTCAGGTGGTGGAATTCTGGAGATAGTGAACTCCTGAAAGTTGTCTTCTGACTGCCTCTGGGTATACAGACACTGTGGTGCTCAAACCTGAACATACACAACATAAAATTATAGAGTATTTATTGAGAAAGGTTGAGTGTTTTTGTATTGTGTTATTTTCAGACAGGATCTCATTTTGTACCTCAACTCTGCTCTGGACTCCAGGTAGTCTTTCTGCCTCAGCCTCCTGGATCTGAAATTACTAAAATACTGTAATGAATCACCATGCCCATCTGATAAAAAAGGTTTAAGAATTTTTATTGTTGAACGTGTGTGTGTGTGTGTGTGTGTGTGTGTGTGTGTGTGTGTGTGTATGTATGATGTTGAACATAGCTCAGGATGAACTAACTGACTGCATGGCTGAAGATAGTCTTGATTTTATGATCTTCCAGCTTCTCCTCCCAAGGGCTGTGATTTATAGGTGTGCACCACCACTCCTAAGTGAGAGGCATGTTCTTTTGTTATTTCTTTCTCACTGTGTAGCCTTTGCTGACCTGGAACTTGCTTTGCAGCCTTCCTAGTGTTAAAAGGTGTCAGCCAGCCATCATGCCATTATGTTTTACTTTTAAAGATTTTTTTATTACTTTTTCAAATGTTTGAGTGCATGAATATAAAACGTGCTTGTGAGTGCAGTTGCCTGAGGTCAGAAGAGATTTGTTGGGTGCTCTGTAACTTGAGTTGGAGGTAATTGTGAGTTTCCTGATAATGGGTGCTGGAAACTGAACTCTGTGCAAGAACCTTTTTACTACTGTGCCATCTCTTCACATATCAAGGGGCATATTCTTAAGTCAATTCTGTGCAAGAACCTTTTTACTACTGTGCCATCTCTTCACATATCAAGGGGCATATTCTTAAATCAATATTTAATCATCAAGTATTGTTTGTTTTTCTTTGCTGCAATCCACTGAACAACTTCCTATGGGCCTGAGGGTATGCATAGTACATAGATTTTAGTCTTAGGGACCTGAGGTCCAGCATATGTGGTTATGTGGTGACCCATGTTTTTGAATAATCTTCTGGGAAAGTTAGAAATTGGCACTTACTTCCCAGTCAACTTCACCCTTAAGGAAAGAAAAACCAAACAACTGTTAGTGACAGTGAAGGACAGTAAGTTTAATAAGTCTTAGTGTCATGTAGGAGCATTCAGGGTTTTTCATTGTTTCATAAATGCATTGTTATAGTTATTTAGATCAAGAGCCAAAAGCAGTCTTTGTATTTTTAGTAATCTCTAATTCCTCTTTTTTCTTTATGCATCATTTATGAAGAAACTGAATTTGTTTCTGTAGTCTGTATTTGTTCTATTTTCCTGTTGGTGGTAAAAATGTTCTTTTGACTTGATTATGTTTGCTAATTGATGTCTTTTGTTTAGCGAGTTGACCTGGTTCAGTCCTGTGATGTATAGTCTTTCTTTGTCAGCTTTTCTTTTTTCTTGGATGGCAAGGAGACTTTATAGTTAATGCTGAGTGCTTGCCTCAGGAGGCACATATTTTATTTTGTCTGTGATGTTAGCTGCTGCTGTTGGTCATTGTCCAGTTCCATTAATGAATTATTTGTTTCATCATTTCTAGCTGAGGGTCTATGTATGTGTGCATGCATATAAAAGCTACAGCCTCTTTACTTTCTTCCTTTTGAGAGTTGGGGAAGGATAAATTGCTGTGAGAAAAGAGTTTATTGCAGTATTTTGTAGGTATTTTTATTTCAATTCTAATCTTTGGTTCCTACACAGTTCACATAATCCTTGCAAATAATTGAAAGTTGTTGGAAGACAAAACTGTTGAGGTACTGGTACTTAGGACTGCTGTTGTTCCTGGGCTTGGTGGCATATGCCTGTAATTCTAGTGCTTGGGATTTGTAAGCAAAAAGATCAATAGCTCAAGGCTAACCTACACTACATGAAACCCTGTCTTTTTTTTTCCTTAAAAAAAACAAAAATAAACAACAACAACAAAAAATAAAAAACAAAAAACAAACCTCTTTGAAGCAGTGTATTTGTTGTGGCCATAGTCTGAGAAATTAGATAACTCAGGTTTTGGTTTCTTATATGGTGGCTAGTATTGCAATTCTCCACTTAATACATTTCCACAGCTGTCTGTCTATATTTTGTTTGTTTGGGGTGTGTGTGTTGGAGAGTGAACCTGTGGTTTTGTGCATGTTGGATAAATACTCTGTCTATTGAGCTACATTTCTAGGCCTTGCTATTTATTTGTTCATTCATTCATTAGTTATTTATTTTGTGTGTATGAGTGTTTAGCCTGCATGTAAGTATACGTACTGTGTGTGTCAGTGGAGGTGAGAAGAGGGTGTGGAATACCCTGGACCTGGAGACCTGGGTTATGAGCTACTGATACTCCGGTCCTGGGAGCAGAATCTGGGGTCTCTGCAAGAGCAGCTAGTACTCTTAACCCCTGAACCATCTCTTCAGCCCTAGGCCTTGGTTTTTAAAGACACAATCTCTGAAGTTCAGGCTGTCCTTGAACTCAAAGCTTCCTACCTCTCCTGCCTTCTGTATGTTGTAATTGCAGACATGCCATGGCTTGTTTACATTACTTCACGGAGAGCCCACTTGTCTAATTATGTGTAAAATAACATGTTTTTCATTTTTTCCCCCAATGTTAGGGGTGAAACCCAGACCTTGTTCATCATAGGCAAGCATTCTATCCATCACTGAATTGCATACCTAGGCTGTGAATTACATTAAATCTTTTTATGACAGTTGCCTAGACTAACAGGAAATAGACGCACAGTGTTGTTTGAAAGCCTTGCTTTATTCTAGTTTCATTTTTGCGTTACAGTTTGTCTTTTGGTTTCCAGTCTTCATGTTTTCTGTTCTTTGTTCTGATAAAAAACTAGTAAGCAGAGCCAGTAATAAAGGCAGACCTGGTCTGCTTATCAAGTTCCAGGGCTACACAGTGAGGCCCTGCCTAAAAAACAACCAAACTCCCAGACTAGATTCTCAAGACATCTTTGCTTGCACATTGGTACTTAAAGAGTACTGTTGTTGGGGGCTGGAGAGATGGCTCAGCAGTTAAGAGCACTGATTTCTCTTCCACAGGGTCAGGGTTCAATTCCCAGCACCCACATGGCAGCTCACAACTGTCTATATGTAGTTCCAGTTTCCAGTTCCAGGCAAAACACCAAGACAAATTAAAAAAAAAAAAAAAAAAGGTACTGTTGCTACTTGGTGGCATATGCCTGTAATTCTAGTCCTTGGGTTCTAGCTCCCCTCCCAACTTGATATGTAGACCAGGCTGGCCTTGGATTCACAGAGATTCACTGGCTTCTGCCTCCCAGTGCTAGGATTAAAAGCATTGGCCACTACAGCAGACCAACATTTTTATTGCATAAATCATTTATTGTAGAAATAGTTAATATATAGAAATTTATTATGGAAATAGCTCAGACAAGGGGATTATAAAAGTATAATCTTAAATCCCCATGACTTGTTCTTTTCTTTTTTTTGAGACTCTCCACATAGCCCTGGCTGTCCTGAACTTAACATGTAGATCAGGCAGGTCTTGAACTCAAGGGTCTGCCTGCCTCTACCCCTTAAGTGCTAGGACTAAAGGCATGCATCACCATGCCTGGCCACAACTTGTTCTTAAGGATCCCTCCCTCCTTCCCTCCCTGCTTTCTTGTTTTTCTTATTTTTGGCTCTTGGTTATAACATTAGAGAAATGTGTGTAGAAGACAGAGGACAACTTGTAGGAGTCAGTCAGTTCTTTTCCTGCACCATGTGGGCTCAGGAGATCAAACTTAGATTGCCAAGCTTGGCAACAGGTACCTTTACTTTGGCAACAGGCTATCTTGCCAGCCCAAGGTTTTTATTCTTGTTTTGTTTTTGTTTATTTTTTACACTATTTCTTCAGTATAGTATTAAAGTATGAAGGGATTATTTTTTCCCAATCAGTTATGACAATGGTGGTTTTATGTTTTTAAGACGTTATAGAATAAGCAATATTTACATTCATATGTAAAAGTAGCATAGTACTTGTTTATAATAATAGTTTGTACTAATTGAGCCATAGGTTTAGACAAGGATATTTATTACAAACTCTTTGCATCTACTGTAGCTGCTGTTTTGAAAAAAGTAATTTATTTCTAAAGCTTTGTGTTTTTATGTTAATAACATGTTTATAGGTAAAGTCAGTGCTCAGAGAAAATAAGCCAAAATGTTAAGATTCTATTTTAATACTTTAAAGGTATTTTTAGAATATATTTTTATTTATGTGTATTTGTGTTTGCCTGCTTGTCAGTATGCATTGTGTGTGTGTGTGTGTGTAGGTGTAGGTGCTTTGGAGGTCAGGAGAAGGCATGAGAACCCCTGGAACTGAAGTTATAGGTGGTCAAGAGCTGCTTGATGTAGGTGCTGAGGACTGAACCCAGGTACTCTGCAAGAACAGCAAATAATCTCTTATCCAGTGAGTTCCCTCTCCATTCCCGTCAGTCCTTTGGTGGATACTGAGACAAGCTTTCTTATAGCCCAGGTTGGCCTTAAGCTCGTACTCTTTCTGCCTCTATAGGCATGTACCACCATGCCCCAGGGCACCAAACATGTTAGACAAGGACTTTCTACCAGTTGAGCCCTATTCCCAGTTCTTGCTGCAGCCTCTTGAATGTGCCCTACCACGATGCTTAGCTACACTTGTTTTCCATTTGTTTTAAATATTAAGAGTGTGAATGAGAGGAGTCATTTAGTGCAGGGTCTTAATTTTTTGTTTTCCCCAAATTTGTATGTTGAAGTCTTAACCCCCTAGTGTTGGTATTAGAAAAGTGAAGGCTCTGGGAAGTGATTAGGTTATGAGGGATCTGCCAGAATGAGTGGAATTAGTGCCTTTATAAAGAGGCCAGAGAAAGATTACATGAGATCAGGAGTGTTCAGACTAGTTGGGCTGTGGGCACTGGAGAGCTAGAGCTTGCTTGCCCCTTCCACTATGTCAGGATTCAGTGAGAAGGAGAATTTTGTGAGCCAGAAAGCAAACCCTTGCCAGATACCAGATTTGCCAGAATTGCCAGAGCCTTGATACTGAGCTTTCTAGCATCTATAAATGGTAGAAATACGCTCTGTTGTTCAGTCTGATGTGTTGTAGAGGTAACCTGAATGTACTAAGGAAACCTTTCTTCAAGAAAACTCGTGTGTGGGGCTGGAGAGATGGCTCAGTGGTTAAGAGCACCGTCTGCTCTTCCAGAGGACCCGGGTTCGATTCCCAGCACCCACATGGCAGCTAACAACTGTCTATAGTTCCAGTTCCAGGCAAACACCAAGACAAATAAATAAATAAAATAAAGTTGTTTAAAAAAAAAAAAAAAAAAGAAAACTCGTGTGTGAGTATGTGTGTGTATGTTTGTTTGTATGTGTGTTTATACATATATATGTACATGTGGGGTGTGTGTACCTGTGAGCATTCCAACTTCAGTCTGACAGATAGCATTGTGGATTGGTTCTGCAGATTGAACTCAGGTTGTCAAGCTTGTATAGTAAGTACCTTTACCCACTGAGGCATTTCCATCTGCCTAAGGAAACTTAGAATGAACTTAAATTGGACTGAAAGTTTTAGAAGGAACTACCTTTAGAAAGAACTAGCTTTAAGCCAGGTAGAGGTGGCACATATCCCTTTAATTCCAGCACTCAGAGGCAGGTGAATTTCTTTTGAGTTCAAGGTCAGCCTGGTCTGCAGAGCAAGTTCCAGGACATCCAGGGCTACACAGAGAAACCCTGTTTGAAAAAAACAAAAACAAAAACAAAAACGAAAAAACAAAACTAATGAAGAACTAGTTTTTAGCTAGCAAAGTTGAAAACACTGCATCATAAAAGATTTTGGAGCCTCCTGGATGATTTCAATGCTGAAAGTAAGATTTCAGCAATACAGGGGCCACTAGAAAACTTCTTTTTAAAAATTACTTTCCTTGCTGTATAGTGTTAGGGATTGAATACAAGATTTTGTACATACCATCTATATATTCCACCAATAGGCCATATTCCCAGCTCTTCCGATTTTATTTATTTTTTCTTACATTGTGTGTCTATGTCTGTCTGTGGAAGCATGTGATGCACTAATGTGGAGGTCAAAGGACAGTCTGGGAGTCAATTCTCTCCTTACATCTTGTGAGATCTGGGGCTGAAACAGATTGTTCAGCTCAGTGACAGACAATTTTACCCTGTCTTCCTGGCTCACAAATTTTATTGTAATTGGAAATGTAGAGAAACTACAGGTCTGGGTAAATGTTGTATACAACTTTTTCTGGAGTGATGCTACCCACACACCTACTTACCCCAGATAAGGAACCCATGACAGAGTAAAGTATGGATATTACCAAAGTACAACTTGATGAACCATTAATTTTATTGGTGTCACTTATAGGAATATAGATGGTTACTTAAAGAAGCAGAAATGTCTGGGTGGTAGTGCTGCATGCCTTTAATCCCAGCACTCAGGAGGCAGAGGTAGAAGGACCTGTGAGTTCAAGGCTAGCTTGGTCTACAGAGTGAGTTCCAGGATAGCCAGGGCGACACAGAGAAATCCTGTCTTGAAAGACAAACAAAAACAAAGAAGCAGAAATGACTCATAAATAGCTGTATCCCAAAGCCCATCCAGCACCAGTGACAACTCATACTCTTTCAGATAACTGATCTGGTCTCAGTCTTTTGCAGCTTTTATTTAAGAGGAACTAGGAAATCTGGATGGTTTTAGGGACTTCCTGGAGTCTTGAGTTTCTACCTTCCTGCTTAAGGTGCTTCCTACAGAATGAAATGTTTTAATCTCGGAGGAAACTGTTACACAGCAAAAAGAGCAGTCCTCTTTAGCCTATACTTAGGTGAAGTGTAGATGTTTTCTTACACAAAAGATACATTCTGTATTTGTGGACATCCAAATTCTAAATAGCAACCTTCAAGTAAGTTAGGGAAGCTTATTGTTTTTTATGTGTACTGGGTATTTGACTTGCATGTATGTCTGTATGCTGCATGTATGTGTGAGTTTGCATCCTTTAGAATTAGTTATAAATAGTTTTGAGCTGCCATGCAGATGTTGGGAATCAAACCTGGGTTCTCTGGAAGATCAACCAGTGCTCTTAACTACTGAGCCATTTTTATAGCCCTCATTTATTTGTATTTGTGTGTGTGTGTGTGTGTGTGTGTGTGTGTGTAGGTTGGAAGTTTAGACAAGATCTTTTTGTAGTCCTCACCTGGAATTTAATATGTAGACCTGGCTGACCTTGAGTTTGCACTGTTTTCCTTTCTCTGCCTCTTAAATCCTTGGCTTATTTATTTATTTGTGACAGGTTCTTGTTTTAAATTTAAAGCTCAGGCTGGCCTTGAACTTCTCATCTGCCTGCTTTAGTTTCTCAAATGCTGAGATTGCAGGCAGACAATGGTATGTATGGCTTAAAATATTTCTTTTAAAGGAGTCTGTGGCTGAAGAAAATTTTATTTTAAACAGTGCAAAATGTAGTTGTGTATTTGTTATCTTCAGGGAAAGCTGAGGTAGAAGCCTTGTAAGTTGAAGGCCAGTTTGGACAATTGAAACAAACCCATCTCAAAATAAAATAGAAGCGGGCTTGGGAATTGTAGCCCAGTGGTAGAGCACTTGCCCAACCTGCTTGAGTCTTTATTTCAATCCTCAATAATACAAAAACTTTTATTTACTTCATTTGAAGCAGAGTTGAGCTAATTAAACATTTTTTTTTTCTTCTTTCCTTTTTTCACTATGTAGACCAGGATGGCCTGGAAATAGGTGCATCAATTTCCATCTCTGCCCCTAGGGTTTTGGGATTAAAGATGTGTGCCACCATGCTCTGCTCTATTATGGATATCTTAATGCAGATCCTATCCCAGAGGGTTAAGAGTAAGAGAAACACTGAGCAATAAGACAGAGGGCATGGTGACTCAGAGCATGGTGAGTGTGAGCTTCTCAGAGAAGAGTAGTGTATGTAGTATGAAATTTCTGGCCTGTCTGGCCCGTGGTACAGTCCCACAGAAGCACACAGAGGCTTATATTAATTACATGTTGTTTGGCCTATGTGAGCTCCAGCTCCACCCACAGCCCAAAATTCTTGTCTTTAGAGCATTACAGTCTAATTCATCTTATGTAGAAATCTAGATGTTTAGAATGCTTGTGTTTGGTGACAGAGGCTGCTGGTGTAGATTGGGCCTGGCTTGAAGCAGGGTAGGAATTTAGAAAGTGTTCTAAATATAGCTTTCTAAATATATCTTGGTCATTGGCCTACATATTCTTTTCTTAGTAATGAGTATTTATTTCAGGTTAGCTATGATCAGTAATAAAAATTAATAAATTGATCTCAAAATCTCAAAATGGGGTTGTTTAAAGATAGTTCTCTGTATAGGGGCACTTTGTATTTTATGTGCTGGAGATCCAAATCTAAGGCATCATGCTCTACTACAGGGAATTTACTACATTTGAAGCCTTGAATTACAGTTTTTAAGAAGGCATTATTTAAAATAGAAAAGATGTATTTGGTGGTACCTGTTTGTAACCCCAGCCCTTGGGATGGAGAGGCAGGAAGACTAAGAGTTGAAACTGACCTTTAGTTCAAGGCCAATCTGGGCCTTGTCTCAACCCTGTCTCAAAATAACTGTAAAACCCAAACCAACAAATTGTCAAAACTAGCCATGAATTTGTAGTCCTTTGCCATAACTTTTCTGGTGCTGTGAGTGTAGGCTTGTGCCACCTGGCTTAGCAGAATATCTTTGTTCCATTTTCTAATGCCTCCAGGACTTCTCAGAGAATTTGGTTTTCTTTATTCCTGAATTTACCAGTTTTATAGGGGAAGTGGGTATATGGTAATCTTCACATTATTATTCTAGAATGGGAAGTCACAGTGCTAATTTTTTTTAAGTCTTAAAAAATATTGTCAAGATATTACCATACTATACAATTTATCACTCTGAACATTAAAAATGAGTATTAATATTATATATCAGATCTCTAAGAACTTTTTAATTAAAATTTTTATTTAGTTTGTATGTGTTGGGACATGAGCATGTGGAAGTCAGAGGAAAGCTGTTGGAGTTGGTTCTGGGGCTCAAACTCAGACAGTTTGGTAGCAGGCACCTCTGGGACATCTTACCAGTTCATGAAATTCTGTGATGTCACGTTCAGGGTATTAAGGAGGTTTTTGTTTGTTTGTCTTTTGATCTATTTTGATTATATCTTTTTGTGTATTCTCCTTTTTTATTTTATTTTTTTGATACTTCTTATACAGGTTTAAAGAAAATTTGTGTAGAATAGTTTCTTGGGAGTTTGAATATATGTTTGTAATTTGAATTGATGTTCTGTGAATTGATTCTGTTTCTGTGTGAAACCAGAACCTAACACATTGTAGGTAAGAACTCTACCACTACATCTTCAGGTGTTTTGTTGTGTTTCCTTCCTTCCCTCCTTTTCTCCCTCCCTCCCTCTCTCTTTCTCTCTCTCTTTCTTTTTTTTTTAAAAAGACAGTGCCTATTTATAGCCTGGCCTTCAGTTTAATTTTTGTTCCTTCTCTTTAGCCTCCTGGTGCAGGGATTACAGGCCCATGCTGTGATGCCTGGTTTCCTTTGTATATTTTGAAATTTCCTTGCTAGAAATTCCTACTTGGTTAAAGTTGGATAGTGAAGACCCTAAGTTGGCAATCTTTTGCTTGCTTGCCTTTTCAGAGTTTCTTGACCATGTCCTGGACACCATTGTAGATAGCTGAGGTTATAGCTGGCTTGGTGGTTATCTTTTTCTTTCTCTAGTAGTATACAGAGTACCTTCTAGCACCATAAACATTAGTCAGTTGGGTGAGTGCTTTGATGAGACACCAGTTTGACTTCTTCATGTTGAATATCCATGACTTCACTAGCACTGAGTACTTGTTGAGCATGTCTTTTTTTTTTAATATTTATTTTTAATTTTATGTGATTTGGTGTTTTGTTTGCATGTATAACTGTACAAGGATGTCAGATCTTGGAATTACAGACAGTTGTTAGCTGCCATGTGGATGCTGGGAATCGAACTCAGGTCCTCCAGAAGAACAGTCAGTGCTCTTAACCACTGAGCCATCTCCCCAGCCCGAGCATGTCTTGAGTCCAGTTAGAGAGCTGTTGGTTACTACCCAGGTATGTGTGCCACTACTGTGCCCTTCAGGTTACTGTGCCATGTTAGTTGTTGATGTGGTTCATAGGTTTCATAGCTGGGTAGGGCTGTTGCTTGCCTCCCTCCTTTGGAAGCTTGCATAGGGCCTTGTGGTACCATGAAAGCTAGTGCTCAGGGAGGAAGCATTCTGGTAGTTCTAGCTCAAAGTTCTTTGGGCCCTCTTTCTGAAATGTATGGAGTCTTTAGCAATAGGGATTTACTTTCTACCTCTGGGGGCCAACCAAGGACAATAGCAATAAGCTCTATGTTTTGGAAATCTCTTGGAAAACCTTGGCCAACAGTTCAAATGAGGACATCATCTCGTGTCAGGTTTGGGGTTTTTGTTAAGTGGTCTTTAGCTCTTGGAAGGAGCATTGTCAGCCTAGATGAAATTTTTTTTTTTTTTTTTTAAAAACTCTATATGTATATTTATATACAGAATTACAGGTATAGTTTTTTAGGTAAATAGTTAATAACTATGATTCCTTACGGCTTTTCTAGACTTCCTTACTGTTATTTTACCCTCCTTCCTTCTTCTCTATTTACCCTCCCCCAAGCCCCCACTTTCCTATTTTCCCCATCAGATCAGTTGTACCTACTCTGCTATTTCTTTACTTTTGTCCCATCTTCTTCCCTATTTGCCCCCTCCCCTCCCAAGAAAATCCCCTCTTTCTATTTCCCTAATCAGACCACTTGTATGTACCCTGCTGTTCCCCTCTTAATTGCTCCTCAGTCCTTAGTCCTGGCAGGGGTTCCATTTTACTTTCCTGGTTTCTGCAGTTACTTTGCGCTCTGTGCTCACATCTGAAGATCTGGAGCTAGGAACCTCCAGGGAGAGAGAATGTGGGATGTTTCTCTTTCTGGGTTTGAGTTTCCTCACTCAGTTCCATCTGTTTATTTGCAAAATCTAGTTCATGATTTCATTTTTTCTTTATAGCTAAATAGTATTTCATTGTGTGTGTGTATGTGTGTGTTTATCACACTTTATCCATTTGTCATTTGGATTCTTGCCATTTCCTAGCTATCGTGAAGAGCAGGAATGAACACAGCTGAGAAAGTATCTGGAGTAAGATGTGAGTCCTTTGAGCGTATATGAAGGAATGGGATAGCTGGGTCATATGGTAGGTAGACTTATGTGTAGCTTTTTGAGAATTTTCTACACCAATTTTGATAATAGATAGCACCAATGTGCAATTCCATTGACAGGGAACGAGGGTTCTCTTTTCCTGGCAACCTCTCCAGCATGTAGAATACAGTATTCTTTTCAAAGGAGATTGATAAAAGCCCTAACATTTGGTGTTTGAAACTAGATTACTTAAAACAGCAGATGTATTATTTGGCCCAGTTGTGTGTTGAAAGGGAGTAGAATTACCTCACCTCTAAGGCTTTTTTCTCTTTAAAGTTCTGTGACAGGGAAAACTTTATATACTCTCAGTGAACAGAAGTTCTTATTTTATCAGTAGACCTTGACTCTAAAAATTTTGAGTCTTTTTTTTTCAAACTGGAAATTAATTTTTAGTTTATACATTTCGTATAAGACATTACAGTTAAAATTTATAAGTTATCTAATACTAGAACATCCATATGAAACAGCAGGGTGAGCTAACTGATTTATGTAGAGCCTGTTTGAGATATTAGTTGCTTGTCTTCTTTTTGGTTTTAGCGTGATGATTAAAATGAGCAGTTGTAGCAGTGCTAACAATTAGAATGCTTTGTTTTGTGAAGCAAAATTTTTGCCTTAAAATACTGTTTATTTAATTAAATTAATTAGTTTGATATAGTCCTAGAGATAGAACCTGGATCTGTGTACATGGGCATTTCACTGATAATACATTTTTATTCTAGGAAATGCTATTTAATGTACTGTGTTTTTGTCAGCTTACAACATCAATTTGTGGTTTCAACTGAAAAGTTTGTTTTGCAACAATAAACTTGCAACATCAAATGACTTCAATTTGTATTTTGTCACAAGGGTAAAGGACAGCACAGTTTATTTATTTATTTATTCAGCAGAAACCCTCTATCATTATAGTGGTATACATGATATATGATGGCTAATGATTGCTTATAAAGGTATACAGTAGAAAAGGTAAGACATGCTGAGTGCTCAGTGGCTTTATACATTGCTACACCTCCTTTTTTCCTTCCCTTGTGGTTCCCCTCCCTCCCCAGGATCTTACTGTGTAGCTTAGACTGGCCTGTGGCCTGGAACTCACTGTAGTCTAATGCAGTTTAGAGGAGGGCTGGGATTATAGGTGTGTGCCAACACATTTTATCCAAGTATGTGTTTGTTTGAGGGTTGTATTCTTGTGCTATTCCACACATACCCCAGTTGATTATTTGTCACTACCTATTTTATCCTTTCTGTAGTCTACTTTTGTCACCTAAAGAACATTCTTCAAGCCCAGTTTTTCCTCTTTGAAAGAACTTAACAGATACATCTTAAAACCTTGTTTCGGGGCTAGAGGGATGGCTCAGCGGTTAAGAGCACTGACTGTCCTTCCAGAGGACCCTGGTTCTATTCCCAGCACCCACATGGCAGCTCACAACTGTCTGTAGTTCCAGTTCCAGGCAAACACCAAGGCAAATAAATAAATAAATAAAAGTTTTTTTTTCTTTTTTTTTTTTTTTAAAAAAACAAAAACCTTGTTTCTTTTAAGTAACTTTCAAATGTGTCTTCACCGAAGCCACTATTATCTCATTTGGGAGTAAGTTTTTAAAAATACTTAATGTGTATGAAAGAACTTAACAGGTATGTCTTAAAACCTTGTTTCTTTTAAGTAATTCTCAAATATGTGTTTACTGAAGCCACTGTTACCTCATTTAGGAGTTCGTTTTAAAAAATACTTATTTTGTTTAACTTTATGTGTGTGCCTGAGTGTAAATCTTTGTACCACACGTGTGCCTGAATCTTGAAGAGACCAGGAGAGACAGCAGAACCTCCAGAACTGGAGTTACAGATGGTTGTGAGCTATTATGTGAGCACTGGGAACTGAATCTGGGACTTCTTCCGGAACAGTAATAAGCACTTTTAACTGCCAAGCCAGCTCTTCAGCCCTATCACTTATGGATAGTTTAAGAAATTAATTTATTAGAGGTAGCAAGAGATATTATCAACTTTATTGCTAAAAGAGTTCTTCTCAGGGACCTCCACTTAAGTATTGGCTGGATCGTGACTTAGATCTCGGAAAAAAATTTGAGGATGAATCAGAATGAAGCAAAGTTGAGGTTTATTGAGAAAAGAACAGTATACAACCAAGTGGATTAGGGTTCTCAGTGTCTCCCTGAAATGCCACATGTGTATTAGTATATGCATGTGTGTGTATGTTATTTTGAAATTACACATTTCACAGGATACAGTGTGTGTGTTTTAGTGCTGGGCATGGGCATGGAGGTACATGCCTTAATTATAGTATTTGGGAGGCAGAGACCAGAAAATCTCTTTGAATTTGAGGCCAGCCTGATCTACATAGCAAGTTCCAGATCAGCCAAGGCTATATAGACTTTTTTTTTTTTTAAACAGTTTATGCTGTACTTTGTACAAGTTTATAGAAAGAAGAATTAGTTGTGGTACAATTAAAATAAGAAAAGCTAAGAGAAGGGATGGAAAAATGGCACAATAGTTAAGAACTGGCTGCTTTTCCAGAGGATGGGGTTTAATTCACATGGTGGCTCAGAACCATCTGTAACTCTATTTCTAGGGGATCTGACATCCTTTTTTGGCCTCTTTGGGCACTTAATACATGTAGTGCATAGACATATATGTAGTGAATACTCACATAAAATTTAAAAAAAGGACAAGGGTTATTTATTTTTTTAACTATACATAGGTCACCAGGCAGTCAAGCCATATTTTATGGTTATAAGCATGATTCATCATCATGTATATGAGATTTCCTTAGGAAAAAATAGCCTTACAAATAAGAAAGAATTATTTTGAACTTGATTTTATTTTTGTGTATATTTGTATGACTGTGCTTGTGTATACCACATGTATGTGGGTGCCTAAGGAGTCCAGAAGGTGTTGGGTCCCCTGAGCCAAGCCACATGGGTGCTGCGAACTCAACTTGGGACCTCTGAAAGAGTGATGCTTTTAATTGATGAGCTATCTCTCCAGCCTGAGAAAGGAGTTCTAATAAAGTTACTTTTGGCCTTAAGCTTGGTTTGTCAGATGTTTTAACACTCTTGTTTGAGTTCTGTCTTGGGAAGGGAATATTATTTTTACAGAAGCAGTCTTCACAGAAGTTTTTGTTAATTATCTTGAAATTCTTGACTCTAAACCATGGAGAAAAACAAGGTAGATTGGCAAGAGTGAGTGTTGATGTGGGAGGGGTGGAGCAATGTAGAGGAGTTTCCTTCCCTTGTTGTGGGAGAAGCAATTGAAGAAGAAAGGATTGATTTGGGACCCCAGGTTTAGAGAGTACAGTCCATCATGGTGGGGAGGACATGATGGCTGGAACATAGGGTTCCTCCTGTCTTGGAAGATGAGGAAGCAGAGAGCCCCAATAGAAAGTTGAGTAGGGCTATACCCCTCAGAGGGTCACTCTCATTGAACCATCTTGCCAATATCACCAGCTGGAACAAACTATTGGAACACATGAGCCTGTGAGGGACATTCTCATTCATACCATAAAACCACATCTCCTTTACCCCCATCTGCCCTGCTTCAATCCATGTGTTAGATACTAAATGTAACTAAACTCCACATACTAAATATGTATGAAGATACGTAATCCTTAGTTAAGTACTCACAGTGTAGTAGAAGAGTATCTTAGTCACCATTGTATTACTGTGAAGAGACACTATAACCAAGGCAGCCATAATAAGAGAAAACATTTAACTGGGGACTTGCTTATGGTTTTAGAGGTTTAGTTCTATGACAGAAAGCATGGATGCATGGAGACAGACGTTGGAGCAGTAGCTAAGAGCTACATCTTGATCCACAGGCAGGGAGAGAGAGAGAGACAGAGACAGACAGACTCTGGGCTTTGCATAGGCTTTTGAAATCTCAAAGCCCATCCTAATGCCATGCTTCCTCCAACAAGGCCACACCTCTTAATTCTTCTAATCCTTGGAACTCTTAGAGTTCTACCTACCTCTGCCTCCTGAGTGCCAGGATTAAAGGCATGTTCATGCCTAGCCCTATTTTATTGTAAGAATTCTTCATTGACAATTGATTATATAAAAGAATTAATATTTATTAAGGGGTTTATATGAAATACTCACTGATGCAAGATTGAACTTTAGGGCAATTCCTGGAGGTTTGAAGTGTCCCACACAGTGGTGGTGGCAATCCTCTCTCTGAGAATGCAGGGAGCAAACAGGAAGGGCAGGCAGTGTGCAACTGGTCTTCCAAAGGGGCTCACCATGCCCCGTACTTGTGTAGGATCTGATATGTGCTTATACATACATATATATATGATGAATTCTACTTTTAGTAATACCCTGTAGTTGTATAAACAATGAGGATAATTCTGTATTATTAGGAACAAAATCAGCAGTTTCAATATGTAAAACAATTCTTTATGCATACTGAGAGTCAGTTACTCTGTTAAGAGGTTCTGTAAAGTCCACTAATAACATAATAATACCATATAATTCTGATCTCTGGACAGAATTATAAGGGCTTTGAGCCACTTAAAATTTCTGATTTGTAACCTGCTTTTCCTGATTTGTTTGCATCAGTGTAACATATAGGAGTTCTAAGGGGCTGGAGAGATGGCTCAGAGGTCAAGAGCACTGACTACTCTTCAAAGGTCCTGAGTTCAATTCCCAGCAACCACATGGTGGCTCACAACCATCTATAATGAGGTCTGGTATCCTCTTCTGTACACTGTATACATAATAAATAAATATTAAAAAAAATAGGAGCTCAGAAATTGGTTTATCCCATACAACACAAGGAAGAATCCAGTTGGTTTGTTTTATAAATTAAATTCTTTTGCTTTGGTGATATGTTATTAATCTCTCCCAAAAAATTACTGCAGGCTCTTTGTCAAGGTTCACTGTCTGCCCATAGTCAATTTCTTCATTAGTTAAAGGTACAAAAATTTTTGGTGGGTCATTTCCTGCCAACTGATGAAGTCTTAATTTTCTTTTAAAAATCAAATCAGAAATCTTTTCTACATGTTTTTAATTTTTTGCTCAGCCTATGTAGCAGAAATATCCATTCAAATATAATGCTTTCCCATTACATTAAAATTCCTGTAGGAGAATGCTTAGAGGGTAAAATAACCAGAATGCAATCAAGGTCTGGAGCCACATGATTCACATGTGTATCTCATAATTTCTTTTCAACTAAAGCCAATTCTTAGCTTCATCAGAAAATTTTCTAGGACTATTTAAGTCCTCATTACCATCTACAGTCTTGAATAGATTAACTAGTTATGATTTTTTTATTCCAATAATGGGCCATATATGAGAAATATCTTCTAGTAGTTTTTAGAAATCATTAAGAATTTGCAATCTATCTCTCCTGAGTTGCACCTTTTGGGGTCTAATCTTTTATAGACCTATTTTATATCCTAAATAATTAATAGACTCTCCTTTTTGTATTTTTTTCAGGAGCAATTTATAATCCCCAATCAGGCAAAATTTTCTTGACTTCTTCAAACATTCTTTCCAATGTATCTACATTTGAGTCTCCCAACAAGATACCATCCATATAATGGTAGATGATAGATTGTGGAAGTTGTTTGCATATCACTTCTAATGGCTCTTGTACAAAATATTGGCACAAGGTGGGACCAGTTAACATTCCTTGTGGGAGAACTCTCCTTGATATCTCTTTACAGGCCGAGAATTATTATAAGTGGGTACCATAAAGGCATTTTTTTTCCTTGTCTTGTTCTTGTAGAGGTATGGTAAAGAAAACAGTCTTTTAAATCAACTATAATGGGCCATTCCTTAGGTAACAGGGAAGACAAGGGAATTCCAGTTTGTAAAGAGCCCATTGGCTGAATCATCTTATTTATTGCTCTTAGATCTGTCACCATTCTCTATTTTCCAGATTTCTTTTTGATGGCAAATACAGGAGAGTTCCAATAGCTGGTCGATTGTTCAATATGCTGAGCATTTAACTGCTCCTGTTTCAGCTGTTCTAAGGCCTGTAGTTTCTCTTTTATTAGAGGCCATTGCCGAACCCATATAGGCTTGTCTGTCAACCATTTTAAAGGTAGCACTGTGGGTGTCTTTATAGGGACAGCAGCTGTTGTGCTATGGTTTTGCACAACTTGAATGGCCGGTGACTGCTTTTTATAATATCTTAAAATATTATTTTCAGAAACATAATTGGGTCTATGGTTCGTATGTAAGTTTGGAAGGATTTTAATCTGGGTATTCCATTGTTGTAGAAGATCATAACCCTATAGATTCACTGCTATATTAGCCTTTATGACTTCAGTCTTCCTCTCTGTCTTTCCAGTCCTAGGACTTTGTTGCACTTTGTTTCACCCGAGATATGGTTATATGTATGCATGTATGCATTTATTTATATAAATTATATGTACTTATATAGTTATAAATACTTATAAATATATAGTTATAAATATTTATATATTTGTAACTATAACTATATAAATAAATATATATAATATATATAATTGTATATATAATATATTTATATAGTTATATTTATTTAATATACTTTATTATTTTTGAGATTATACTTTCAACATTTCTCCCTTCCCTTTCCTCTCTTCAAACCCCTCCTTGCTTTCTTTCAAATTCATAGTTTCTTTTTCCATTATTATTGCATGCATATATATGTATATACATACATATTTCTAAATATAACCTCAGTCTGTATAGTATTACTTTTCTGTATGTTTTCAGGCTGTCTTCTATAGCTCATGCTGGCCTTGAGCTTCCTGATTTCTCTGTCAAGTAATGGGGTTATAGAGGTGTGTTAGGTAGCTGTAATTTTCATGTATTTGGCATTTGCTTGAATTATAAACCTAACATTAGAATGATATAATTACTTCTTTGTACATTTCAAGTATTTTGTGTGTATGTGCATGCATGTGCCATAGAATTAGACATTAGAAGACAACTTGTAGGAGCTGATTCTTTGTCTACTATGTGGATGACCTCAGTTTTGAATTCAGGTCATTAGGTTTGGTGGTAAGAGACTTGACCGATTGGCCCATCTCTCTGGCCCCTTTGCTTTATTTTTATAGGGAAAATAAGAAATAAGAAAGTATCTAGACTCCTGTAGTTCACCAAGCACATTCTCCACTGTTTGTTGTTGTTGTTCTTTTTCTTTTTAAAGGTTCAAGGCATAGGGTCATATCACAAAGGGCCTGAAAATCCCTTTGAACTTCTTGCTTTTATTTTGAGAGAATAGTTTTGTTGGAATTAGAGTTCTTGATACCCCAGCACTTGGAATGTATGTCTGGCTTCTGTTTCAAAGAAGAGATCAAACTGAAATAAGGTTCCTTTGCATTTGATGGGTTACTTTATCTGATTTCAGTAATTTTTTGGTTTTTTAACCTATCTGTGATATGAATGTGGATCACTGTGCATTTATCTTACTTGAGGTTTTTATGATTGAGTTTCTTAGATTTTTTTTTGGAAAAGCAAATTTAGAGTATGTGTAAATTGTTAATTTTTTCTTCCTCCCTCCTTCCCTCCTGCCTCTCTCTCTTCCTCTCTCTCTCCTTTGCCCTCTTTCTTTCTTTCTCTTTTTTAAAAGATTTATTTATTTATTATGTATACAGTATACAGAGGAGGGCACCAGATCTCATTATAGATGGTTGTGAGCCACCATGTGGTTGCTCGGAATTGAACTCAGGACCTTTGGAAGAACAGTCAGTGCTCTTAACCTCTGAGCCATCTCTCCAGCCCTCTCTTTCTTTTCTCTTTTCTTTCTTTCTCTCTCTCTCTCTTTCTCTCTCTCTCTCTCTCTCCCTTTCCTCCCCTCCTTCCCTCCCTCCCTCCCTCCCTTCCCTCCCCTCCCTCTGTCTGTCCCTCCCTCCCTTTCACAGGGTGTTATGTGGCTTAGTCTAGCCTTGAACATGCTTTGTAGCAGAGAAGGACTTTGAACTGATGGTGCATCTTCCTTCCAAGTACTGTGATTACAAATGAATGCTGCCACTGGCTTTTGGGATACTCCCCCGCTTTTTTCTTTCTTGAGTCTTATTCTCTTTTGAAGACCACCACTAAATATATGATGGTATTCGCTATTTTGTTAATTCTTTAAGTCTTCAAAGTGCTACTTTTTTTTCTTTTTTCTTCTTTTTAAGTAAGGTGTGCATATGTGTGTGTTGTTATGTGTGTGCTGGGTGAGCTCTCTTTGTCACTGAGATTGCACACCCAGCTCCTTCCTGAAGTGTTCTGAACATATTTAAAATAGCTCCTTTGAAGTCTTTGCTAAGTCTAACATCTGAGAACTTTTCCCAGTGACTACTTTTTTCTCTTGTGTATGAGTCAGAGTTTCCTGTTTCTTTTGGAAGTCTTATTTTTTGTTGTTGTTGGGACATCTCAGACATATTGTTCTAATTTTGGATTTTGATCTTTGTCCTTTTGAAGATGTTACACTTTCTTTGTTTAGATAACAGATCTGTGAAATGTCTTCACTCCAGCGTATAGCTAGTAGTTTCTAAGCTCAATATTTTTCTTACTTTTTAAAAATTTTAAGCTTTTTAGTGATTGCTTTTGTCATTTCCTGTTCTACTTACTGATCTACAACCAATGGTTGTACATAAACATGTGAGGCTAATAAAACTTCTATCTCAGTAGAGACTATCTCCTAGAGTAGATATGAGAATACATTTTAAAGCTGAAGCCTTTTCGAAATATATCCACCACTATTATTTTGTAAAATGCTTTGATAACATAGCTCAGTATCTTCTGTTTTAGGAACCTTTCTGTTGCAGTGATAAAATACCATGACCAAAGGCAGCTTAAGGGAGAAAGGATTTTTAATTTTATCTTATGGTTCTAGAGGGATAAAATTTAATCATGGCAGGAAGGCAGGGCATGTTAGCAGAAGCAGAAAACTAGTTGATCACATATCAATACACAAGAAGTAGAGGGATCACAAGTGGGGACTGGTGGGAGTTAGAGAGAGAGAAATAGGAATTCATACAGGCTGTAAACTTTCAAAGGCCACCCCATTTCATACTTCTGCTAGCAAAATTCCATTTTCTAAAAGTTACATAAACTCTACCCCCTTCTTCCCCTTCTGAGGATCAAGGGTTTAAATACAAGAGCCCATGGGATGTTTCTTATACCGACTACCACATCAGTGAGAATTGCTTGATTTACAACTATATCTTCATACTGCTAGAGTCCTTGGCTACTCTATTGCCTCCTAAGATTGTCATTTGTTCCTATGTTCCCTGGATATAGGTATGGTCTATTATTACACAATGGGATGAAGTCACATCGTGTCAGTGCTTGTTCCACATTGGCAGCATCTACTCAGTTTGCAGTTAGCCCCAGGAGAGAATGTTAACTCCTGTTGTCAACAAAAAATTCAGCAGTTTTGAGCACCAACCCTTTTTGCATGCTTTTGTTGGATTTCCAAAGAACTGATACAGTTATTGTTAGTGTTGCTTTGCTAGTAATGTTCTTGGGAGAAGATTTGTCAACCCTAAAACTTTCCTATAGCTAGAAGGCCTGTGTATAAGACAGAGATCAGATGTTATCTTCTGCTATGGTCCACTTGAGGACCCAGGACCCACTTGTCCTATACCCCACTGTTCCCTGATGGTTGCAACCCTTTAACTTAGTTCCTCATGTGGTGATCCCCAGTCATTATGAATTATAATGCAAATAATCTGGATCAAAACCCACAGGTCGAAAACCATTGCTCTAGAGTTACAGATGAACAATATTTCTATGCCTTGCTTGTACATAGATGCTGGTGATCTGAACTCAGTTGTGAAAACAGTTTACTGAGTCATGATCAGCATTAGTTTTATACACACACACACACACACACACACACACACAACGAATAAAGATCATTTTATGTGTATGAGTGGTTTACCTGCATATGTCTGTGCACCATGTGTTTGCAGTGCCTACTGAGGTCAAAAGAGAGGGTCAGATTCCCTGGAACTGATGGATGGGATCCTCTGCAAGAGCAGCCAGTGTTGTTAACCACTAAGCCATTTTTCCAGCCCCAAGAAGAAATACATCTTGAGCAAATTAAATGTTAGGGTGGGTTTTTATTTTATGAATGTCATCAAAAGAAACCCTAAACTCTCAAGTCTCCTGTGTTTCCTACTTGATAGTTAATTTCTGAATAAAGCACTGCACTTTCCTATTCTGCTTTCTCTCTATTTTCCCAACTCTCTTCCACTTCACAGTCTGCAGTTCATGATTTGTCTTCAGTATTCTCAGCCTCTTCTGAACCTTTTGTTTCTTTGTGCACTTACAGTTCTCAGTAGTGCTTGTGTTTTTCTCCTTTAGTCCTTATTTCCTCTGACTGGAGAGGGAGGCAGGGTAAGTGGTTTTCTCATTCTTCCTTGCCACTTTTCTTTTCTTCTTTAATATAAGCCCTACCTTGAATCTCCTTATTTCGGCCATCTGGTAAATCACAGTCCCTCTTTTTATCATGATGCTGTTTGTTCCTTATTGTCATTTTGCCCATCACTACTCTTTTCTTAATTCTTGTTGTTTTTTTATAAGATTTATCTATTTATTATGCATGCAGTATACAGAAGAGGGCACCAGATGTCATCATAGATGGTTGTGAGCCACCATGTGGTTGCTGGGAATTGAACTCAGGACTTCTGGAAGAACAGTCAATGCTCTTAAGCTCGGTGCCCTCTCTCCAGCCCCCTTTGTTGATTTCATAAGCAGAGATGATCCTTATTCAATACTCACACAGATCTGTCAACAATTCTCTTGTGATGATGATGTCATAATTTTACTTCAAGCAGGTTGTATCCTGACCAGTACTTCATGAGCTGCCCAGTAGAAAGGGCCAACTGGTGTTTTGTTGATGTTTTAATTTCAAAATCTTTGGATAAACTTTGTAAAACTCACCAAAGTTAATTACTAGAAAACAAAAATACTGTTTAGTGTCAAATTAGTGTTGTCATGAAACAATTACTTGATTTCTAATTTTTGTCTCTCAAAGCACACAAACTTGAATACACAAAACCAAAAAAATTTTGGTAGAATGATGTATTTGTCTTGGTGTGTGTGTGTGTGTATGTGTGTGTGTGTATTGAGCTTAGGCCTTGTGTATGCTAAGTAAGTGCTCATACACTATGAGATCAAGTTTGTGTGTGAAATGGAGAGGGACATGGGATCTGGATGTCTATACCTCTTTTGAGAAATAGTTGATGGAAGTTGTACTTAGAATGGTGGCAGGAGTTGAAGAATTGCGGATAGGCTGGATAGATGATGTTAGGGTTAGGGAGCAGAGTGGATGATAGGGATTGACTATCCAGAACAGACTGTATGTGGAGTAGTACACCCAGTGAAGTTTGCCTAAGAGGAAACATTTAAAGGAAAAAAAAAAGTCTTTGTAAGATATTTTGAAACAGACACCATTGATTACAAGGACTTGTTTTAGGAATTGGCATTAGCTCATTGGTGCTGGGCAGGTTTTCTGTTCAGATGCCTTTTGTGGTTGGAATACATGGGTTTTGAGGAGTTCTTTGCATTGTCCCTATCATAAGTATACAGATATAAGGGCTATTCTTGAAAGGTTTCTCACAAATGACTACATTTTTGACAATTAAAACTGCTATACTACATCATACCACGCTCTCTTCTTTTGTTTGTTTGTTATAGATGTGTCTATGGAGGCTAGAGAACAACCTGCAGTGTTATTCAGGTTCTGTCTACCTTTTTATTTGTTTCACTATGAAGTCTCTTACCAGTCTGACATTATAAGCACATGCCATCAACACGGCAGGCTTTTTTTTTTTTTTTTTTTTTTTTTTTTTTTTTTTTTTTTTTTTTTTTTTTTTTTTTTTTTTTTTTTTTTTTTTTTTTTTTTTTTTTTTTTTTTTTTTTTTTTTTTTTTTTTTTTTTTTTTTTTTTTTTTTTTTTTTTTTTTTTTTTTTTTTTTTTTTTTTTTTTTTTTT
>PVIH01000214.1:0-295598 GCA_004025045.1 Sigmodon hispidus
GTGGCACTTTGGTTTGTGTGTCTCCTGTCACCTCTCTGGTCAGGGTTCGAAACCGCCCCTCAGAGGCCCCTGCAGTTGGTTTGCTCAGTTCACTCAGATCGGGGTCGCAGTAGGGCTCCTAGTAGATTCCCTGAGCAGCAGGAACTGCGGGTGTGGCCAGGTGCAGAGTTCAGCTGCCCCTGCTCCAGAGTGCGCTGGGTTGCCGCAGAGAGCACAGGTCCCGGTGGCGGAACCGGAAGCAGTGTGAGGTCAACTCTCCCTCCCAGGCCAGGATACAGGCGCTGAGGCCCGCCGAGCCCTCCTCACCTCTGGTCAGGGTTCGAATCCGCCCCTCATAGACCCCTGCCATTGGTTTGCTCAGTTCACTCAGTTCAGGGTCGCAGTAGGGCTCTTAGTAGATTCCCTGAGCAGCAGGGGCTGCGGGTGTGGCCAGGTGCAGAGTTCAGCTGCCCCTGCTCCAGAGTGCCGTTTGGTTGGTTTTTTTAAGACAGGGTTTATCTGTGTAGTTTTGGCTGCTCTAGAACTCACTCTGTAGATTAGGCTAGCTGTGAACTCACAGAGACTGTCTCTGCCTCCTTATTGCTAAGATTAAAGGCATCAGCTACCGTCTCCCAGTGTGGCACTATTTTTAAGAACAATATCTTCTTCTAATCTTTCTCCTTCAAGTTTATATTTGAACAAAAATATAGCATTAGAAACAATTTCTGAGAATCCACAAAGAAATTTAGAATGGCGAAGCCACCCCATCTTAGCAAAAAGAACTGTTGAGTTCTATCTCATAAGGAAATTTAGGAATGAACTGCTAAAAATGAAAGCAGAAGTGAGATGTGAAGGAAGTAACTGGGCTGTCTATTCACCTGCTGGCCAGTGAAGAAAGTGTTCTATGCAAGAAAGAACTTAAGTGACTAGTTATATCTTGAGTTGTTCTCTGGACTCTTTTTCACACACTTCAGTTGTTAGAGACGTTTCATTTGTACACATCCCCACAGAGGTTTGAATGCTGACTGGTTTTCTGAGTGGTGATAAGTTTCTATTTGCCTTCTTTATGAGCCTTTTGTGAACAGAGGCACACACTTGTGAGATCACTGCCCAGAGTGAACCATGGCCCAGTGAATTACTTACTATAGTTTAAATGAATAGAAGTCTCAGCAAGAATGTCTCCAATGACCCAGATGTGTCACTCCGATGGGGTTTTCACAGACTACCCAGAGCACCTTCCTCATTGTGCTCCTCCTTCTGGTGGAGGAGAGGTTGGAATATTTGGGAGAACTGTTCTTAAACTCAATTATTGTTTAGTATCTGTTATCTTATTTGTCACATAAAAATTTGACATAAAATTTTTTAAAATATTTATTTATTTGTGTGTGTGTGTGTGTGTGTGTGCATGCTTATGTTTGTGTGTAGGAGGTGCATAAACCTGTGTTTGCACAAGCAAACAAAGGGTGTTAGATCCCTCAGAGCTGGAATTACAGGTTTGTAAGATTCTGAGCTTGTTCTGTGGGGCTTGGATCCAGACTCTTACCCTGATCATTGTGAAGCAAGTACTCTTAACCGCTCAAGCATTTTTACAGCCCCTGTATGCTTTTTAATATTTTTCTAATCATTCATTAGTTTTATTTATTTTTAATATACTCTTAAGCAGTGGGTATTCTTTCAGGTCCTATGACTTTATAAACCTCTTAGCCTTTTTCACACACACCACTGACATTATATACATGTCCTTTTCTATATCTTTAATAAAAATGCAAGTGGACACTAAATTTAATGTTTCCTGTGTGACTTCCCACCAGTTACACCTCTTCCTGAAACTATATATATTTGTAGCTTCTTCTTCTTTTTTTTTTTTTTAATTTGTGGTACTTGGAATCAAATTCAGGGTTTCATCCATGCTGAGTAAAGGCTACATCCCCAGTTCCTAATATAATTTCTCCTTAATTTTTGAGATTTTAAAATAATTATAACATTTCTCCATTTTCTTCCCTTCCCTCAAACCTTCCCAGAAGTACAGCTATAACATCTCCCCAACAGGAATACTTAACCAGGAGCTGAGTAAGGACAACAATAGATATGTCAAAATGGGCAGGAAACCCCCTGAGACCTCAGCTCTACACAAAGAAGTACAGGCAGATAAGGGATGCTGACAGCAGGAGAAAGAGTCTTCCCGGGAAAGAGCACACTAGTTGGTTATCCAAACCAATGGTCACCCCAGAAAGCATGCATCCAAGTAACACTGTCACAGATTCTGCAGGTTATAGACATATATACATCCCATATGTATGTACACATATATTCTTAAATTCTTAATCTAATTGATCCTCTTCTTATTCAAGTCAGTTGGTTTGAGCAAGAAAATTCTAGATGGATGAATAGATACTGGTTTTGAACTTTCTGAAACTTTGACACATAACTATAGTAATCTAAAAATGATCTCTTTTAATTCTCTGCAGAGATTTAGAGCATTAATAACTGCTTGTGAAGGGGAAAATTAGAGGATTTCTAATGGTTCAGGCCCTTTAGGTGATTGCTATTGTGTGGCACTTCTCTTTTCTCTGGAGCTGAGTCTTATAAAGGGTGAGACCAGATGAAAGGCCTTCATTGGCTCTAAATGTCCAGTCCTGTCTGGCTTACATTTTAAAGACCTCTCATAACTACCCAACAGCTGAACATAACTATTTCTCTAAGAAAACACACCATGAAATAGCAGTTTTAAGATTGGTCAGACATGTTAATGGAGGTATTTGATTTTGTGAAACATATTAAAAGAAAAACATAGGCCCCCTTGGTCCACCGTGCATGAGAACTCAGCCTTGCTTCTTCTCCATCACAGAGAAGCACGACCTTGTGGGGACTTCATTCTCAGTCTCAGCTGGTGTTCTAGAGAACCCAAAACCACAGGGATTATGACAGCAGCAATACATAAAACATCTATCCATTGCATTTCCGTGCAAAAGTAGTTCAACATTCTTTGGCCTCTAATTGAAAAAATATATATATAAAACTTAAAAAGAAAAAAAAAAAGGGAAAAAGACCCAGCATGGTGAAATTACTACTTTTCCTTTGCAGTAATCTCTCAGGTGTTTATGATTTAACAATCGAAGCCTATGTGTAAAAAGTCACCATACTAGTCTTTCTCAACCTTTGTGTTGGGACCCCCCCGCCCCCCCGGGGGGTCGGATGGCCCTTTCTTTCACAGCAATCATCGAAGACCATCAGAAAACACAAATATTTAAATTACAATTCACAATAGCAGCAAAATTACACTTACAAAGTAGCAATGAAAATAATTTTATGGTGTGGGTTACCACAATATCAAGAATTGTATTATAGCATTGGGAAGGTTGAGAACCATTGCACTATAGTCCATGATTTAAAATTATTAAGACAATAGTACAAAGTTTAAAAATGCAATAAATGAAATATATTGCCATTATTAAACACGTACTAGAATTAGAAGAAGGCATTTTACTTCCCCCAGTGAAGAAAATATAAAGGCAATCAGAAAAGAAATAAATATTTGTATGTATGTATATATATATATATATATATATATATATATATGAAATACTCCAGTATATGAAGTGAATAGAGACTCCTTTTAAAATGCTGAATATGGACAATGTGAGGATGGGTATTATTAAGGAATTTCACAGAATTTTTATGTAAAGTCTTATCATGCTGTTACGTTCTCGGATACTTTGTAATATTTGCTGATTCTTCTAAGAGTTCATTTATTCAGGTCATATTTTAAGAAAGAACTTATAAGATTCGCATCTACAATGCAATGCTGTAATATGCCCAGCTGATCCCATTCAATCCAGCCCTACACAGGCAGTAAAATGATGTGAGCAATTCCCTTCAAGTTGTTAGGGCCTCACTTGAAATGCATTCCTTCCGGATTACCAGAGCGGTTCTCGGCTTTTCTCTCCAGGCGGAGGTGCAGCTCTGCTACCTGGAGGCCCAGAGAGACGCGGTCGAGCAGATGTCCCTGAAGCTCTACAGTGAGCAGTACACAAACGGAAGCAAGAGAAAAGAGGAGTTTGCAGATATGTCCAAAGTGCACTCGGCGGGAAGCAACGGGTAAGAGACTGTTCTTTTCGCTGTTTTATTGTCACTAACCTTTTTCAGTGATGCTCAGCATTAGGAGTGATACAAGCTTTTCCTTCCAGACAAGGAAAGGCTCAATGGAGCGCTGGAGTTGAGGACCATGAGTTGTATCAGCCTTTGCCATCTAAACCAAAACTTCTGAACTTTGTTACTCTCTCGTAAAAGACAGCCTTGTGTTTCTTAGGAGTGTTTTTGAGACTCTATTTTATCAATAATACTGGTCTTCTTCATAGATTGTTTTCAAAATTTATATCCCCCCTTTGACCTCACTGTCTATGGTAAGGTTTGTTTATTGGATTTCTAAACACTAGACCATCATGGGAAACTTGGAAGAACACAGTACAAAGAGCTAGTAATTGTTTAGAAGCCATGGTTCAGCAAAACCATGGTTCAACAAAGTCAGCATTTTAGACTACTTCTTCGTTCTTGACTTCTTTTTAAATATTTGAGACAGGGTCACATGTCATCCAGGCTGGCCCTGAACTCCTGATTCTCCTGCCTCTGCAGATCCCGTGTGCTGAGGTGATGAGCACTTGCCTGGTAAAAACTAACACCTGAGATGTTTATAGGATCGGAAAGGTGGCAAAAGCACCAGTGACCCATGAGCTATTTCACTTAGCCTGAGATGTATGGCTTCACTTAGACAGAACTAGCTGCCAATAGTCTCCAACAATCATTATGTATTTATACATTACTGAATGTCTGTACAGCTATATACACATGCCTCGGCATATTTATAGATTTCTCTTTTCTAACTCAATTCTAATATTTAATAAAACAATGATTAAAGAATAAAAGAGATAAAGTTAAATTATTTCATAGTTTTAATGGCTGGGTAATAATTATACTTATTAACATATAAGCAGTCACCTTTTACACTTTTATACTTAGGCTAGGCAACAAGATATAGACACTGCTCTCCAAAGTTATATTACATGTATACAGTATTATATAAACCTGTGGAAATAACTCTATCAAGAATATTCCCTGAAAGGAAGCAGATAAGAAGCATCTATAGTTTTGTTGATGTTGCTGTTTTGCTTTAGTCTTTTTAGGGGGCAGGATCTCACTGTGTACCCCTGGCTGTCTTGGGACTCCCTATGTAGACCAGGCTGGCCTTGAACTCAGCTTCTCTGCTTCCCAAGTAGTGGAATTAAAGATGTGTACTACCATATCCAGCTTGCATTTATCTTTCAAAGTACTGAGACTTACTTACAACCCTCCTACAATGTTGTGCATTAAATTAGTACATAAGTTAGAGATTCAGTCCAGTTATAATGTAGCACAGGGGATAAGAATACAAGAGAAATGCCAGGGTTATAATTTTGTTTCAAAATGAGAACAAATAATTTATATGTGTCATTCTATCAGGCTGTTTTCTACGTGGGAGATCTGTTATATATTTGATTGACTTGTTTTACTTGATTCAGCAAACATTTTCTATTCACCAGAGGTGCTGGGGACAGCAGCAACTGAGACGGAAAAGGTTAAATCTTAGAGCATGAACAATAAGCTGTTTTGGGGGCCTTAATATGCTTTAATTTCTCAAGATGCCTAAGTAGTCTCTGGTGTGCATGCAGGCACAGACCTTAGGTCACATTTTCATGTTTTCTAAAAGCCTTGGGATTGAGTAGCGTCATGTGCTTCTGACCTCAGATTCCAAGGGCCCAACCTGAGCACTCGCTCTGGGCTCCAGGCATCATAAATTTACCCTGGGAATTGCTTAGTTAGCAACAAGCATTGTTCTGTGACGTGGGAGTGGGTGAACTTTCCTGATATCCTTTGTGTGTGCTCCTTAGGGTGCTGAGGGCTGTGCATTGTGCAGAAATTTAAGAGTGCACTGAAGGAAAGCCAGGCATTTAATAGAACGAACAGAAACCTAGACTGCATTCTAGTCCCTGTTGACACACAGAAAAGCACTGTCTGAGGAATTCCTGTGGGTGAGGTTATCTGAGGTGTCCTGCCCCCAAGACTCTGCTCCCACAGTCAAATCTGTAATTCTGGAGCCTTAAAAACACAGCGCTGTAAAATTATTTCCTCCAATGATAGATAAACGTCACTAACCATTCCGTGTGTTACATAAAATGAGTATTGTTTCCAAGGAGTAAATGTGGGAATAGCGTGGGCTTTCCAGGGTCTGTATTTCAAATGCAGATATCCAATAGGCTAAGTCAGTAATCCAGTTCCTATACTTCCACTTACTCCCATTCTCTTCTACCTGCTCAGATTGTGTGGACTGATGTAGTAGTATAAGGATTCTTCAGTGAAGACACAGCTGCTATAATGAATGGTGCTCTTAAATTTCTACTAGTTTTATGTAACAAAAATATTCCATTTGAAATGAATTTATAACCTCTCTGGCTTGGTGAGATGTTTATTAGAGTGGTATATCAAAGTTTATATCCAACTATTAGTCTTAAGGATAGCAGTTCTGGGTAGATGTGGTGGGAGAGTTTTCCAGAATGCAAAGGAACATGCTCTGTCAGCAGAGCATGTTCATCTTCGGGAGATATTTGGCTTATGTACTCCTTAATGGAACCATGGCTTCTGGGTGGCCTGTAATAGATGAGTCTTTGTGATTCACTGGGGAACAGAAACCATCACTATGTATTTAAGTGAGGGCAGTATTGATTATTTTCTTTCTTTCATTAAGTAAGTCCTCACAAGTTCCTACTACGTGCATGGCCCAATGCTCTAAGGGTAGCTAACCAGCACCACTTACATTGTACATGCTTCATAAACATTAACCATCTTCTTTTTTCAGATGTTTCTTCCTGTAAGAATATTATCTGATTTCACTTTTCAAATAAAATTCAAATGTGTGGTCTAATGTATTAAGTAGCTCTGTATTTGCTGAGAAAACTTAGTTTAGATTATTATTAGTTCTGTCTTTTCCTCAACATATAAATTAGGGAATTAAAACACTCAACCACTTAATGATTCACTAGCCAATAATAGAAGACTTAAGATGTAGCTAATAAATGAATAAATAACTATCACAGCTCAGAACCCTCAAATATAATGGTTGCCCGGTGTGGCTGCACCCCTGTCCTCTCAGCATGCAGGAGAGTGAAACAGACAGAGTGCGTATGAGGAGCTTCTGTGAAACCGCAAGATCCTGTCTCAAAACTCTCTCCACAAACAGCAAAAGCAAAACAAATATGCAGATAATCGAAACAGTTATACTATCCCCTCTCTGAGGATTTGAACAGACAGAATTTTATCAGAAATCTTCTCTTGAGAAAGTTCCATAAAACGTATGATGGAAAAAATTACAATAGGCCTGAGACGATTTTATTTCACAAAGATGTTTTGGCAAGAAACTGCAAAATGGTGTATGATAGAGCACACGTGTGAGTTCAGCTACCTGAAGACACTGAGACAGGAAGCTCCCTGAAGCTAAATATTTCAAGAATAGTGAGATCCTGTATCCAAAATGCAGAATAAAACAGAAAACCCAATTCACTCATCAATGAAACCAATATTTTTGAATGCTTTCTGAAGTCAAGTTCTGTGTAAAGTAGAGATTGGCTGGGAGAAAGTAGGGTGGTATTTACTTGGAAACTCATAGTTTAGCTTTAGGAAAATGCATATCTATAACTTCAATGAAGTCTTTTAAGTATTAGTTAGAAGAAATGTGTAAGGGTTAGAGGCGGGCTTCTGGACAGCTGAACTCAATTCTGTGTCGAGAGAACTAGAGAAGACTGGAAAAGACAACAGAGAGGGCCCTGGAGGTGATGGAATTCCTCATTGTCATCTAAAAAGTGCTTATTGAACATGACAAAGTCACACCACAGCTCTTTAGTGTGGCATCAAGTCCGTATTTGGCTGTACAGTAGGAGAGAGGAAGTGTTGCTGAAATTGTTGTAGCTGTTTTTCTCTTTCTCTTTTTGGGTGCCCACCACCCAGCTCCCAAATAAATACACAGAGACTTATTCTCTCTTATGAATTCCCAGCCTTAGGTTGGCTTTTTCTTAAATTAACCCATCTACCTTTTGTCTCTGGGCTTTTACCTTTTTCTATCCTGTATACCTTCTTACTCTGTGGCAGGTTGTGTGGCCGACCCCTGGCATCCTCTCTTTCTCCTCTTCTCTTGTTCCTTCTTTCTCTTCTCCCATCTTCTCTCTCTGCCTGGCAACCCTGCATGTCCATCTCTTGCCTTTGCTCTTTATTAGACCAATCAGGTGATTTAGGCAGACAAAATAACACAGTTTCACAGGGTTAAACAAATGCAACATAAAAGAATGCAGCATATCTTTGCATCATTAAACAAATATTCCACAGCATGACAAATGTAGCACATCTTAAAATAATATTCTACAACAAAATGGAGTTCTCCGAATTGGTGAGACGGATGCATGAGGCACAACAGTATCCCTGCATTCAGCAATGCTCCCCTGAACCAGATATGCTGCCTGGAGTGTGTTAGGTGTTCTCATGAATAAGTAACTAAAACTGATGTGGAACCAGCCAAGAGGGAGCAAAGGTCTAGAGGACTGCCAACTGTTTTTGATAAAAAGCATGTTTTTCCAAGGAAGTAGCCTGTGAAGTCAGCTAGGACAGTAAAGGAAGTCCCAGCATGACAAGTGAAGGGATTTTAGAGGTTGGAGAGATGTCTCAGTGGAATAGAGTACCTAATCAGCAAGCACAAGGGTGTGAGTTTGAATCCAAAACCATCACATAAAAACTGGCCACCCTACATAAGCAATAGGGTGGTGGTATGGTGTCAGAGATAGGTGGATCTCTGAGAACTCACAGGCTAGCTAGACTAGCCAAAACAATGCACTTCTAGCTCAATGAGATGCCCTGTCCAAGGCAATATGTTAGAGAATGATGGAGCATACCACCTGTGATCCTACTCTGACTTCTACATGGGTGCATACAGGCATGCACACTCATGTCCAGGCACCACACACACATACACACACACACACCATAAAACCAGTATTCTGATAAAAGTATAAAGAATATATTAGTACAAAAAATTACACATAGTTTAGTTAAGAGACCAAGAATGAAAATAAAATAATAACACATGCATGTTGCCTGTAATCTAGAGTACCTGGAAAGCTGAGGCACTGTGGATCATTATACCATTTTTTTAAATTTCAATTAGAAACTTTCCTGCTATGTTACAAAAAACTTATAAAATAAAGACTACAAAATTTAGAATTCCAGGTGGTAACTTGGATGAAAGAAATTGAAGGCTATAGTTCACCGTTATTTCCTATCGTTAGCTAAAGCTCCTGTCTGCATAAGACCCACACGAAAGCAAGCTAGTTAACTTTCCAGCATGTTCATGCCTATGCACACATGCACACCCGTGTAGAGGCCAGATGGCTATTAAGGAAAGGGGCTACTGAGACCCCCCAATTGCTTGTCGATGGCTGCTGGAGGAGAATCATTTTTCTTTCATGGTGTGTCACTAATAAACTGCTCATGCCTCTGTGAATAAGCCCATACCCATGCACATATGAACAGTACTAACTGGAATCAATGGGGTATTTAAAAAAACCAAACAGTTGTCATCAGAGAACCTTTATCCAGCAGCTGGTAGAAACAGATGCAGAGATCCACAGCCAAACATTAACTTGAGCTCAAGGAATCCTGCTGAAGAGAGGAAGGAAAGACTGTAGAATCCAGAGGGGTCAAAGACATCACGAGAAAATCCACAGAAACAACTAACCTGGACTCATAGGGGCTCACAGAGACTGAACTGGCAACCAGGGAGCCTGCATGGTGCATGGGACTGACTTAGGCCCTCTGCACATATGCTGCATACACAGTTGGTCTACCTGTGGGTCTCCTAACAATGACAGCAGGGACTGTCACTCAGCCTTTGACTGGCTGGTGGGAACCTATTTCTCATATTGGATTACCTTGCCCAACTTAATACAAAAGGAGGTGCTTAGTCTTACTGCAACTTGATATGCCATGCTTTGTTGATACTAAGGGACGCCTGTCCCTTAATGAACAGAGGAAAATGAGGAGTGGATGGGGAGTGGGTGTGGACATGGTGACAGGGAATGGGTGCAGAGGAGGGAGGGAAAAATGCAGTCGGGATGTAAAAAAAATAAATAAAATATTTAAAATAGAAAAGAGGGCGTGGCGTTAGGAGGAAGATGTATTGGGGCAGTGAGGTGGAGCTGGAAGGAAGGGGTGATAGGCAGATGGAATCAAGACACATCATAAAACTGGCTATTTTAAAGAATATTTTTAAATCTATAGGCTCTTATCCATGATATTAGATGTACTTAGAATAATTCTAACTGCACATACAATATTTATCTTAGAGACAGTCATATATTCTCTCTAAGTTCCTCAATGAGAACATGCACGGGGTTATATACTAAAACTTGAATTTCAGGGGCACTGTGCCCCTTTGTGGCTATACACCCTTAAAACATTTAACCTCTCCATGATTCAACATGAGAATATAAAATGGAATCATGATCCTAGTCTACTCAGGCCAATTTCTGCAGCAAGAAAATGTGACAATCTATAAGAAAATACAAAAATATTAGTGAAAAATCAATAAATACAATATTTATTATGTAAATATTGCATTTCTGGGAGTAGTGTGAGATACTAGGAATGCAAAATCTAACCCTAAGATTTTACCTCCACAGTCTGGAGGGAGAGACAGGGAGACAAAGGGAAAGAGAGCCACTGATACAACCACAACATTGTATGTCACTGGACAGAACTCCAGTGTTCCAGGACTACTTAGGCTGATGCAGCCTGACTTGAAAGGGTACGAGAGTGGAGAAAGGATCATTTGAGTTACCTGAAAAGCTGTGTACAATTTTGTGTGTGTGTGTGTGTGTGTGTGTGTGTGTGTGTGTGTGTGTGGTGGGGGGCTGTAGCAGTTAGGAAGTATACAGAGGATATACACTGAAGACTGTCTAAACCATTTGAAGTTGAAGACATGTTGTAAATGGTTTCTGGCCTCATTTGGGCCAGAGGTCTGACCTGCCCATGGTGGCTTTTATCCCCCCAAAATGACTCAGGGGCTTATATTAATTTCATGCTGTTTGGCTCATATCTCAGGCACATTACTAGCTAGCTCCTTCATCTCAATTCAACTCATTTCCAATAATCTACCTGGCCAAATAGCCATGGCCAGTGGCCCATACCTGTATTCCTACATGTTGCTCCTTTGGTGGCTGGCTGGAGACCAACTGACTCCACCCTCCTTCTACCTGTCTCTACTCTGTTTCCTGCCTATTGCTATGGTGCTCGCCACAGGCCAAAAGAGTGCTTTATTTACAGGATTGCATATGAGATTGCATACAGAGAACAGTCCCACCACACTTTCTCTTTTCTGTCTAAACAAAAAGGAAGGTTTTAATTTCAATATAACAAAATTACATACTACAGAATAGCTATCAAGCAAGAATTACAGTCACAATATCCAGTTTATTTGTATTCACAAAATTAAAGAGAATATTCCATTATCTGCCTTATCCTTGTGAGTCTAAAGTTTCATATCTAATATACCCTTTAAAGTAACTAAGAAAAGCTATACCTATAATTATTAAACCTTCAACTACATCAAAGACCACAGAAGGATGTAATGTTACTCAAATAAACAGGAAGTATAAGCAACTTCCAAAATCTAAAAATGACAGAGATGACACCTGTCTGCCTGGACAATCACCCAAAGTTTCTTTGTAATGTTAGGCATCATCTTCAGCCTAGAGGCTCAATGTCTCTGGCATACCTTTCAGTGATGCAGAAAATCTGGCACAGTTTGTCAGTCACTTCTCCTTGTGTCCTGAAGGATGTCTGGCAATTTTCTCTGCAAAGCAGAAACCTGAAGGACCATCTCAGCTTATTCTGCCAAAGTTCAGAGGTCACTTTCCTATGGAACCTGCATGTCCAGTTTATACAGCATACTATCAAACAGTCAATACCAGAACAGTTTCTTGCCCAGTGGCTAACTGTTGCCACAAAGTAAATTCCACATGAAGTTTCTTCAGTGCCCATCATTTTCCTGAAATACATTGGTGCTGCCAGGAGCAGACCTGTCTCACTGTCCAGAAAAGTCCAAGTTTTTAAAATATTTTAAATGCCATATTCTGTAGGACTTGGAAGTGTTTGAAGACTACCTATCTAATTGAAATATATCTTTTTATACTTACATAAATCTAATATGACTATAAGTTTGGTTGTCATAGATGGCTATTAATCTGCATTTCTTACACATTACAATTTTAAATGAGCTACATAAACATCATACCTTAAAAACGAGACTAGAAAAATACATGCAGCATAACGAAATTGACCTTAAGTTTGTATCAATAAACCAAAATACATCTATCTTTTTTAATCAGTCCTATATCACATCCTCCCCCCTTTTTTTAGAAAAAGATTAACTATGAACATTAATCATTTATAATGAAAACAAACATTAATAAGCAATATTTTTGGAAACTGGACATAGCTTTCATTCTTTTACTGCTTTCTGCTGATTAAGGGGTGTTGTTGATCTCATGGGGTCCTGAGGCTGGATCATCTCAACTGGCATCTTGGAAGCTGATCTTCCCATCAGAGAATTTTCAGGTGGCTTTGGCAAATGAAACCACATTTGCCTGGAACCAATCCACAGGTTTTGATCTTCTGTGGAAACAAAAGCAGAAACTCTTTTCCCAAGTAACATATTCTTATTAACAGATTTCAAAGTCAAGATATCTTTAAAATATATGTTTGTTTAACTTAGCAGCCTTAGCAATCAACTGTCTTTCTGCAGTTATCTTATTAAAAGTTAAAAAATTAAAAGAAAACACAATAATTATAATCCAGATTCTTTGTTTATCTGCCATCTTTACATGACCTTTTATATCTTTATTTCTATTTCTCTTTTTTAAGGGCTTTCTTTACCCTTTTTCTCTTTTCTCTGAAGCCTATGTACATTTTATACACATTGTACACCATTTAGAGGTTTTGTGTGTCTAAATCTGTTTTATTGAGAATACTTAATCATTTTCTAACCAGAAGAGCTTTAAAAATATTAGTATCATGTGATTGCTGATTCTGTCCCTTTTGGAGGCTTTTCAGTATGGTGGAGGTGCCCACATCTCTGCTTGCTGCCAGCAAACAGAGCAAACCCAGAATCGCTGCTACAGAAAAAACATTTTTGACTATTTCTTTTCTGTTCAATATAAGCAGAAACCTTAAATCAATCACACTTATGCAGAGTCTTTCATGAGATGAATGAGTTTAAGCTGCCTTTGTGGATGCGCCATTTTTAAAAATTCAAGCCCGAACACACTGTGGTGTCTCTGTATAGTTACCCAATTCAGATATATGATTCAAAAGTCGCTTTTGTTTCGGTTTCTGTGCTAGAGAATGCTTTTTAAGATTTTAAACTTTCTCAGGCTTTATGTAGGTCTTCAGCCAACAATGGGACACCATCTGTTGTAAATGGTTTCCGGCCCCATTTGGGCCAAGGGTCTGACCTGCCTACAGCAGCTTTTATCCCCCCAAAATGACTCAGGGGTTTATATTAATTTCATGCTCTTTAGCTCATGTCTCAGGCACTTTACTAGCTAGTTCCTTATTTCAATTCAACCCATCTCTAGTAATCTACCTGCCATGTGGCCCAGCCCAGGCCTCACCTGGGTTCCTTACATAGTTCTTCTTTGGAGGCTGGAGATTTTCCCAACTCTGCTTGCTTGGGTTAGGAGGAATTCCCAAGGGAGATTTTAGAAGATCCTTCATTATCCTACCCATGTAAAAGGCTTCCCCTGCCTCCAGAAGAAACTGAACAACGCTTGTTGGAAACTGGGGAGATATATACTGAAGAAAATAGAAATGTCATTTCCTCATCATACAACATTTTAGCATAAAATTTCTTCCCAACATGTACCTTATTTCTGTTCAATGATTTGAATGAAGTGACAAAAAGCTAAAATGCAAAAAGAAAGATAAGGAGAGACATGCCTCCTGATAAGGGTGAACACCCCCTAATGCTTCTTGATGAGTGTGAACACACACCCAAATACCTCCTGATGAGTATGAACACACATACAAATGCCTCTGGTTGAGTATGAAAACACACACATAAGTGCCTTCTGATTATTAGTGTGAAAACATACACAAGTGCCTCCTGATTATTAGTGTGAACATACACATAAGTGCCTTCTGATTATTAGTGTGAAAACACACACAAGTGCCTCCTGATTATTAGTGTGAACACACACATAAGTGCCTCCTGATTATTAGTGTGAAAACACACACAAATGCCTCCTGATGAATGTGAACATACACAAATGTCTCCTGATGAGTGTGAACACACACAAATGCTCCTGATAAGTGTGAAAACACACAAAAAGACATTCCTCTTGATTAGTGTGAACACACACACACACACACACATGCATAAACAACATCCCCAAAGAGTATTGATACTGACAGGTGAAAAGAAATGAATCACTACTTAAAATATTGCTTGATTAAAGACCAGGTTTGTTTCTCTAAATTAATTAAGCAATAAGATACGCTGAGTGACTTTAAACATTTGAGAAGAGACATAATCACTCTGGATTTCACTGCCGCAGGTGATTTCCTGGGTTTCTATTGAGCAACAGGCCACAAGTTTCTATCCAATAGATGTAGTTATGCTTCCCTCCAACACACACACACACACACACACACACAGAGCATTTTAAATTTCTTCTCAATGAATATTTTTGGAATCTGCTTACATAAAAATATTTTCTATGTGTTTCCCACCAGAATAGAAATAAAGTTTTATATCTTACATGCACCAGTATTGAAATTATCCTCACAAGTATGGTAAAGAGTATACATCCTCAATAAACCATCAATCTTTCCTGCATTCCTATTTCTTCTGACTCCTTCTCTGTCCCAATATAGTAAGAATCTGATCATAGTTTGATTCAGATCCCTTGGAATCATTCTAGGGTAAGTAAAAGAATTATCAAAATGCAATATTTAGTAAAAACATTAAAAAATAGCCAGGCTCAGTGTTGTGTATTCCCAGCTACCCAAGAGAATAGAGTAGTAAGATGATTCGAGCCAAGGATATTATTAAAACAGGACTTGAATCAAGAAAACACTTGATGCCATGAGATTATATTCTAGGAATATGTAAATGTGTTAAATGTAGTCTTAAGCAGTTTTCTAGTAATGTTTTAACTCTGTCCATACTAGGGGTCAACAAGTAGCAAATCAGAGAAGGTTGGAAGTCTACTCTGCAGGGAGGTGTGACTTCAAAGCTAACAGTACAACCAACTAATAAAGATTTATGTAAATTGCTCTGTCTACAGGTCAGGTCTATTGATGAGGACTAGAGATGGTAAGAAGCTACCATCTTGAGAGCTTGAGAAGTCACCAAGGATAAACCCCATCAAACACATTGTAGTTTTCAGAGCAGAACTATTTCAAAGTTTCTCTCTTTGATCATTCTCTCCCATTGTCTTCCCCCAAAATGTGTGACATCACAAAATTATGGATAAGACAAAAAGGCTTCATTAAAATAACTTAGGCAAAAATAAAGTAATAGTTAAAAATTTAGAACTGAGTATTTAATGGATATCTTCAAGAATGGCTGTGGTTTGCCACTAGGAGTTTCATTATTTAAAGAAAAGAATACAGTTTCACTTTATTATTGATCCAAAGTCTTATAAATAATATGTTTCAGTTTGAGGTAATCTTTTAGTCACTAAGACTGGATCGAAATGTCTCCTTGTTATTTGAATAATGAAGTGTGTTTGACATGCTTTTTGAACAGTTGGTACCTAGTTGATGGCTCTGTTTGGGGAGGCTAAGGAAATAAAGCAAGGAGGGTCACTGAAGATGGGCCTCATAAGTCACCATGGTTCTGTTCTGATTTTCTGGTTCCTGGACCAGTTTCTTTATGAGAAGTTTTATACCACATCTCCACTGCCATGGAGTCAATCTTCCAAGCTTTTCCTTGCTGTGACAAAGTAAAATTCTCTGAACCGATAGGCTAAAACAAATTCTTTCTCTGTTAAGCCACAGGAATGAGAAAGTACCTAACATGCTTTCCTATAGGTGGTTCTGCTGTTTGTTTACAGTGCAGAGACCAAATCCAAGTCCTTATTCATATTACAGAAGTGTTCTATCATTGACAACATCTCCATTCCTCTCCTATGGCTCCTCAAGTGAAAGAAAAGTATCTGTGTTATCAGAACTCTCAGTTTTCAGATGTAAGCCGCATAATAATATCTAAGGATAATTCAGTAAGAGTAGTTGATAAGTAATTAAAAGCCTGAGAACAGCATTCTTTGAACAGGGTCAGTCTCCATGGAGACAAAGTCCTCTTAGGAGAAATTTTGCTACTAGACTTCAAGATTGAGCATCAGAGAATTATTTTCAGGTTAACTTGTGTCATAACTCAAAGATAAATATTTCCTATTAAACACTTGAAGATGAATGATATCTGAAGTAAGGTGGACTTTTTACTAAGAGGTGAGCTCCTGAAGCCACACCAGCATGTGATTAGCTGGCCTGAATTCTGAAACTTGAAACTTTATTAATACACACAATAATTAAAGGTTCATTTCTAAACAACAGTTGGTAGCTTTTGCTTTGTCTTTGGAAGTACAGTTTCTTCTTCTTTCAAATTGTATTCTAAATTTCTTTAAAAAGTTTTTTAGCTCAATGACATATCAAAAAAGTTGATCAAGAGTTTGAGTTCCTTACAGTCCTACAGACGCCTGTAAAGGATATAAAGGGCACTCAGAAATTTCTGTGGGCACTTATAAATATATGGATTATTTCAGTGACAGGTGTTTGTGGACAGATGGTATAGGAAAAAAAACAATTATTAACAAGTTTCTTATCTTGATTTTACTTTTTTTAGACATTTTCATTTCTGTGTATGTGTGTATATATATTTGTGTTATATATAAAACACATTTACATATATATGTATACACATATAATGTATATATAACAAATGCATACATATATGTGTATATATAAATATATTTAGAGAGAGAAAATTCTAGAAATTATTTCATATTCTTTTTATTAATGACAAAGTCAGGCTTCTTGTCTCCTGAGGCACCTGCTCATGAATTTTCATTCAAAATAGTAAATTAATGTCCACACTTTAATATGTTTAGAGGGAAAGAAAATTATATATGCAACTGTACATAACATGTTCCATGCCTGGAAAGCTAAATTTTATTGTTTAGTGATATTATGATTGGGCTAGATGCCACAGTTATATCCCTCTTCCATGCTTAGATTCTGCATGGAGTAAATACTAGCGGGAGAGTCCAAGCTATTATTAATGTTAAATTGTATTTTTGTAAGATTTTCTTACCACTCCCCTTTGTGTCTTTTCTTAAAAACCAGGAGCAAACATCCCGACTCAAATAATGTGAACAGTGACTACTTAGTAAATATTTAGGGAAAGAAGCAATGTGGTAAAGAAGCTAGGAAACTTGAGCTATTTAATAAAACTACTGGTATAGACAGGTGGGTGTTTTAGATGTTTGTTAGTGTGAACAAACCATTAAAAAGGTCTATGTGTATATATATATATGTATATATATGTGAATGAAATACATTTATATGTACATATGATATTCAACTTAAGGTAGAAAAGTAATGAATATTTTAGCATTTTCTTCTCTTCAACCAATAATCACTCTAATTTGATGATTTCTTAATTTGGTTGTCTGTTTTAATCAAAATTCTTCCGTCAGCCAAGATGAGATCTCATATATTTACATACAACTCCCATTGATTTCACTTGGGTGAAACTTTATCATTTAAGCAAAGTTTAAGTTGAAATGTTGATATAATTATCTTTTCTCAGTTCATGTTCTCCAGGCCCACTTAAATGAAGAACTGATCATTTATTTCTTTCTCCTTTTGGTTTTAATATCCCACCCCATAGTCTACTCTTCAAATTTTGTGGGTTGCATTTCACTTTCCCCAGTTTTTATTGGGAAAGGGTAGCCATAATTTCAGATGTCTTTTTAAGTGGCACACAAGCAAATGCTTAGTAGTTATTCTTTATTATTTACAGACGAACTTTGAAATCTTCATGGTTTATTTATCCACCTATAGTGGTTGGCTGGTTGTTGAGTAGGAATACTAATTCAGATTTCACAAATACTGGAAACCTCTTGCTACTCAGAGAGTGGTGCCCGACCAAAAGCATTGACAACACTTCTTAGAAATGCAGAATTGCATCCTCCTTCCCTAGTAGGAGTTAGTACCTTCATTTTTCTGGACTAGTCAGCTCTGCCCATTATCTTCAAAGCATTCTTGTAGGCCACCATAGACCTGCTGAAGTTTCTGTCTGCAGCAGCTATATGTACCACTAGTGCCTAATGAACACTTCTTAACCAAGAAGCTTTGTAATGATGCAAAAACAATGCGAAACAGGCAGATTCTGATTTAGCTTTCCCACCCCCAGTTCACTTGTTTAACGTATCTATTAAGTGTATGGTATGCATTTTCTTGAAAAGCTGTCTGACACAGAGAGACAAAAACAGAGTGGTGATAAGATACTCCATTAACTAATCCACATTCATAGCTGAGGTCACTATTTCATGAACAGTAAAGGGAAATTTGCCCCATGGAGTCTGACAAAACTGTAGTATTTCTCTTAAGGGTGGTTTGGAGGTGGAGGACAAAGTCAGAGTTTTCATCCTGTACTTTCATTTTCTGATCACAGTGTTTTAGAAGAATCTGGGCTTTACTTATTCACCAGGCTTTCAATAGAGAATCACATTAATCCTGTTAAGCTCCTTATTCTAATGATTTATTTTGTTGAAAACCATAGTGATCCTCCTTTGAATTTTAATGATTGCTGGCTATTCAAAGATTCATTGTTTTGACTTCCTGTCCTTACCTTTGTTTCCTGCATGTCTGTGGGGAACACCTGTCTAATACTGGATCTGCCACTGGTTCTCACTGGCTTACCAGAGTCACTCAAGCCTATCTGTGAGTGTTAAGCTGAAATGCTAGTTACTCATCCATGACAATAAATGTAGGATACATGTTTGCAGAGAAAGGCAGATAGACAGCAGAGGGACAGATGAATGATTGAGTCATTTTCTAGTGAAAATAATAGTTTTGATTTGTTAGCATATGTTATCATTGTTGAAAAATCTAGATAATATTTTTATGAATAAACGATTGAGATGTAACATCTAGGAAATTTAAATGAGAAAGCAGTTCGGATTTTGAAAGAACTGTCTGTACCCCAAATCAGGGACTATAAAAACTTCAGTTCAAGTTACTGATCTTCCATTTCTCAGTACATGAAGTGGTGGTGCTTTTTTTTCAAGGCCATAGTCATGGTCTGTTTGTTTAGAAAGGGTTAGCAAATGGTAATCGCCGTGGTGTGGCTCAGAAGTGAGTACAGGAATTACATGTTGTGCTTTCAAAATCCAGGAAGTGGCTGTGTCACAGCCTAAAGTTTCCTCTCTGCCCTCTGTGCAACCATACAGAGGATTTTTCCTTCTCTTTTTACAGGTATTCACCTAGGAACAGCATGGGTTTTTAAGAATATATTATTCTAATATGAGATTTTTAACAACTACACTGTATTTATGCATAATACATTTTTGTGCTTTATCTTCAGGCTTCTGGACTTTGATTCAGAGTATCAGGAGCTCTGGGATTGGCTGATTGACATGGAGTCCCTTGTGATGGACAGCCACGACCTGATGATGTCAGAGGAGCAGCAACAGCATCTCTACAAGGTTAGAGCTACCCTTCCCTGCTTTACTGTGCTGCAGATCTGATCAGCCTGACAAGTCTCTCTCTCAGGATACCTTTGTGTTCATTGTATGTATCATGGCGTCTATTAGAATTCCCTCCGCTGTCCCCAAACTCATTTCCATCCCTAGTGTGCTGACAGGTTACAGCGACATCATAATTGCGAGAAAGTTCCCTTTATCACATTCCATTTGGTGTACTTCTTTAAGGACAGAGCTTTACCTTCAAGATGAATAGCAATAAATGAAAATGCATTAATAAAAAAAGGACTGAAACAAAACCAGGGACAGACAGGCTGGTAACACTTAGCAGTGTATGTTTTGATTGGAGCACTCAGGTGGATTTGATCCACCCATTTACATCTTCCCAGAAGAAAGAAATTTGCCTTCATTTTTGACTTGTTGTTAGCAAAGTACAGGGCTCATGCAATCTAAGGTATGTGAGTGATGCATAGAGCAGACTTTGTCATTAAGTCTGTGCATTTTCAGATGGTTTAAGAATTCTTGCTTGGAATTCATATTGATTTCAGGCAATCCATCTGATAACTATCTATATTACTTCCATGTCTGCTAGTTCCCCCCTTAACCTAGAGTGTTTTACCAATTCTACTTCAATAGCCTTAGAAGTCCTTACTAAACAATCATGTGATTTTTACGGGGGGAAAATGACTGTAAGATTCACAGTCCCTGAAAAAGCTGTGGGGGAAGAAAGGGAGCCATTCTCCTGAAATATCAGCTGCAGTAAATCTCCCTCATTTAAGCAATTTTTATTGGAGTAATTCTGACAGTTGTCATCCTTGAATTGCTTTGAGCATATGGCATATTTCAAAGAGCAGATTGTGAATCATAAAAAATAAAATTAATAACTAACCACAAAATCAGCAACAGTATAATGACAAGAAACAACTACCCCTCTAGCTTTTTAAAAATTCTTAGAGAATAAGAAGTACATTCAAGGTCAAATAAAAGTTATCTTCTTCAATTTTAACATCCTATGTAAACTTTTTAAATAAACTATTTTAACTTTTGCCTCCTCCAAGGAGAGAGGAGGCATGCTTTTATAGTGTCTGATTGACATTAATTATTGTCCCTTGGGAATCATTTTAGTTAAGAAAAGATATAGGCTCCCTAGGGACTCGGTAAATGGGGACATTTTACTCTCTGAAGAATTCTGTCCAGCGCTGACTTTGTTTGGTGACTTTTCTATTTCCTATAAGAATAGCTGTCCGTACTACCCAAAATATTTTCTGACATTGTTTGACTAACAGTTTCCAACTCACTAGGCTATTTCACATCTCATGTCAGGATTAGAAATTACATATGAAAAATGCTTACAAATCTATATTAATTTACAGCTAGGAAAAAATTTTCATTTCTAAACCAGTATCTCAGAACTTTATTGCAGTTACATTGCCAAGAAACATTTCTTCTTGATGCATTTTGTATTTTGCATATAAGCCACTATTTTCTGAAACATTACTATTCTTTGTCAAAATCACAGCCATGTAATTTGCATCACAATTAATAGGAAGCCACTGAATGAGGAAAGCAGTTGTCTTTTTCTTCTAAGTGCTTTGCCTGAGAATTCCCACTCTGGCACACTGAGGGTGATTATTCCACCCACTCAGGGCTTCTGAGTTAGAGTGCTTTTCCAAACATTTTCCATACTATGCTGTTTTCATCTGTGACTCATCCTGTCATGCTGCTTCCTCTTTTAGGTCTTCAACATAGACTATTACTCTCTTTGCATTTGGTTTGTAAAGAAAATATTACCAAGAAACCAAGGGAAAATGCTACCAGCCTGCCAGGGTCCTGGTGTGAGTAGAGACCTGGAAACTTCCAAAGCAATCCCAAGGACATGGTGTTAGGAATCCTGTAGAAGTGTGGCTTTTACATTAGAAAAACTGACTGAGAATTAGTTTGAGGTCTTGCCCAAGAATCCCTAGGGCTTCCTGGGTCAGGTCAGCATTTTCAATGCTCTGCTCCTGTGTTCTAATCTGCTTTTTCAGGAATCCACTAAACTGATGACTTATTAGAGGAGAACTTGTAGCCTATTGATCCCAGAGAGTCCTGGAGGATCGGAGCTCTTTAATTGCTCTCAGGCTTTCAAATGCCACGGAACCACCTTGATCATCTTTAATTTTCACACTGGCTTCCACCCCTGCTTATCAGTGCTTTAACAAAAATTCTTATTAAAAGCAGCACTGATGTTTGGACATAAAGGATCTTTGGAGTTTGTGGGACCATGTTTCCCACCAGACAATGTTTACTGTTCTTCCTCCTGAGCCTGGGACAATGTAAGATGATCTGAACCTACTTCAGAGAGTTCCCAACTTATTTTACTTGATCTATCTTCATTCCTGTTTACATTTGTGTGTGTGTGTGTGTGTGTGTGTGTGTGTGTGTGTGTGTGTTTACATGTACCACTTTGCATACGTGGAGGTCAGAGGACAATTCAAGGGGAGTTGGTTCTCACCTTCAATCATGTGGGAGCCAAAGATGAAATTCATGACCTCAGGCTTAGCACCAAGTATTTCTACCCACAGAGCTATCTCGCCAGTCCTTTGCATTTATTGAAAGTTAACATCAGGAGAGATGCTTTGCATTTCACACACACACACACACACACACACACACACACACACACACACACACTCCAAGTACATTGGTGCAAGCCCATGCCTCTAATCCCAGCTAGGGGAATAGCTTTGTGGAAGAGCACTTACCTGGCATGTGTGATGCCCTGGGTTCAAAGCCCAAACAACAATGAAAAATAGAAATGAAGCTCTCAATAGGTGATGTAACTGAAACGGATAACTATGAAATGTCTAAAGGAATTCTTGAGATGAACAAAAGTAAAAACTAAAGCAAGCATGAGCAAGGGCAGCCACTGTCCATCCTGTCCCTGTACGGAGTCTTTGTCTCTCTGTCCCTGGGTAGCTTGGTGTTCATTACCTGACTCCCTGGCACAGACAGCTGTGTCCAGATTTATGCATTTGGATAGTCCTAAGTGAGTCCAAGGTTCACACTTGGAAATGCCAGGTCAGAGAGAATCTAGATTTTTCTAGACTCAGAAAGTGAAGCTCAGTTAGCATTTTCCATATTAGCTGCTGATGAACCCATCTGGTTTGATATTTTGGTTTCTACTAGAAAGCCAGCTACCCCTAACTCTTAGATGGAGCCACTCATTCAGAACACTTTCTGAGGCGAACACTTCTTATGTTGTTTATTTGAAGCCAGCCAAATACACAGGACCATTACAGGGCAAGAATGGGATTGCACAGGCAAAGGATACGTTGATACAAGACAGTGTAGTTTAGAAGCCTCAATATAGCCATAAAGTATAAAGTGCACTGAAGCTGCTTCTTATTTTCAGCTTGTTAGACATTTAAGACTCTACTTTCTAATTAATTAAACTGCATCATTTTGAGAAAAATTCAATTCTTATTAAAAATGAAGTATTCTCCCATTACCTTTTCTTTCCAGTTTTAAGATGGGAAGATGAATCAGGAGCATATTCCTGCCCCCTTCTCTCGCCCTACCTCTGTGTCCATTGTCTAATAAACACTGGCGGTGCCTTCAGCCTAGAAAATACAAACATCATCCATTCTTGGTTTTTTTCTGCCTCAGTCAAGGAGAAATTGCTCCCACTCCCTCGCAGTCTCGCTCTCCGTTCTTTCTTCCTTTCTGAGTAGGACAATTTAATTTGTCAAAAGTAACCACCGTGATTTCGAAAGTTCAGCTCCTATTTGGACTAGAGTTACGAAGCCAGAATTTATAATCACAGGGAGCTGTCAGTCTCGTGGTCTGCTTGTGCATTAACTATTAATGGAGAAATATTTAAAAGCCCACTTGCAAAGGAAAAGCTCCATTTTTTTTTTTTTTTATTTTTGTAGATCAAAGGTGGCATTATTCTTGGGCTCAGGGAAGCCCAATCGCCTCCTCCCAGCCTACAATTTTTATGGACTGAGTGACCTAGAAATATATGTCATCAATGGGAGAGCAGAACTATTCTCCCATCAGTCACTCAGCACTGACTTGGGAATGATTAAGGTCTCTGGACCACCTGACCTCCACCAGTTCTCTGATACCTACAAAGCACACTCAGAAGAGCTTGTCCTAATCTGGTGTTGATGTTTTAGGCCAAAGGATAGCTTAATCTCAGCACCCAAGATAGAGTCTGGTGATTATTGTAATAATACAGGAGTTTCTTTCAGATGGCACAGATAGATGTGTGTCTTGAGGGAGTCCCTTAGCTGTTTCTCACCAGTATTAGCATATAGTTTCCAAGGGTCTGAAAGGGACCCTTCCAGGTATAATCTGAAGTTAATACTCACCAAGACTTTACTGCCAGAAAATTTAAGGCAAATTTTTTTAATTTTTAAAAATCATTTCATTTATTTATGTTTACATATTATTTATATAGTTTCATATTTTATGGAAACAATACAAGCTTTCTGTATCTTTCTCTATTAGTATAATTTTCTAAATGTCCTGTTTATAAAAGAAAAAGATCTATTTCTTTCACTTAATAGTTACTGAACATATAGACTAAATTTTTGCATCTATGAATTTCAGATTGTTTAAGAATCTTCATGAAAATATTAAACACTAAAAATATTTTTAAAATGTACCAGATACAGTAGCATATTCCCATGGTCTCAGCTGCACTTCAACCCTGTTATTTGGAGTAGGCAACATAGCAAGACTGCATTTCAAAAGACCATTTTGAAGTGAAAATACAAATCAGAACTGGGAAAAACATACATAGACCAGAGGCCACTTCTGCAAGAAGAGTTGATATACATGGCTTAGCTGCATAGCTTGTGGTGTCCTCCACAGCTAGGAAAAAAATGAGTCATTGGTAGCAAAAGCATAGAAGATGGACTCACTTACACCAATACACATTTTTCATGAGAAAAGTCAGTCATTTTTAAAAAGAAGCTAAGCTCATTGGACACATATATGTCACCTCAAGACTATCAAGTATTTATTACAAATAAAGTTGCAACCAAATATCTGTATCCCCTGAACTAATTCACAGTTCAGTGCCTCAGTTGCCAAGTAAATTTTAGAGCCCAGATCTCACCAGGAGACTCCTGTGGAAAGTAACCAAACAAAAGAAAGGCAACAGGGGAGGATTAAACTAATAGACAAATGCACTGGGAAGAAAACACAAAATAAAAACCCAAACAGCATTTGAGACATAACAATGGAAGAACCGGCTTGGAAATAATTATTAGAAGAAAGAGTACAGTTTGCAGGAGAACAGGAAAATGTTAACGTAGGAGATCTGGGTGTGTGTTTAAAAGGCTTTGTGACTTTAAAAGAAACGTGTATGAAGTATGATTAGATATTCAGAGGAATAAGAAATATAGAGTAAAAGAAGATAAATGGGACATACTTGGCTTGTTATTTCACAACGATTGATGCCAAAATGATGTTGTCATTGCTATGAACTGATCATAGAAAACACATTAATCATGCTATGCCTATATTTTATAAACTCACAAATATCAACCCTCTGGGATGGATTCTTTTCATTTTGCTTTGAACTGAGCTGTTCTAAATAATTTCAGATGTTGCTTGATACTCTCGCGGCTAAACTTGAGTTCCTAAAACTACAATGTGTATCTGCTTGATGGTTCAGGCTATAATAGACCAGGCTTAGGGTTGAAAAACATCCACAATGTTTATTGTCTTTATATAACATATAAGTAGACTAGGAATAGGTTTATGGAATAGGAATGTGAATCAAAATTTGAATTCTGCTAGTTAGGCTTCATATTGGGATTTCAGTACTGAATTTTACATTTCAGTCTTGATAGTGCAAAATGAAACAAATCTCTAGCCATTGAAGCAGTCAGAATAGAATGTACCAGAGAGAGCAGGCACACAAGCTTCCTAATTTTTTACCTCATTCCTAGATGATTAATTGGATAGCCTAATTGTATGTTACATTAAAACTCCATTAAGATAAGAAAAATATGCTTAAAATCATTATAATTTTTCAAATAACATTATCTAGTCACTTTTAAAATGACCAGAAGTGATGTAGGAATGAATTTGTTGTTCCATTTTTATTAAAGTTCAAGAAAGTCCTTAGATTAACTGACAACATTAATTTGAATGCTGATGAATCACTGTTTGATATGGACACTCAAATTTATATTTTTTGCTTTTTAACTTGGGAGAGGGCAGAACTCTTTCTGGAATGTTTAGGGAAAGAAAAAGGAGATCAATGTGGTTCCCAAACAACCCCTGAGACACGGTTCCTGCTGCAGCCTGTAATTCCTATTTGGTCCACTTTTTCAAAGCGGGGCTGGGGAGAAGGATGTTAGGAGAAGAGGATGCCAAGAAACAGTTGGCCCCTTGTAGAGGGCGAGGAAGGAGAGCCTGGCCAGCAGGCTCTGTTTCCAGTGGTGAGCTGCTGTCCGGAAGGTGCCTTGGCTCTGGGGCTGTCCTGCAGCATTGTACTGCTCTTCTCCTCTCTGGCCTGGCCGGCTCTGGCCTGGAGTGGATCAAACAAGCGGTGGGGGGAATGTTTCCCTCATTTGCATCACTTCTAGACAGCCCTGTCGTAAGCTTTGCTGACAGGAAATCACCGTCTTTGTCACCTTTTCTCAGGGCCCTCCCTTTGGCAGAGATGGGCCATGTGACCACGCTTAATCACAACAACGGGCTGGCTGGAGACTCTGACATGTTTTCCTCTGCTCTTCAATAAATGGGGTAGAGGAGCCGGTGGTCGGAAATGGCTACATTAATTTTAGAGGAAAAAGATAATTAACATTTGAAGGCCTGATGCTCTGATGCGAGAACCTATGGAATTATTCAAATCAACGTTGATTTATCCAAAACTTGTGAAAACTATCTGCTTTAATACAACTGTTTGGTTTTATTTCAGTCTTGAATAGTGAGGGCCGAGCACATTAGAGGGAGAGTTGGAAGAAAGCGGGAAGAGGGGTATTTGGATGGGAGAACAACGAGAGGAGTGGAAAAGAGGAGGAAACCAGAGCAGGCATTAGCTATGTTTGAAAAAACAAGTTAACAGGGCTAACCCTTCAACATTTGGGGCTGGAGGCTGGAGCATGTAAAACACCACTTAGATGATATGAATAGGACTCTGGCAAACAAAAGCAGCAGTGTGCTCCTAGAAACCGGTGCTTAAAGGAGTTTCCTTGGCAACAGAAATGCAGTTCCAAAAGTAGACAGAACTTTCCTCAGAAAACATACTATTAATAACAACCTTCCGGAACAACTTGGAACAATTTGACGACTTGGCAATAATAACGCCAAGTATTCAGCAAATTAATCTCACACATAGAGCTTACATTTCTCTTGTCTGTGGTTCTGCTGGACGCTGCCTAGAACTCATTGCTTTTCAGTGGCTCAAAAGTGAAGAAATATTTCTAAATGCTGTCATGGAAAAAGGAAACCTAAAGAAATCTGAGGGTCCAACATGACTGGCCAACATTTGTGTTCAGCCCTTGGGAACCTACTAAGAGATCTTAGTTTGGGGAGACAAGTTTATTTGAATGAGAGCTGCTACTGGAAATCATACACTTTAACCACCCACTTTACAATAGAGACCCTTCCTAGAACCAGACCTGAAAGGGTTAAGAGCACATCTGAGGCCATCAAGGGTATCAATGCAATATATAAATGAAATGCTAAATATGGGCTGAGTGTTATTTTTTAAAGCATCGTCATTTCTTGCCATCCTTGTCAGCTCAGAGATTGGACTCATCTTGGGTCTACTTGGCCAACGGGAATCATTTGAATTCTCCTAAAGGCTGCTTGCCAGCTGCAAGTGGAGTGTTCCCCTCCTCCGACCTTTCTTGAATCCTTGGATGTAAAGGTTAAAAGTAATCAATATCTCATTGTGCTTCTTGGTTTCAGGGTAATAAGTAATAACCATCATGTTAAATCCAAATGATTCCAGATCGCACCTAAATGAGCTGACCTGTTAGGCAGGTGGCATTAATTGCAATCAGGGTAACAAGCCGAGTTTGCTAATAAAAGTTTAATTGAAAAAAAAAAAAAAAACAAGACTTCAATCTTTAACTTTTTGAAAAATTTACTTAATAAAATGGAAATATAGTATCTATTTCTATGTTAAGCCGAGAGTTTGCCCCATGCCCAGATATTTGTAGATTTCTTTTTGATTTTTGTAAAAGTCCTAACAAAAAAGGGCATTTATCTTACCATCTTCTCTGGCTCCCGATACTCAATGAAGCATATGTACTTCAGATAAATGATTTAATAGAAATGTCATCAATTTAATTTTAAAAGGCATGTTCTAGTTTGATATTACATATTTTTACAGCTTATGTTCATAATTTGACTAATCTGGTTTGGAGCTAGAAAAATTATATATTATTTGATTAAACTTGATAGACCACTAATATGAATTTGGGCTTGTTATTTTGTTAAAAATTAGAACAGCACCAATGCTTAAGGATGAAAACCTAGTATTCTCATTGACAAAGGGATAGTGATATGAAAAATATAAGAATTAAGTTTAATGTTCCATGTAATTATATAAGAAAGGTATTGGTTATGATAACCTTAAAATTACTATATTAGGTATATATGCCATTGAATATAAACACTTTGTCTTTCTTATGATTCTATATTTTTATGGCTTAGTAGAATTTAATACGTGTGTTTCTGAAGTGTAAGGCAGGGATCAAAGTTATAGAGGCAGTATTTTAGTTATTTCAGAAAGTCTAGAATTTGTTCAGAATAGGTGGTCAGCCCCAAGGGAATTATCTCAACTCCATGCCTTGGCTCAGGACTCAGTATTCTGCTTCTATTTGTCTTTGTCCCACATCCGTGTCTAACTATACAAGGAAGACACTTCATGGGTTGTGGTGTGCAAAACCCTTCATGTTTGGAGCAGTAGACGTATCTCAGCTCCACAATCTCCATTCTCAACCGCTCATATTTTTTACATCTTAGCCCGAAGATTCATTTCTTTGGAAATAAAGAATGACCTCTGCTAGATATCTATATTTTGAGGGTGCAATTTTGAATTAAATGCCAATCTTAAACTCTAGTTTAGATGGACAGTAAATAGATATGGCTCATTTGATACAGTGTTTAGCATTCATAATGCCCTGAGTTTGTTCTTAGGCACCATATAACCAGGCATTCTAATAACAACACTCACAAAATAAATCAAGAGGATCAAAAGTCCAAGGTCATACTAGGCTACACAGTGAGGTTAGGGCCAGGCACCTGGGCTATATGAGGCTTTGTCTCAAAAATAGTATCTAGTTTAGTTGAAAGGGCACCAAAAAATGAAAAAAATAAAAAAAAATCAACAGAAGATATCCAGAAAATGGGTCAAGTACAAATTTCTCCTTTATGACTTGGTAAAAAGGGAGTTGTGTTTAAAGGTGTGCATGTGTGTTTGAGTCTGTTCATGTGCCATGGGATGGGAGTACAGATGGGAATCCAGTGTTGAAGCATATGAGCCTGTGAAGGGGCCAGTCACATCCAAACCATAGCAATCTTCAAAGAAAACACGATCAATTTGAATTGGCCCATCCTTCATCAGACAGTTACATGGAAACCTGACATTTTTCTATGATGCCTTAGCACTCCAGGGAATTCTTCCTTCTGTCAGATTAGAAAAGCTAAATCTGAAAATCTTTAGTTTGTGGGAAGATACACTAAAGGCAGGAAGATTCAGCTTGAACTCTGATATCACCAAAGAAAGTTTCCAAGGAAAAAGGTCCCTATGGAGAGATACCCCACAGGAATACCATTTGTGAAAAGGCCACTTTCCAGTGCTGTCTAGGAAGCAACTTCAGTTCTCAGAAATGGGAGAATTTTTAGCATATTTTAATAATGTGGGCATTTTTAAAGCTCATACATGCTTAAACTAGGCACTAGACACTGTATCCCAGTGAGGTACACTGAGCCAAGATACGAGGAGCCATTTCGGCTGACCTTAATTCAGTTATATGAGGACACAAGCACATAAACAAACATCTACATATGTGTATATATACTTTTTTTTTCCCTGAAGGAAAAGGCACCAAGTTAATACCCTATTGCTTTAGGATTTATTTTGGTCTTTCTACTAAACCTTTTTATACAGAGATAGGATGTTTCTCTAGAAGAGCATCTATACATCCTAAGACTCATCTAAACATACTATTCAGCTGCTTTCCCTAGTTGATTCCATATGTCTATAGACATTTGCATAAAAAATTTATGATTGTGATATTCCTCTTGTCATGTTATCCATTAAGAACTGAGAGACTTGTGGAGGAAGTATGCACAGAAATGCATTTATGCACACACATTTACATATGGGCACACACGTGTATGAAGTATTAATTTGTTTAATTAAAAAAGTCTTTCATCAAAATTGAATTTAAATGAAACCAGGGTCCTTATACTCAAGACATTTAAAGAATGCATATATAAATAAGTACACAAATTCCTTCATGTATGCCAAGTTTTCAATCAGGAGAACATTTCTATGTTGTAAATCTTGGCATATTGGATTTTACTGCCTTTCTTACAACAGCACAATCCCTTTTAATACTCATAACTGCCTCCCAAGAAAGCTCCCTTCCAGATATTACATTGAGCTCTTTAGTATTAATTAAATGCATATTCTAAGTCATGGTGCTAGATTTAGACTTGGTAGGTTAATAATGACCAAGTAGTGGCAGGTGAGATACCCAGAGAGGGGGGTGGGGGGAGTAGAGAACTGACCTACACTCACACAAACCTTGGCATATGTATTTGTGTATATGCAGAATAAATAAGTATAATATTTAAAAAAATAATGATTACAAATTTGTTAAAATATTTATGTGCCAACAGGGAAGACTTTATGTCTGTGGTGTTTATCATTAGTCTCTAGTACCTAGCAGAATTTCTAGAAGGGGCATTATAGAAACTTAATAATTATATTTCAAAAATATTCCCAAAAAGCTTTTTGAATCATTCAAAGCTGTTAACTAGAAGTATGCTATCATTCCATGACTTTCCTAAGTAAGTCATTGAGTATAAATTTTCATGGCTTGTTATATTGTATATAAAGCCAAAAGTCTCTATCTTTGAAAAACTTAAAAACCGGAAAGATAGTTCTTAGTAATCACAGTGCTGACATCTGACCAAGTTGATATCAGGGGGAAAGAAGGAGAGATAAAAAAGAAAGAAAAGATGAAATCATGACAGACATAAACAGTACAACGGTGTGTTTCTGGTCACTGTGACTGGATAGGGAGTCTCTAATCTCTCAGTCATCAGTACTGTTCTCTGATACCATCTTGATCATTTATAATAATTAGGTGAATATTTGCGAATGACAATAGATGTAGACTTGTCATACCAAATTTAAGAAAGAACACTTAAGAGGTCAGAGAGATGGCTTAATGGGCAGAGGCACTTGCCGCTGAACCTGATTATTCTATGAACATCATATTTATGAGAGTGACATGTCCTGTGCAGATTCGAGAGTGAAAGCCCAACAGTACATGCCAACGAAGAGAATTGGTTAGTAACTGGAGGAGATTATTGGGATACAACAAACAGTACAATGCTCTTGGACCTATGGTAGCATAGAATTGATTCATTTTCATTCTCTTAATTATTTTCTAGTGTAAAAATTAGTGGATTTCATTTAAACACTTTCAAACATATAAATCATTATGCTTAGCTCATATAAGCCCCTCCCCGTTGCCCTCTCTTGTCACTCCTGAACTATCAAGGGGAGTTATTCACAGGCCATTGTAGAAAATGAGATTTTGAAGGCTGGGGAAATGGCTCCATTGATAAAGGTGCTTGATGTCTTGAGTTTGAGCTTCAGAACCAACAATGTTGGAAGGAGCAAAGCCAATTTCTGCAGGTTATGCTCTGTGTTGCACATGAGCATCATGGTGCACATATGCCCAGCTATAAATTAATAAATGTAGAAACAAATTTAAAAAGGGAATTGGGCTTAACTCAACATAAATGTGTATTTTCAAAGGCTGTGGTCATTGAAGAACTTGAATTCAGTTTACTCTTTAATTTTGTGGCGTTGGGAATATAAAGAAATGAGAGAGAGAGAGAGAGAGAGAGAGAGAGAGAGAGAGATTACTCTCTTAAAAGCTGTTCCTAGGTAAACTTAACATTTCTTTTTCATTATTACAGAAGGCTGAGACATGTTTTTTAAAACATATTTCTCTTATATTTTCATTTTATGTTATTCATAATTTTTAAATAACTGTCATATGTGGCCATTTTAATATATTTTACCTTGAAATTAATTTTGAATTTTTTTGAAGAATAGAAGCATTTCATTTTATTGAAGTGCCCTCAAGAACCACCCTGTGACCTCATTTATGTTCATTGGCACCTTTAAAAGATAATAGCTTTAAAACCCACCAAAATCCTATCTAGGGGTCTTGTGAATACACTAGAGCAGGACTCTTTAGATTAGTCAATGTTTATGTTCTCAAGGGCATCTTGCTTTCTTCCCAAATACCTATTCCCTCTCTTTATTCATATTAATGGCATCTATTTATAGATTAAATATTTAGTATATGAAGATTCATATAAAATGAAAATAGTTAATTTCAAAACAAAACAGAAATATTAGTGTTAAAAAAGTTTCCTTTTGAAATTCAAGACTTTCCTTTTTATTTACAGGTACTGGAGGCTACAGGAAAACTTGTGATTGAGTATTTTACTTTTTATTTGACTAATTTGAATACATTGCATATAATATTGTTATCAAAAAATAAGAATTAGCAAACACAAAATTATGGCCAAGGTAGAGCAAGTAATTATTAGTAGTTGTGTTGTGGAAGTCTCCTGTAGAATTATGAAAAAGCTAAAATAGTCACCATTTAGAACTAGAATTTGGTTGATATTTGCGATGAATTTGTGTCTTGATCTTATTTGTGTCCACCTTGAGATTGGTTAGGGTTTACTATCTTCCCACTGAGTCCTTACCTCCTCCTCCTTGGCTTTCTTGGACTGGGACCACTGAGACTTGCAAACATGCAGGAAAGACATTGTCATCCATATGCTTTGCTTTCTCCATCCTCACTCTTACCTGCCTGGTGGGTAGAAGACCCCTCCTGTACTACGAGGTTTCTGGCCTACACTAGCTGCAAGATCTGGACCAACAGTCCCACAGCCTTAAGGAAACACACAGATGTTTATATTAATTTTATGCTGATTGACCCTAACCCTAACCTTAACCTGTGGCTCAGACATATTGCTAGCTAGCTCTTTCATCTTAAACTAACCCATGATTCTTACCTTGTTTAGCCATGAAGCTTGGTACCTTTCCTCAGAGCAGCATGGTTTTCCTCTGAGTCTGCTGGCATCTTTACTGGTGTCTCTCTGGCTGCTTCCTCCTGCTCTTCCTGTTGCCAGAGTTTTCTTAGTCTGGTAGCCCCGCCCACACTTCCTGTCTGCCTTCTGGCCAATCAACTTTTTATTAAACCAGTGGGAGAGACAAATATTAACTATGTATCAGAATATATTCCCACAGCACCCTCCTATGAAGCACTTGTTGTCCTACAAACCACAAAGGGAAATCTCCATATTCATTGAACCTGCAGCATAAATCAATCTCTAGGGTTAAGCTAATTGGAATTCTTTTCTGCAACTGCAAAAATAGCAGAAGAATTGAAATTTAGCTAGAATTTCATAGTCTATGTTTGGATGATAGTTTCACAAGGCTCCATTCTCCCAAGATTGTGTGAGAAAAAGAATTAAACTATGAAAACTCTGTTGGGAACCTTCTCTGTTTAAAAACAGCAACAAAACAGGGCCACCAGGATCAATGCCAGAAATGTCAGGTGTTGCCAACCAGGGCACTGAGTTTAATTTTTAAAACCCTTTGGCTGTAGCAAATCATTTTGTTCTCACTGCCCACACTGCCACTTAAGGATGGACATTCCTAGCACTGAGTAAGACTCAAAGTCAATACTACCCTTACACTGTGCAATGGTTGCTTTCTCCCGAATATTCCAAAGTTAGCTCTCAGAGGTTTGTACAATTATTTAGCTACCTGGAAAGTGGTAATTTCAGTAGAACTTTGTGGGCTAAAGTGGCCTCAAAGACACTTTCATTTTATCCCCTTCCTTTCTAAAAATCCATTTCAGATAGGAGAGAATTTATTCTCTGCTAAAGATCTTTCCAGAAGGAATTCCACAAACTCCCATTAAAATGTTTAACAACTATTCCTACCCTGGAAGCCTTCTCATATCCTGAGTAAATGCAGTCTGTTGCTAGATTTGATTGTCAAATCAACCAGAACCCATGCTCTATAATTAAATATTTTCTGCCTCTTCTATGTAGTCACATTTTTCAAGTTTTGCAGCTTTCTTTTCAAGCTAACAAAACCATATTTTTACATCATTTATTTCAGTTTTGTCTACACTCCATCCAACTAAAACTATTTCCATGCTCTCTCATAAGAGAAAACATGTCAGCACTGAGAGGCTGCTGGAAAATCCATATATGTTAGGAACATAACATGCTCCATGGATTTCTCAATCACATTTTTCAGATCTTTCTTGTTGGTAGCTAATCAAGGACTCTGTGGATGGTTTAGAGGAGGGATATGACTTGTCTGGGATAGTTTTGCATATAGTGTACACCTTTAAAAAAATGTATTTAAAAAGAAAAAGAAAGCAACATAAGTAATCCTCTTTCCACACAGGGACAGAGCTGTGTCTTCTTGCAGTCAATGCATAATTGATTATTTATGAAGGAATGAGGCTTGGTGGTTTAGACCCAGTTTCTACCTATAGCATACAGTGTGTCAGTTTCCCTGGTTTATTGTCATATACGTGGCTATCTATTTTTAATGCATTGCCCTTGTCTCTTTCCCAAGCTTGGTTATTATATCTAGTGTCATAAAGCTATTGATGTAAAGCTTTTAAACCTAAAAGAAGTGAGGGAAGAAGAAATGGTAAGAGGTAGCAAAGTAGAAAGACAAGAGTAAAGAGCCCATCAAGTAAACAAAAGCAGACTCTGCAATACAAATGGGAAAGGGCTCAAAGCATGTGTGCTCAGTCTCTGCAGAAAAGGTGGCCGTGAGGCTACACAAAGCATTTCTAAGATATAAGGAGCTTATTACAATTTCCTCCAAGATTTTAAAACACTGCAAACAGTAGCTCTTAGGCACAGGGAATGATACACACCTTGAATGGTTCTTATTAAAATTCAATCAAGTACTGTATGTAAGGGACTCTTCTGGAGCAGGAATCTAAACAGTGCTTTGCAGGTCAAATCTCGTTTTTAAATAAAGCTTTATTGGAACACAACCTCATGCATCATTTATGTAGCTATGGCTGGTTTGACCAGTACAATAGCAGAGCTGAGCACGTTGAGCAGTGATCACACAGCTGACATTCCTAAACCATTTATATTTAACATCATGAAAAAAGTGTGTCAGTATCTATTATAAGTAATAATTATTATGACTATACTTTAGGGATATATATAGTATTCTTTAGGTTTGAATGATTTCTCAATTCAATTTTCTTCCTATTATACTCTATAACACCTGTTGCTCATCAGTATGTTTAAGGCTCTAATCATCTTTTTACAAACAACCCATATTGTTCATTTTCTTGCTTTTCAATGCAATGCTAATCAGTACATTAGTTCATTTCGCCACCAGGTGGCCTCCTATACTCTATTGTGCGTGCAGGACCCAAAGCAACTGAGAATGTGGCTCCTTCACTTCTTTGAACTGGTCATTGTCTCTGGTGCTTCACAGATGGCTTGGCTGCTCTGTGGTGCTTGTATTTCATATTTGGCCCAGTAACATAAATAAAGTCATATTGACTGCCTAATTCTAGTCAGAGCTAGATATAGTTAAGACAGTAAATAAAAAGATTGGAGTACATGGGATTACACGCATTTTTGTGTGTGTATGTGTACAGGCTCATATGCACCCCCCCCCCAGTGGACTTCTAACACAGAAGACTGGCTTTTGTTCTAATCTAATCACTACAAGGAAGTAGCTGGTGTAGAAGTTTCCCCAGGAAAAGATAAGGCCTACTCAGAGTCAGATCTGCATGTGTAGCGCCCCTTTGAAAAGAATCGATGCACCTCATCTTTGGGCTCTGGTTTATATTTTATCACTGTAGATACCCTTTTGAGTTCTTGATAAGTATCATTAAGGACACTGTAAAGAAATTACATGATGAAGTCTTGGAGAAGTAAACCAGAGCTTCCTTGAGCACCAACTCCCATATAAGTTTATTAATATTATTACTACATTTGTGTGTAGGTACATGCATGCCATGTAGCTCATGTGGGGGTCAGAGGCTGACATGTATGACAGGACACAGTGCATTTACTCCTGATATACCTCTCCAGGCTCGCACTTCTCAGGTCTCATTTTCCTCATTGTAAAGTAAGGAAGAGTTGGATTGGATTGGATTGTTCTGATTCAGATTTCAGCTTCACCTCTCCCTCTGGTGAAGAAATGGATATGATTGCTTCGATAATTGACTTTGCCTCTGGAGAATCTGGCAAAATCAGAATTCTGTGACAAAATTTTAAAGGCTAACAAACACATGTAAATATAGTATTTTTCATTTGTCACCTAAGTATAATTTCTAAATGCCATACCATTGTCATATGTGGTTAGTGAGTCTTAGATTATTCTCATGATTCTTTCTTTCAGCAGTAGATGAAACATATGAGTGCTCTGTGGTGTCATGGAAAGTTCTTTTACATTTTATTTTCCACACACCTTTATTTTCTTTTGTTTTTCTTTAGGAATATATACTAAATGCTATCTCTGTTTTTTACAACATATAAAAATATAGTCACTAAACCATTGAAAATAGTCATAACATTTGAACAAGTTGTTTTCCCTTCTGTTTGCCTTATATTACTGATTGACACCTGAAAACTGTAAATTGGTTTCATATATAATTTATATAATTGGTTATATCTGGCAATAGCCTTAGCTGTCAGAGCAGGACAGTGAAAAACACTAGTGTCCTCTTTGCTTCTCTGTTGCTGTGATATAAACACCATTGGCCAAAAGCAGCTTGGGGAGGAATGTCTTAATTCCTGGTACAGGTTAGTCCATTCCTGAGGGTGGTCAAGGATGGAGCTAGAAGCAGAAGCCATGGAGAAACTCTGCTTACTGGCTCCCTCGGTGAACTTATACAGCCCAGGCCCACCTGCTTAGGGATGGCATCACCCACAGTGGCCTGGGCCATCCTACATTAATTAGCAATGAAGAAAATGCCACCAACATGTCCACAGACCAGTATGATTGAAGCGATTCTTTAATCAGAGTTCCCTTCCCAGGTGAATCTAATTGACCACCAAGCTCAGCCATCACATTTTAGAAAGGCCCTAAGAGGCCCTAAGAGCATTTGTAAAGAACAAGCTCACTTAGGTTTCTGTTTCATTACTACTGTGAGAAGTGCAACATATTGATTTGTCTCCTTTTGGATATACCTGATGGAAGGAGAGTGGGTCACAGATCAGTGTTATCTTTACTATTTTTTTAAAAGCAAACTTCATAATGTTTTCCGAGATGGCTCTACTTACTTTCTTACAAACCATGTGGAAGTATTCACCAAGAGCTAACCTTCGCCTTTTCAGTAATAGTCATTCTAGATAAAGTGAAGTTATTATCTTGGTATGGTTTCAGTGTGCCCTTTCCTAATTAGTAACAATGTTGAGCTATTTTTTTTGTATGCTTTTGACTACCTGTATGTATTTTAAGAAATGTTCATTTCTAAATTAACAATTTTGTTACTGTTTTGCTGTTGGGTTGTTCAATAGCTTATTAATTTTTACATGGACCACTTGTTGAAAATATAGTCTGCATATATTTTCTTCTGCTTGTTCATTGCCTTCACTCTGTTGTTTATCTCCTCTACTGATTTTTGTGTCTATTCCTCTGCAACTTTACTGAATTAATTTATTGTATCTAATAATATTTTGAGGGAGTAGTTAAGAGTTTTCTGTACATAGATCACATCAAACGAAAATGAAAATTTGGCAGCTTTTTTATTTTAACTTTAGGTAATTTATATTTCTTCTTTCTGCCTAATTAGGTTCCCCATCAACAGGTGAATGGATAAAGAAACATGTACAGGTTTCCAGTGAGTGTACAATAGAATATTATCAAGCCACAGAGAGGAATAAAATTTTGTCATTTGTAACTATATAGATGAATCTGAAGAACATTGTATTGTGTGTAGTAAGCCATGCACAAAAGAAAAAATTACCCAGATCTTGCTCAGATGTAGGATCAAAAGTATTGACGTCATAGAACAGTGAGTAGTGGAGTTGGGTAGAAAGAGAGAGAGTACTGGGGGTATGGAAAAAGGCATAGAACTTCACACAGACAGAAGGAATACTTCTCAAATGTTCACAATATGCTAATGTATGGAGACAGAAATTGGGCACATGGAGAGAGAGAACTGGAGAATGACATTTAGCTACTCTACAGAGTTCTGGTTCACATGCTTGGATAATGCTGAGAACAAAGTAAAAACTGCCCTGCTACCTTAAGTGGTTAAATTGTATTATAGATAGATTATATCTCAATAAAACTGAATAAAAACAGGCTACAATAGGATAAAAGTGCTTTAGGTAACATAGTGACAAGTAATCATTGTACCCCAAATTTCCAACTGGAGTATTTTCTCCCGAGGATCGAGTGGCTGGAGGCATGTGCTTATTTGCTTAAAGATAAATGGCTCGCAAGTTTTGTAGTTTGCAAACTGCTTTAATTACTATTAAATCTGGTTAATAATTAATGAAATTGGGATCACTTTCTGTATGCCAAAACACAGAGACAGGCCCTCTCTTAGTTCTTACTGTTTAATCATATATATATATATATTTAAACTTTATTTATTTGCCTTGGTGTTTGCCTGGAACTGGAACTACAGACAGTTGTAAGCTGCCATGTGGGTGCTGGGAATCGAACCCGGGTCCTCTGGAAGAGCAGACGGTGCTCTTACCCACTGAGCCATCTCTCCAGCCCCTAATCATATATTTTGAGAGTTATCTTAAGTCCTAATACATATATTAAGAATTAATTGGGAGTATGGAGCTGGCTCAGTAAAGGCCCAAGTGTGAACATCCTGAACCAATGGGAAGCAAACTCAGTACCAGTCTGTAATCCCAGCGCTCCTCCTGGGAGAGGGAAGATGGGAAGAGCAGAGTCCCTGATGTTGGGGCCCAGCTTGCTGCCATATTCAATGACGAGCAACAAAAGAGACCTTGCCTCAAAGAAGATGCAAAGAACCAACACTTGAGTTTGTCCTCAGATTTCCATACATTATGTGGCACACATCCACATTCACAATACAAAAATAGACTCACAACATCACACACACACACACACACACACACACACACACACGTGTGCGCGCACACACACCATATATACATGACATACACAGATAAAATAAAAAGAATGAATAGACTAATGTTTTCACCTTTAGATTAAAGAATAAGAAATAATGTCATCTCAAAGTACTAACTCCAGGAGGATAAGCAGAAGACATGTTAGGCATTGTGATGTGCTTCAGAATACCAAATATTCTTAAAGGCTATCAGGGAGAGTGAGATGGTTCAGTGGGCAAAGGCACTTCCAGCCAAACCTGGGACCTATATGATTGAAGGAAAAAGACTCCTGCAAGTTGTCCCTGACTCCCACATACAAGCCTTGGTACCCATGTGCTCACAGATGAATAAATGCAAGTGTTAAAAATGCAGAGGCCATCTTGTTCTTTAATTTATAGTTTACTTTTTTAGAAAGGTAAAAGCAGACAACATGAAATAAGAGCAAAGGCAGCTAATTTGTGTGCATCCAGAATGCATGTTGGTTTTCTCTGTTTATGTAAGAGATGATAGCTGATCTGGTATTTGCTGGGAAGAAAATTAAATAAGGGAACAGAGATAGATGCTTTGCAGGAAAAAAAAAGCAATATGAGAACACACAAGCACACACACACACAACTAATATCTGATAATTCACTTAACATGCTTCTAGAACTTTACCCAAATCAGAATGTCATTCTAGAAAGGAATAGAAATCCTGTGGTGACCTTCAGCAAATTTATCCAGTGTGTAAATGGAAGTTCCCAATGGGCAATATCTTTTTCTACTTATAATTCAGTGTTCTATTTAGGGAAAAGAAGTAAAATACACAGATATATAAACTATTGCTATGAATATACTAGCACAGGGTTCTGCTGCCCTCGCAACATTGGGGTCAGGATTGAGCAAACACTTGTATAGTGTTTATTATTTAGCAGGCCTTATCTCTTGTCTGTGTTCATTCCTCCAATTCTTGTACCAACTTTATGGAGTAGAAACATTCTTGGGCAAGGAAAGGAGATCCAAGGAAGTACTGAAGTGATTATTTGTTTATAGAATTTGTGGAGTTACCAGTACAGGCTAATATCAACATGTTTCCTCCTTTCTTCCAAAGAGGAGAGAAAAATAGCTATAACCTTACCTTGTATATTTTACAAGATGGGAATTGAATGTGTATGTAATGTTTACCTTTTCAGTGATTCTTTTTTGATGTGACTGATTTTACTGTCCAATGTGACCAGATAATAATTATATCTCAGACAGAAGAAAAGGGGGAGGTATTTGCAGTCCTGTGCGCAAATGTTTAACAGACCGAAAGAAAATTTTAGAAAAGTTACGTGTATTAAAAGGGAAGAAATTCAATGAATGATGAATTCTGCATAAAAATGTGGAATTCTTACAAATATGGTTTGATTACATCTTCAAATACAAGCAGTGGAAAAACAAGTGTGTCTTCATCTTCGTTTTGTTGGTGAAGCCATGGAAAAATGAAATGCCTTCCCTTGGATTGTACGACATGCCATCCATAGAATGAAGACAGGCAAACAGTTGTAGGACAGGTGGTACCCAGGGGGATCTACCTCTCAGTGATGCAGAGAGAAAATCCTCTACACCACAAGTTTTAGTACCCATCTCTTCTTAAAAATTTGCCATTGTGTGGCAACATCCTCTTTTAAATATCCACGTCTCATACTCCTCTTTCTTAATCTCCTCTCAGCAAATGTTTAGCTTCTTAAAGGACATCATACTATATTCTCTTATGTAATTATTTCGGAAGGTTATTCACTGAAGACCTCTCCGGCTCCCGTTTATAACCTTCTATACTTGTTCCTTTTCCTCTCTGCTTTCTTTATTGTGTTCTCTGAACCTTTAACACCTCCTTCTCCATATTTTATTGTTCTATTCTTTGTAGTTGAGACACATACATATATCTGCTGTACATCTCTCTTCCCTCTGAGAGAGAGAGAGAGAGAGAGAGAGAGAGAGAGAGAGAATAAATTCCTTCTTTGACATAACTTCTACTAATCCTCCATGGGTGCTTATGACAGATTCCTCTGATGTAGCAGTAGCAAAGTGTGTATGTGTGTGTGTGTGTGTGTGTGTGCTTTACAGCAGTTACCAGTTATTATAACCAAGATTTGCTCTTTGAGATCTTAGTTTATACCAATAAATTTCTACTGTATCCAGAGCATTTTTTAAACTATGAGCTGTCATTCTTCTGCGTGACAGGCATGATTGACTGTCACTGAGAACTCTTGTATCTGGCCTTTTAGCCTCCACCTTGCAGTATTTAAAATATATAATTTTTGGAAGATGAGTAACATGGAGATGAGTATAAGCATAGAGGGTCACAGGGTGACTGCTTCAGTGCTTCAGTGTGTTTTGATCACTCCAAAGTCACTTGGAATGACAGTCTTGAACCTTGTTTACATTTAGCTCCCAGGACCTACCATTTTCCTCATACTTCCGGGCATAATCTAAAGAAACATTTTTGGAGAGCAGTAATACAGCCTAGCCGAACTAAGCTGCAGTGCCCCGTGGCCTGTGTCTGGGTACCAGCACTACCTTGATGGCCTCAGGCAGGTGGCTTGTTTTTGATTTTTATTCTTAAAACAGAGTAATATCCCTAACATTTCTCATAGGTTTTCCTTAGGAAAATAATAGTAAATATACCAGAGTGATGCACTGAAGTGATAACCAAACTTTCAGAGGCTGAAATAAAAACGCAGCCTTAGGCCCTCCCCACTCCAAAATATACACAAGTAGAAACAACAGAGGGGTTTGAAAAAGAAGGATTCGGGGACTGGGATTAGATCTAACCTCCTGTGTGCTGATAAATGTTCTTCCAAGAAAACATGCCTCATAAAGAGTTGCTGTGGCCTTTCTCTTTTCTGACACTTCCTAGATACTAACCATTTCTGCTATAGGAAGCAATTAACTTGATTTCTACCTGAAAATTGAAAATATTTCTATATTGGATGTTTTTCCAAGGAAAAGTCCCACAGAGGGAAGTTCAAAGACAAACAAAGCAATCGTGGTCTTTTCGTTTCTGTGTACTAACTCTTCTCCTAACATGTATTTCCACAGCTGATTTAAGTCTGTCTGATCTCTCTTTGGGGAGAAATTCAAATGAATAAATATTTTCCAACCTCCTACAACTAAACCATAATGTCAATACTTACAGTGGATAAAGGGTAAATAATAAATGGTTCTTGTACATTTGTTGCAGAGTCTATGATCTAATTCTTAAACCACATTTATCCTCATCTCAAGAAGAAATCACAGGTACTTTCAGATAAGTGGCCCTAGGGCAACAGATATTTTACCATACAAGGACAGATCCACAAGCAAGAATAGTCTTATCCCATTATAGATCTATTAAGACTACAGGTATAAGCTGAGAATACAGCTTAGAGTACAGACTACTTACTGTACACATATGAGTAACTGAATTTGATCACAAAACCCATTTTTTTTAAGAGCCAGGAGTGGTGGGATGTGTTTGTAATGCCAGAATTGAGGCTTCAGAAATAGGCTCATCACCAAGGCTCTTGGGACACTCAGCCTGGTCTTCTTGGCAAGTCTCAGGCCAATAAGAGAACCTCTGTCAAAAACAACAAATAGACAAATACAAATCAAACAGATGAGAAAGGAAACAGGTTGGTCCCTAAAGAATGACATTTCGAGTTTTCTGTGACCTCCAAATTTACACACACACAAACACACATACACAAGATTAAAGATATAAAAATCCTTTTATCTTTCTAAAAATGTCTTTTCTCTCTCTACTTGTCTGTCTGCCTGACTGTCTGTGTGTTTATATGTATGCCACATATATATGGGTACATAAAAAGGCCAGAAAGGGTGTTGGATCCCCTGAAGCTGGAGTTATATACAATTGTGAAAAGTCTGACATGGGTGCTGGGAATTGAACTCTGAAAGAATAGTATGTACTCTCAACCTCTGAGCCATCTCTCCAGCCCTCCCTTTTATCTTTAATAATTTTTTAAAGCTAGGGTGGTGATGCCTTTAATCCAGCATTCTGGAGGCAGAGGCAGGCAGATTTCTGTGAGTTCCGTGAGTTCCAGACCAGTCTGATCTACATAGTAGATTACAGGTCTGCTAGGGCTATATAGTGAGAGCCTGTCAAAAATTATATATACACATATACTTGTTGAGCACTTGATACATGTATCTAATGAATGTATGCAATGTATTTTGAACATATCCAACTTCTCCTAGATCACACGTTACTTCTGCCTCTCAATTTCATTTCTCTTCTGTATTTTTTTTCCTATGACTCAATGAGTCCATTTAGAACTGTAAATAGGCACTTGGGTATGAGATCATCTGTTGGAATATGGGCAATCAAAGACATCCCACCACTGAAGAAAGCGAACCCCACCCCACCAGCCAACAAATTCCAGGAGTTTTTGGTTAGGGTCAGGGCCCCTGCACCAAGTAAGCTGGACACTGCTAGGCTTGGTCATGTGTGAGTCTTCTGCATGCTACTGTGGTTCACGAGTGAATGGCCCTGTCATGTTCAGAAGATGTGATTTCACAGACGTCCTCTCTATGCTCTGGTTCTTCTAGTCTTTCTGCCTCCTCGTCCATGATGTTCCCTGAGCCTGGGGGAAAGGGTTGCTATAGAAGTCCTGTTTGAGGATGAGCACTCCATTGCTACTTCTTCTCTGTACTTTAACTAGTAGTGAATATCAGTGTTAGCTGCTATCCATTGTAACAGGAAGCAACTCAGAGTGAAAAAACTGCACTAGTCTACGGTTATAAGGATAAATATTTTGAAGGCCATATGAGACTATGTCCATTTAGTAAAATAATCATATTTGGTTCTCCTCTAGGGCATATGACCCCCATAACCATGAGTTATTGGCCAAGTTTATGGTACCATGTATGAGTTCCTTCCTTTGGAGCAGCCTTTAAATTGAATCAGGAACCTGTTGGTTACTTCTGTAATGTTCATGCCACTCTTGCACCAATGGACATAAGATCTGGGAAGGTTGTTTAAATTAACATTAAAAAATCGCAGTATGAGTACATGACAGTATGATGGCATTTTCATTTGGTTTTGGGGAGAAATGACTATGGAAAGGGTTTGTCATATGTTAAGTCTAATAGCACATGATACATTCTATATGTGGCTTCTCTGTGCCTGAGTCTTTAGTCCTCAAGGAAGGCTGAGTGCCCTAAATCTGAGAAGATAAAGTTTTGTGGTTATTGCTGCCATCACTGTGTATTTATGTGTGTTATCTGAGGTAGGGTTTCACTGTGCAGCTCACCTAACCAAGAACTTACAATCTGCCTGCCTCTGCCTTCTGAGTTTGGGGATTATAGGTCTGTAGCAACACACCAAGCTTGGGAAAAATGGTGGTAAAGTAGAGTCAGTAGTTTTTAGAAAATTGGAAAGTCACCAGGTTTCACAGCAATAGCTTTCTGATGAATCGGAGCTACAGTCTTTCCATTCTTACCCCTCCCCCCCACTTTGATTTTTACAAAGTGGAAGCAAGATATTCCCATCTGGAGAAACTTTATCAACAAAGTTAACTTAAGATGTATGTATTTTTTCCTTATGAAGTTAATTTGGTTCCTTTGGCATTATTTTTGAGGTGTACAACATCTTGGCAACTGCTTTAGTTTGAAACTATGTGATTTTAGAAAAGCACATTTCAGAATGTTTAATTCAGCGATACAAAAGCACTAATGAAATATGCATGTATGAATTTTATATCATATTAGTTCCCTCTTTCTTAAAATCTGAATAAAAGCCAAACATCTGGATTATGTTTAAAAGGCCTGAATTTCCAATTTTCAGAGGGAGCCCATCTATTTTGACATTGCACACTTAGCCTTAACGTTTACAGTGTGCTATTAACATTACTTGCAATTGTAGAAAATACTTGGAGATTTAAACAAACTTGGTCCCTCCAAATGCTAAAAATATATATAGATTTCAACTGGCTGCTGCTGTACAGCCCTGCACATCCATAGTTTAGGCTTCATCAGCATTTCCATTATAAATGCTTACACAGAGCGGGCCTGTAATTCTCATATAAAGATAAGGGGTAAGCTTTGACATATAAATTCTACTGTTGTACATTAAAGCAACAAACAGCCCTTCCTCTAGCACTTAGCTCAAGAAACTATTCACTAACCTAATGCTTCCTAAAATCCCTAACTATTGAAAATACTCCATCATTACCCCAAGAAAACATGATAGCCAGCATCCTTTGGGGGCTTATTCTTCACATCTACACCACCAATAATCAATAATCTATAGGCAGCTTCTGCTTTTATAGACTATTAGTTGGGACTATTTTGACAACTGAAATGAAGTGAGTATCATGCAGTTTATGGAAGTAGCTGAGGATATAATGGTTGTATATACCTTACTGCAATGGCATGTTATCTAACTGGTAAATGAGTTTCAGGGGACAGGATATCTGCACAGGAGTTCAGTGCAGACCTGTAGGACTGTGGTGTGTTTGAAGTTTGGCAGTAGTTAAGTCTCCAGTGGGGTTTAATTTATCACACTTGAACATTTGGAAAAATTTCTACAAAAAAATGTAAAATTGTTCTTTTACTACATATAGAAGACATTTATGGTCTGCAAATTTTGTTTTAAATTCTTCTTTTGTTTGGCTTAAGAAAATATCATAATACTGTAGTCAGTTTACATAAAAATAAGTGTGTGTGAGAAAACAATGAAAAATCCTATACTCTAGAATAGGAAATTTTAAAAAAGAAAAGCTGAGATTGTTGTACTAATTTCTGCTTCTCACATTTTCCCATCCTATCCTGCACATTAAAAGATGTTACATACTTGTGTTAACTGTTCTTACTATATGCTGACATGGCATCCCATCTGCTCCTATGTAGTGATATATTTTATATTTAATAAAACCAGTCTAGAATATTAGAGAACAGATTCACTCACAGTCAAGCCAGGAGGGTCAGAGAGTGGTAACTCACACCTTTAATCCCATTATTCTACAGATAGAGATCTTTCTGTGTTTCTGTGAATTCAAGGCCTAACTACCAAACAGTAGTGTTCACACCTTTAATTCTAACTCTAGAAATATGATGTAGAGTTGAACCCAAAAGTGAAACAACTGGGCAAAGAAAGCATTTAAGGCAGGATAGGAAGGCAGAGATTTATTCTGTAGAAGTGATGAAGAGCCAGGCTGAGGAATCTGGAAGATAGCTTTTACCCTGAGAGGTTGGCTGGGTGAGAATTGACTGTGGTCTGTTTACTCTCCCTGATATTCCAGCTTCCTCCCAATATCTGACTCTGAGTTTTCATTAAATACAAACTAGAATTTGTGTTTCACTTGGTGCCAGACATGGGACATACTTCCACATAAAGCTGGAGAAAGATTCAAAAGCGTTCTAGAGCACATAATCAGAGCCAAGAGCAATTTTCAGGTTGTATCTTTGATGGGGTCATGGTACAGAGATGCCAAAGAGATGCCAAAGAGAAAGTATCACAGAAGCCAGCAGATGCAGAGGGTAATTATGCTGCTCTGAGGAAAAGTACCAAACTGTATGACTGAACAAGATAAGAATCATGGGTTAGTTTAAGAGCAAAAGCTAGCTAGCAATATGCCAGAGCCATAGGCTGATCAGCACAAAATCAATACAAGCGTCTATGTGTTTCTGTAGAACTGCGGGTCTGTGGGTCTGCAAGTCCAAACCTCAGGCTAGGCCTGAAAGGCCGGGGCAGAAACTTCACGCTCCTATATGGTACACCAAAATTAACCTTAATTCGAGCAGTTGCGACATGCTGTGGCAATAGCCCACATCCACACTGAAGTGCACTTGAAGGCAGGGAAAGCCAGTAGAGATGTGAGAATTTGTAGCATAGTACAGCCCAGCTATAGTTTTATAGTTTAATGCAGATAGCCATTGCATCCTGTGCTGGTACATGTTTGTTAGATATCTACTGAGGAAATTAGATGGAAGGAAATTTTTGAGAGCAGCATTTTAAAGTCTGTGTGTGTATGTGTGTCTGTCTGTCTGCCCCCATATGTTCAAATTTATACATATATGATCAACATAAAGTGCCTTGCTGAAATCCGGACTAGCTATACAAATTCTATACTAAAGATCCCTCTGATACATCTTTATCAAGTAAAAGACCTGAGAGCTTTTCACTCGGTGATTCACAAATGAAGGACCTTCCTACAGTAGGGTGAGTTGAAGATGGCTGTGGATGTTCTGATTCATTTGCTCTTTCTTTTGCATCTCTGTGTTTAGGCCAGCTTCAACTGCACAGCCTCCTCTTAACATGGTCTGTGTATCTCCTCTTCACTCCCCGGTTTGCCCCCACCAAGACATCTGATATTTTAATCCTGTTCCAACAAGTGACAATTTCTTAGTTGGAGGTGTGGGTCTTGGCTTTTCCTCTGCACAGAATAATGTGATTGTTATGGCAGATCTCATAAATGCTGGTGAAAAAGAACTCAAATTTCTAAAACAGAGAAAGTTTAGATTCAATTTGCAGGCCAACCCTCACTCAACCCCAGAGAATTTCTCAGCCAGCTAGACTTACACTCTTGGCCTAGAGACTTCTGGTGACTCAGAGGAACTCTCTGTTGTCTATGCTGTATCTAGTTAGGCTTCAGACTTGAACCTCCAGTGTAATGTTTATAGATCACATGAAACAAATTGTCCATCTGCAGCAAGTCGATCTTTTCTGTCCTGAGCCCCCGCCCCCACCCCCGCCCCCACACATTGCTCTTTCCACTGGGGGTGCTCCAGTCTTCTCAGTTCCTTTAGAAGTCTCTTTTTGGTACTGAATACAATGGCCCAGTCTTCTGTGTTTACTGTGGTTACTGTTTGTTTTAAAACATCTACCTTTTAGTATTTGCTGACTCAAATTAAACCTGAAGGCAACTGAAAGCCTTGTCATGTCCATTTTTTTAAGTAATTTTTTTATTCAAAAAGATTTTCCCATATCCACCACTGTTCCCCTTCCCTCCCCTCCTCCCAGTCCTCTCTCAACCTCCCCCAACCCCATCCCCCTTTCATTCCCCAGGGAGGGCAAGGAATATCAAGGTCAGTCAGTTCGATTTGGTATATCCAGTTAAGATAGGCCTGAGTCCCTATCAGGGTTGCATAAAATGTTCCTCTGTAGGGAACAGGCTCCGAGAAGCCAGTTCATGCACCAGGAATAAACTCTGGCCCCAATGCAAGATGCTCTACAAACTGCCCATGCTGTTCCACTGTCTACATTGGGAGGGGTTAGTTCCTTTCATGAAGGTTCCTCAGCTGTCATTTCAGAGTCAGTGAGCTCCCAATAACTCGGGTCAGCCATCTTTGTGGGTCTCTTCCTCATGATCCTGACCCTTTTGCTCATATACTCTGTCCTCACTCTCTCTCAGCTGAACTGGGAGCTCGACCTGGTGTTTAGCTATGGATCGCTGCTTCTGCCTCCATTCATTCCTGGATGAAGGTTCTAGAATGACAATTAGGGTGGTGGTCTTTATAGGGGAAGTCCTGTTTAGTTACCCTCTCCACTATTGCTTAGAGTCCTAGCCTGGGAAACGTTGTGGGTTTTTGGATGGAGGAGATCATGAGAGAAGGAGATCTTCTTGATAGAGGGAGCCACCATGGGATTAGAGAGAAATCTGGTGCTAGGGTGACTTTCATTCTTCATGGACTTTCAGTTTCTGTCTTTTGGTAAGCTAAAGGAGGAATGAAGGGTATTTAATAATTCTGTCCTGCTTGACACCTGTCATTTCTCCTCAGATTTAATTGATCATGCCTGCATCTTTATTCCTTTTAGAGTCTAATAGTCTCATTTGAAATAGCATGAAGTGGTCCCCAGTGGATTCAAATTCAAGACACAGACATTATTTGGTTTGTATATTAAAAGTTTCAATGTAACAGAAATTATGAGATTTTTACATAAATGTATGTATTCCTGGCCTCACTTAAAACAACATACTAGTTGGTATTGAAGCCACATTGAAAGTACTTTTACATGTGGGGATAGTTGGCATAGCTTTAGGATAGGGCATATGCTGGTACATCCACCACAGACCAAACCGTCCTCCTTCGTCCTCTATCACTGGGATCAGATTCTAGTAATAATCATACTTGTGGCTTGTTTTTCTTTCAGTAGAGAAAGTGGCTCTCACTACCACAATACTTAGTCCTTGGAAGGTGAATGAGAGAAGGGGACTTATTCTGACCTTACTCTTGACATTACCTTCCAGACAGCAAGCTAGGAGAGCCAGCTATTGCTAGCTTGTGAGAGCCTGATAGAAAATTCATGAATTTTGCCAACATTAACAACCATTGGCAGCTCAGAATCTACCCCAATGGGAGCATTTATACTAGAGAATTCAACAAATGCTATAAACAAGTACTTTGTTTCTTCTTTGAGAACAGGCTAATTAGCTTAGAATACCTGTAGGTGTTTGACTTTATGATCTTGGAGCTAAATTGTTTATTATTTTATCAATTAATAAAATCAGTAGACTCTGGCAATCTGATTAATATGTCCTCACTCATGTTTTCCTTGTTTATGTTGTTAAAATATTGAGGAAGACTGGACAGAGCAAGAGGGTGGTGAATAGCCATGGTGATCTTCATGGACAGTATTCCACAGGTTCCCCGAAAACTTCCTGCACTCTGTGCTCTGCATGATGCGGACGGAAGTACAGCTCTCTAATCCAGGAATTCATCTCTTTGCTGTGGGGATTTGAGCCATTAAATTCTGAGTGTTTGTTGCTAGAAATTTAATCATCTTTAAAGTCTTGCTGGCAGTGCAGTGAAGAACTGACTGACTGCTATTGCTACAGAACTGCATCGGGAAAGAAAAAGGACCAAATTTCTATACAAGTTGACAATTAGGATTCCCATAGCCACTGTGAGTTAGCCCGCTCCTGGACGGGAGGTAGTACCAAAGCCTTTCTGAGCACTTCAAACGGACAAGATTATAATACAGTCAAATCAGAACTAAGTACACCAGCTGAAACTGGAGTCTGGTTTATCAAATCCAGATCAAAAGCATGAAATAGAAAGCATGTTGGATATTTCTTCCTTCAATTCCTCTTTTTTTTTTTTATTGGCATTAGAGAAACACACACACACACACACACACACACACACACACACACACACACACACACACATTAAAACCTCCTGACTGAATTGCTGTCCTAAACCAATAGATCCATGGAGTTTATTTAGCTAAAAGCCACAACAGACTTTGTAATGCAATGATGTAATCTTGGCTTTGTGTCATTTAAATTCAACCTAAAAATTTTTTTTTTCCTGAATAGGCAAGCTGACAACAATATTGTTCAGTGTGGGTTTTTATTTGGATTCTTTCCAAATGGTTCACATGCCTTCACAGTAACACATCATGCTGCTTACGTTTCCTCCCATTGCTTGAATTCTAAAGTTTCCCCTTTACTAGGCTTCTATTTTTCTTTTAATGTCTCAGTTATGTTTGTAAAACTAACCAGCTCCACCACAAAATTAGGATGTATCTTGCAGAGAGCATTCATTTTACTTTTTGCATATTTTTCCGGAGGTCATGTCAAGGTTAGTTTGAATTCCATCCTACATTAAGATTTCTTTCACAGCTATTTAGCTCGGCAGCCTACTCCCCGCTGGGGTCTGCCCCTTGGGCACGTCAAAGCTTCAGACCTGACAAATCACACACAGATGAAGCTGTACAGGTTTTTTAAACAGTTTGATCAGTAACTTTTTTTTTTTTTTTTTGCTTTTTCCCTATTCTTCATAGTAAGATTCTTTCTTCCTTTGAATTACCATTTCAGGAATAGTGTGTTTCTATTCCGGACAGTTTATTTTTGCATGACAGTTGTCAAATTAGCAGTGTCATTTATTACAGTAAACTGTACTAATAGCCCCCTGGTCACCAGGACTGTGGACATACAGACAAGCTCCCAACTAGCAAGACTGTCATTGTGTTGTGAGAACCTACTTGTAGCGGGAAGATTAGTGTTGGACTATCACAGATTTCTTTGGAATCAGAAAATAAAAATATATTCTGCTTAAAATCTGTTAGGAGTTGAGCCTAGAAATGTCTCCCAAATGGTTCTTAATGGGCTCTGATCATTATTTTAGCAAATTGTGAAACTAAACCTCTCTTTCCTGTTTAACTGATGAACTTAAAGTATTTGCCTGTTAATAAGTTATCTGCAAACAGTGTCTGCTCTCCCACTGAAAAAAGTTGGAAAATGAGCATACTCTCCATTTATGAGTTGAAAAATATTGACCACAAACTTCAAGTCAACTGAAGAAATGGTGTGCATGCTGCCACCTTGGCAAATGCCAAGAGAGCAGATTATGAAGCTTCCCCGTTCCCAAGGCAGAACATAGTTGTTTTGTTTGTTTGTTTGTTTTTGAAATAAAGCTATATAGACATTTCATTACATTTTTACTTGGGACAAACACCACCTAAAGGTTTTAGCTGTAGACTGAGCTGAGCACTTACACAGAGGAGGGGGAAACAATACTTAATGATGCTCAGCAGGAAAGTACCCAATGAAGGTCTATAAAAGGTTGCCTGGTTGAAACTAATTAAAGACAGGTCTAAATAAGGAAAGGAAAAAGGATCAAAGGGATTACATTAGATGGCACCATGCTATTTGGGGACAGTTTATTTAATTTTTATAATTTTATTATAGGAAAACACTAACTTCTGAAAATGTCCACTTGGGTCACCCCGCCCTCGTTTTTTGCAGTAGCTACATGTCAACAGGCAAACATCTTGCAGAAATCATCTCAGCACTGGCGCATTAACACATTATGGTGAAAAGAGAGGCTTGTGCTTTTCACGCAGTGCATTTCAGCCTTCAATTAATGTGAAAGCACTACAATGCCTATGCAACTTCTCTTGCCTAGTGGTGCACCATTTATCATTGGAGTTTTACATTGACCTTGACACCCACTTCATTAGAATAAAGATTGTCTACCATTTAGGTTACATTGTTCCTCTGCACAGAGACCCCATGCAAATTTCTGTTCAGATAGAAGCGCTGTGAGGCTGTCAGAGGTCATCTGCATTAAATGATTGCAGCTATTTTCCAACCGCTTCTTTTCATTCTACTCAATTCAGGCTAGAAGGATCAATCAAGTTCTCTGCCTGAAACAGTAGGACTGCTGGGAATATAACTGTTTTTGGTAGTAGTGGATATGCCCTAAACAGTGTTAAATATTTAATATAAACTCATTAAAGGCCATGCAAAGGCTTGAGAAAGATACCACATTTATGGAAATATCAAAGGGGGGATAGAAAACCCTTTTGAAAAATAAATAGAATAGTAATTATCACTTTTATAATTTCAGAAGATGTAATCACAATATTTCTTAGAGTTAGTTCTCTTTCCTATAGGTATTTTTTTCTGACCCTTGACATGAGTTAAAAAGAGGGGAAATCGGGAGACCTCATATTCTTACTTAGAATAAGGTTAACATGAAAAGTTTTCATTTATTGCTCTTCTACCTTTACTCAGTAACAATAAATTATGTACTGACTATATTTGTTTTAAAATATACAGATATTCCTGTGTAAAAGAAAAAAATGATTGCAGAAATAAGTCGCCTGGTCTCTGACTTAAGTTTCCTGAGTAATATAATTGGAATTAAATTATTAATGGGAGATACTTTTTAAAAGATTGTTTTATGATCTTCTATTAGGGAATTTGCAATTCATTTTAATATTTGTAGTTTGATTTATATTAAAGATAATGCAATCTATGTTCAATTAACAATACATGGCCAATGTAATGTGATTTCCAGATCATGCAAATGGAATAAGCTAGAAGAGGGGGAAGCGCAATTCTTAACCTCAGATGTAATTTGCTGTGCGGGTTCTGGCAATTTTAAATGACATTGCACTTTTTAATTTTTCCAAAGGCTCAGCAGCAAATTTATCCCAATCAAGAAAGCCTATTATTAATTTACAAGGACAATTGTAGGAGTCTTTATAATTTCTTTGTGCAATTATTCGCAATAAATTCTAATGGTAAGATACAAATAGTTTGCAGGAACTAGCCACTATTACTTGTCTTGCGTTTGAACCCTCATCTTGGATCTTGAGCATCCCTCTGAGTGTTGATGATACTGGCTCCTCCTGAAGCATCACAGGCTTTGTGAGATGCTGGATGCTGGCTGTCTAAAAGAGGGTAGCACAAGAGCTGCTGCAGAGGCAGCATTGGCCTCTACCAGTACAGCTGAGCTGTGGACCTGGACTTTCCTATAAAAAGATTCTTTGTTCACCAGTGAATAGCATTAGGCATGGACTAGCTGAGGGGCCACCATGAAGTCTCAAATGAGGAGGACAAACACTAGCTAGAAAATACAGTGTGAGAGTCACAGACATCTCCTTGCATTTGTGTGCAAAGTACATATTTTTACATATTATTTTGTGGTCATTTGGGGTGGGTGTGTTCCTTGCATACACTTTCTTATTAATAGACAAAAATAATATTTTGTTTTCACCTTGTGTTTTCTTTTGCTGCCTGTTGTGGGGCAGAGAAGTTAATCATGACAAATATACAGGTGTTTCACATATTAATTTGCATGGACAAAGATTCAGATGTATCATTCTTAGAACTAGATAATTGTCCTTGTCTTAATTCTCCTTAACATAAAGTCACCTGATGCCTGGTTAAAAACAACACATTGAGTGATATAAATACTCAAACCCTGATGACTCAGAATTGGACAGCCATATATTTTAATCAGAAAATTGTTTGCTTTAATTTTTGTGTTTCTTGTAGCGAAAGCTTCCCTCTCCATTTAGCAATGTCTGGTCTGCTTTCAGCATGAGCACCAGAAGCACCATACAAAAGTCTTACAAAGAATGTCTTAATCTCTCTGTGTGCATTTAGAGCATTATTTTGAATTCCATCATGCTGCCTTTTTTCTTCCCTCTTCTGAAGTTTATATTACAACAGCAGAATTCCCAGGGAGCTTTGGGGGCAAGGCTCACATAATGTAACCCTGAAGCTTTGGTTTGCTAGATGGGAGCCTTCCCCCAGTGCTGCCCATCTTTTGGCAATCTTTCTATTTCAAAAAAGTTCACTGGGTAGAGTCCTTTATAGCATTAGCTCTATCTGGTTTATTTTTATTATTATTTTTTATTTACTAGACATTAAGTATCTATACCCTTTCATGATGCTTTCTTTCTCTGACCTCACCGTGACAAGGCATCTTGTTCTTTAACATTGAGGGAGACAGAAAAAAATGCTTGAGTTTCTCAATGTGTGCCTTCTATACCAGTTTCAAAATGGCTTATTCTTCTGGTTTCCATGGTGACAATTAACACTGTTTCAAGGCATTGTTCCACTCTCCATTTGGGCAGAATTTTCGGTGTGATTTTTAACAAAACAAAACAAAAAAAAAGAAGAAGAAAAAGAAAAAAGAAGAAGAAAGAAAGGGGGGAGGAGAGGATTTTAGGGAGGGAGAAATCCTGGCATGAGTGTCAAAAAAAGAAAAAAAGAAAAAAAAGAAAGAAAGAAAAAGAAAAAGTTATCTCAATCAAGTCTGTATTTGTTACTAAATACATTTATTTCATAAATCCCTGGTTTTACTGGCTTTGTTTTATAATTTACCTTTATCATTTGTGCTTTTAAAATGCATGCTATAAATCAGAATTTCAATTTTAATTCTTAGTTAAGACAATGGACTACTATTAACTCTATTTTCTTTAACTTTCTTTATTCTCAAAGAAATAGCTTTTAGGACACTAGTAGCCTGTATCTTTAATTTAGATCATTCACAAATCTATTAAGAGGATTCATTAGACCAAATTGAATTGCCCAAGCAAATACACTTAATAATGTAAATATGCTCTGTGAATGGAGTATATTTTATTTTTGACTAGACAGCAAGGCCCACAGCAGGTGCCATGGCAAGTTAAATACTGGATGTTTATTTACCTTAGCACTCAAGAAAAGCCAGCTGACTTTAACTTTTCTAATCTCATTTTTGGCTATTGAAAACTGGTCTGTATGAAAACATCCCCAGATTATGAGACATAATGGGGTAGCTTCTGCTCATTTACTGCTCTGGGTAAAAAGAATATGAAGTTTGAATTATCTTCTCACCACAGAATACAGTAGACCAAAAGTAGATTCTCCAAGATTGATTCTCCCCATCTAATGCTGCTAACGAGAGAAGAACAAATGTATGGTAGAGTCAACAGAAATGCCCCCTCCTGGCATCAGACACACAACGTTGAGACCCTAAATCATGTTAGATTCAACTTTCACAGCATCTCAAAACTCAGATAGTTTCACCTTAAATTACAAGTCATTCTAATTTTCTCCATTCGCATATCAATATATTTAACAATTAAGTAGGTTCTCTTAGCTTTTTATAGTTTGAAGGCATTGCCTATCAATCACATATTTCATAGGCTGTTTATGCAGTAGGCAGTGACAACAAAAGCATACATATTAACAAGGATTTTTAAAATCTAATAACCATCTTAGCATCTATTGCCATAACTAATACTACATTTTACACGAAAAAAAAAATTTCATCATGTCTACAGTCAAATTAATTGCTTTTGTATTTTGATTATTACAAGGTTATCATTTTCATGAGGTAATCTAAACTGGCCTCCTTTCTTACTAACGTGTGATGGAAAAGATATTTAAAGTTGGGAAAGAGAGAGGATGAGTTTTCACAAGAAAAGCCAATGATCAGTAGAAGTTACTCCCAAAAGGCACAAGTAGAGGACTCTGTTGATTAATACACATGACATAAGGAAGATTTGAATAATAGTCCTCTGCCTAGCTGAAATATGCACCCCCACATTATGTCAGTCTTACCTAATTAGCTATGTAAATCTTACATGGGAATCTGATTGCATAGAGCAGATTGCTTCTCCTCCAGTCATCACTCTGACAAATAACATACTATCTAAGTTTCTAGAATACTTGTTGAGTATTGAGTTGAGAAAGCTTAAGTGGACAGAGTATCTTCTGTAACAGAGTAACATGAGTCTGGTAATTGTCTGCAGTTAGAAATGTAATCAGAATTTTCTGTGTTTCGCAGTCCAAATTCCAAAAGCACTCTAAAGCAACCTGTGATTTTCTTCAATATGCATATTCATGTAATTTTGGATACTCTGGCACCCTGATCAACATTCATTAATAATATAAAATGCTTTAAATCACCTCATTTAAAACATTTTGTTCTTTGATCCACAAATGCCTAACATTTGGAAAAGTTTACATAATACAAATGATGTGCGTGTTTAGTGTAAATGGAAGATGAAAACATGAAGCTAGAAGTATGCAAACATATGCACACCAATGTTGAAGATGTTGTACCTGAAACAGTTTTCACGCCGTCTTTTCTTTCAAGCTAATTCCAATTCTCATTTAGAGTTTTATATAAGGTGTTTCTGAGAGGACTGAAAAAACATCCAAGTGTTTGGGGATATTATGAACCTGAAGATTGGCAATACATTGCCCACACAGAAGTTTTCCATGTTATGTCTAATGATAGTGTTTACCTTGGGCAGCCACTTACAGAAAGAAGCAAAGCTACCGTGAAGCTCACTCACCTGACTTTATTGCTTCAAAGAAAGACATTTTTTCAAATATGCTTTAAATTATAAAATACATTTAATATTTTCCCCATAACCTGATTTTTTTTACTCAAGTATATTTTGATGCATACCTTCCCACATATACATATGATAGTTACTTACAGCTATTCATAAAACTTTCTGACTACTAACTTTTCCAAATACAGGCATTTGAAGAATATCACTATAAAATGGTTTTACTAAGAAGCTATTACATTGTCTCCAGAAGAAATAGTTTAGAGACTCACTTGTCAGTTTGTAGAATATAGTGCATATTGGTAGGACCAGTAAGGTTCATTGATTAGCTGAGAAGTTCTGGGCAGTTTATGCTAATCAATAAGCAATTATAGACATCTTTATATGTGTGTCTTTGTCTCTTTAGTTCTCATAGAGCTTTTAAGTAAAAGAAAAATAAAAACAAAATGTTAATTGAGATCTTAGAGAACTTAAATAAATAAACCTTATGAATGTTGTTTTTCTTTCAAAGATAATTTTATAGGATTTTTGTCCACGAGTCTAATTGTATTAGAGACTAACCACCATTTCTTAACTTTCATAACTGACAGTCAAATACATATATTCTTTGTGGCACAAGCATTTCCTTCTACCAATCACCTTCATTTGAGAAGTGCCTCTTCTTAAAGAAAAAAGGGTCCCCTCCCAGGCAAGTGATTGATACATACATTTCATGGAAGAAAAAAAACAAACTACTTTGAACTTCTCCAAGAGAGATCCGCTATAAACGCAGATGAGAGGCAGGTTTCTAGAACCAAGAGGTGACACAAATGAACTGAAATAGAAAACCCTTCCAAGCCAGACATTTTTCTTATTTACTATATTTTAAGTTAAAAGCATCAAATGCATATGAAAACTTAGCTTAAAAGGACAAAAGTCTTTGAAGCCAACTGTATAAGAAGGTGTCTGTGTGGGCACGTGTGGCAGGTATTTGGGGTCATTTCAGCAGCATTATGCATAACCCAAAGTGATGCGGTTTAGCCTCCCAGGAAATTTTGTTGAAAACCAAAACTTTATATTCCCATAAGCGATATAAATTTTGCTCAAAGATTTTCCCTAAGAACACCTCCGTCCCCTGGTGATTCACCTTTGCCTTGTTATTTCAGCGGTACAGTGTGGAAATGTCCATCAGGCACCTGCGGAAGTCACAGCTGCTTAGCAAGGTTGAAGCTCTGAGGAAAGATGGCGTCTCACTACCAAATGATCTCCTGGAAAAAGTGGATTCAATTAATGAAAAATGGGAACTGCTTGGGGTATTTGCATTTTTATTACTGTTTGTAGGTTATGTGTACATTTTTGTGTGTGTGTGTGTGGTGAAGTACTCTGTCTGATTTGTAATTTGAGGCACAAATATCTCTCTCTTTCAATTCACTCCTTACATTTCAAACAAGCCACTCATGTTATTATGGGGAAAACATTGCTTTTCCTCTTCTGTGTTTTTTTTTTTTTTTTAAATTTATTCTGAGCTGCCTCCTCTCAGATTTTAATAATTTTGGTTCTTTAATACATAAAAACGTAAGCAAAATATACCGTGTATTATGGGTATGCACCAAGTCAACTCTAATACAGTATATCTGATATACACTGACTGTCATGCTTGGATGAATGTTAATAGAATTTGTTCTGAAGGTACATGTCAGCGACAGCCACTGTTTAACTATTCAGTGTAGCCTTAAAATGAAGACAGGAACACTGTAGTTTCCAGGTCACACTAAAGCTACCAAATCAGATCTGCAAATTCAACCCAAATCTCAATTGCAGAATTAAATCAGTCTCCTTTTTGGGGCCTCAATTTTCAGGGCACTTTTAACAACAACAACAACAAAAGTTTCATATATGTAGTTTCCATTCCAAGAAATACAAGAATCTGTTAGAAAGGCAATATGGACATTGTGTTACCCAGAGGCCTAGATGTAGGAGGCAGGACTGTCCTATTGGGTGACAGCAGAGAGAACTTAGTCTGTAGTTGTTCATCAGCTTCTCTCTTAAATTGCCTTCACTTCAAATCAAGGAAAAGCTAAATTTGCCAATTACCTAAATGATTAGTTATAATAGCTACTGTGGGTGGTGTCAGTTACAGAACATAATTTTCAAGCCCTCTATTTTTCTGCCTCTTTAAATTTTTTTAAAAGAAATAATACTCTAGAAATATTTTGAATTAGGAGCTCTCCATGTGCTGTGATGACTTGGAGACATGCCAGTGTTCCCGTTTATGCCATGCTTAATCTAAGTGATTAAAAACCTGCACATTTAAGCCCCCATTCCTCATCGAAATTCTCTACACTCTGCAGTTCTTCCAACTAACTTAGAAATCTTCAAAATTCTTACTCTTACTTATTATGGCCTTGCCTTTTAATAATAATTAATGTAATCTGCTTTAAAATGTGGAGATTTAAATTGGGACCTACTAACTTCTACAGCAGTCATTGCTCTCAGGAAAAATGTGATCACTGTATGAGAACTGTCAAAGGTTGTTTACAAAATAGAGAAGCAAAGCAACTTTATTGGCTTCCTAGATAAAGTGATGCACAGTTGACGCTGGGTTTAAATGTATCTTTCCTAACTTGATAAGTAACAGTTACTCCCTTAGAAAACTGTTTAAAGTGTGTCGTGAATAGCAATTCCTCACCCCAAAATTTTCAATTGTTATTGCATTGAAGACACAGTATTTAATTAGTCTCTATGAGTCAGATGTCATTCAAACCTTTGCCATTTTGACAATATATCACTCAAATACCGTGCAGTTTGGCATTAATTTGGGGAGAGTAGGATGGAGAGATGAGTTTAATAAAGCTGAAGCCACACTGACACCAGTAGGCATTCTGCTTTAATTGGCATGATTACATTTTAATTGGCATGAAAAAAATTAAAGACAAGGATTTTAACTTCTAACAATAGTAAAATAGAGGGATATGGTTTTTAATATTTCTTTCATCTAAGGTGAACAGTGTGGAATGAAAATACATTAGAATGAAATGTCAGTGGTGCGTACAGTTTAATCTGTGAAATTTTGTCCCCTGTGCTGCATATTACTCTGTCTCAATTGCATATTAAACAACCCTATCAAGGCGGGCATTGGCATCTGCTGCGCTGACACAAATTGTGAATTAAATGAAATTGATGTCCTCTGTCGTATATTTATGAAGACGGACCATTCTCTGAAGTATTCTGTTTATAAAGAATTTATGATTGCAAACTGTTCCAGAACAAAAAAGTGGCAATAAATTCCTTTTTGTGACCCTAGCCTCCAAGGGCATTGATTTCACCTCCTGCTGTTACTTTTGTTACAGCATAAAAACAATAGCTAAATCTGGATTCCACTGAGGATCTTCAAATTATCAATATTTGCACCATGAAAATGCAAGGGTGTTGCCACGAAAGGCTATTTTTCTGTCATGATCTCCTAAAGATATTATTTACAGAACACAGTGGAGCAGATGAATGTTTGTTGACTTAATTTTATTTGTGTTTTAAAGCATATTTTTCTAGTTTTAATTTATCATTATAGATTAAATCCTATTGATTCTGTAAAGAGAGTGCTTCTACCAAAGAGAAAGAAAAGAAAACCAGTTCAAAAAGCATCTGTATGCCATAAGGCATTGTATACACAGGCTCACTGCACAGCAAATTGAGGATTGTTTTCATATATTAAATTATCTGAATCCAAAAGGAAAATCAGGAAGAACTACGGGGTTGCAGAATCCCACATTATATGAAACCAATGACAGCTAAACCAAGGAATACTTCCTTAAAAGTGTTCTTTTTTATTATTTGTGGAATTAAACCTCACAGGACAAAATCTATGGAATGTAATTTTCTGTACTCTTGGCCTCTGTACATTGATTAAATTCAGGCCTCTCTCTCGAACACTTTATGTAGAAAACTTTTCACTGTACAATTTTTGCCATAAGAACTCAGATGAAGTTTTGTCCATGACTGGTAACTTGGGCCAAGGCTCTTTTCTGTGAAAGGCAAGTTTAAGGAATGAGGTTTTTCTTGTGCATCCACTGGCATGGAATTACTATGCAGTAAATAAGCAAGCCCAAGGTGCCAGCAAGCTAATCAGGGCCGAATGTCCATGGGGGTGGTGGTGGTGGAAAGGATCTGTATGCACTCTCGTGTTAGCTCCTACGATGTGTGTTTGGCATGTCAGCTAATCTGTTTTTGTTTTCATTCTTTTTTTTTAATCTGATGCATTAGAAAACCCTAAGAGAGAAGATCCAGGACACCATGGCAGGGCACAGTGGGTCAGGCCCACGTGACCTGCTGTCTCCTGAAAGTGGAAGCCTGGTAAGGCAGCTGGAGGGCAGAATCAAAGAACTGAAAAGGTGGCTGAGAGATACAGAGCTTCTTATCTTCAACTCCTGTCTGAGACAAGAGAAGGAAGGAATGAGCCCTGAGAAGCAACTCCAATACTTTAAGGTAATTAGTAATAATAATAATAATAATAAAAAAGAACAATCAGAGTTAATGAAAAGCTTTCTCTATGAGAGAGATAACATATTTATCAAGTACATAAGGGGTTGTGCTCATGCATCTGTGTATGGCTAGACCCTTAAGTGTTCCCTGGAATTTACACTCTTCTTATGCTAACCTGTATATGTGTCAAAGAGGAACATCAAGCATATCTTGATATGCTTACACACTGTACATACACACTGTATAGAGGAAGCCTATCCTGGCTGTGTGTTTGTGCAATGACTGTTAGAAAAGAACTTTGATAAATTAAAAGCAGACCAGCAAACATGGAAGATTACTGGGGACTCTAAAAGATCTAAGTATTCCATAAAGAGCTTAACAGAATGCACTATCATAAATTAATATGGCAAAAGCATATGATTTGATTGATATTCATCAATGCTAACAAAAGAAAACATATGAAAAAGTCACTATGTACAGAGGAAAGAAATAAAGGAAATCCCACACTATAGGTATATTTCATTGCCGCTTGCTCTTGGCAACAGGATCAATACTGTTTATGTGTTAATGTCCCATGGAGAAGCACCCTCCAAGTTTGCTCCTGTTCTTCATTGGTATCAATTGTATTTAGGCCCAAAGAACTTTTAAAAATATTTATTTGTGTGTGTGTGTGTGTGTGTGTGTGTGTGTGTGCACATGTACACTTGTATGAACCCTCATGTCCCGTAGCATGCATGTGGATGATAGAGGATGACCTCCAGTAGTTGGTTCTTTCTTCTGGCATGTATGTTATAGGGCCTGACCTTGATCATCAGTGGCAAGTATATCCTCTGAACTCTCTTGCTGGCCCATGGAATGCAATTTAACATCTGAATGCTTTACCCCATTGCCCAGAAGAGTTCATACTACCTGAACATGCCAACAAAACAGTGATTATATGGTCTTGGGCTAGTCAGTTTGAGGCTTTGGGGCTATAGAATGAGTTAGTAGTGAGACACCTTGTAGCGTGGAAGATCTTTAAAAGAAAAAAAAAAACTATAAAGGAAAGAACTTTCTGGATCAAATGAATATTCTCAAAGCCTTCTAGAAAGAGGTTTTATTGACCTAATGGCATCTAGCAATCTGTGTAGTCACCATCCATCTTTTTCTCATCTTACTATATCCATATCACAGCACCCTCAAAGGCCAGTAAAATGTTCGCATCACACTCTTTTGAATTGTTTTAATCAAATACTTCACTTACTGCTATGCATTGAGAAGTTCAGTTGATCAGCTTATCCCATTCAAGCCCCACTACAGAGAAGGACAACTCAGGTGTGTGTCTCTAGGTAATTTGTGCATAGCATGTATCTTACAGATCATCTGGACAACTACAGGGGTAGGTGCTATAAACTTTTTTATTTCATTGTATCTTTATTGCAGCTTTAGTGAACTGCCTAGAGTCCCCAACTTTGGAATTAGGTCACATTCCAGTCCCAGTAATTGTTTCACAGGCGTCATGTTTATTACATGATATCATGATTTCTTGATCTCTCTGTGTATATAAAATGGGCTTCTTAAAACATTTATTTTGCAATCACATATTTAAGTTATTGTTTTGCTTTATGTAGTGAGTGCATTCATACCCCATAGCAATCTCTGAACATGTAAGCCCCAATGTAAAGACAACAACAAGTTTATCACAACAAATATTTATTAGACTACCTAGTTATTCCCAGGTCTTATACATTGATGTGTGTGTGTGTGTGTGTGTGTGTGTGTGTATGTGTATGTGTGTGTGTGTGTGTGTGTATTTGGAATAAGGTGTTTTGAAAAAACATATACTATATTATAGATGGGAGTACAAAGGCATCACAGCTGTTGTTGTAGCCTTGATCTCTAGCTCTATGTTATGTCAGAATCATTTTCAGCCAGCCTAAGGAACAAATGCTAAAGTATAAGAGAGAAAAATGGGGGGAAAGAAGGAGAAGAATGAGAAAGAGAAGAGGAGGATAAAGAGGGAAGGAAAGGAGGAGAGAAAGGAAGTGAGGATCAACACTAGAAGTGGATTTAGAACTTGGGGTCACTGAGTGGTACCCAGCATCCTTGTCTGTCAAGGAAGCTGTGCTGCCGTGCTCTAGATAGTAAGGCAAGAACACTCCATCTAGTGACCTAGCTCAGTGTTTACTTAGCACCTAAACATTACAGAGAACTGTTAATCCAGTACAGAAGACCACCATACACTTCTTCCCACTTTATTTCTCTTCTTCAAAGATCTATCTTTGCAGTATTTTTAAGTGTCATTATCCATTAAGTTATCTGTGCTTATAATCCAGGTTTTTAGTGATTTTTTAAATTCTATAATAAAATAGAGAATCTTCTATCCTAAAGAAGAAGTTAAAAAAATTAATAATGTAAGGCTAATCAAGTGGTTCCTGTCCTTGTCCTGTCCCCTGCCTTGCTCTACTGAGTCAATATTCATTATAGAATGCTTCCTATAGTTTAATTGAATTCTTTAATGTTAGTTGCTTTTCATTTCATTACAAAGATATCCATGCTGTAAACTACCGTTTAGGACTTCCTTTTTCATTCACAATCGTAATGCAAAGATCATTCATGATGCTGGCTGTGGTAATAATGTACTTCCTCTGAAAATTCGACTTCTCCATTTTTGAATATGTAAATACATCTCATTTAATCCTAATAGCAGCACTATGAATTAGCTATGAGGATCTTTATTTGGATTATATGAATCAGAGACACAGGGAAGTGAAGTTTTGTGTGCCCAAGGTTATCTTTAACAAGTAGTAGCATTATAGCGAGATCCAGGACTGTCTGGGTCTAATGATCTTTGGATGAATTACTATGTAGATTGATATTAACTGATATTTCTTAAGTATCCTTCCATATCAGCTAACTTAAAAGGAGAGAGGGGTCAGAAATACATTTCATTGTTTCTTTAATGTAGATTTATTAGTTATTCTCTTGAGTTTTTTTATTCAAAAGCCAGTTTTAGCTATGGTAGATGGGATGTGCACAGGTCAAGGTTAGGTCTCCACTTCTGTACTCTATCAGTTTCCTTTGCTATATGCCCTATCAGAGCTGAAACTGGTCAAACCTTTGAAGTCCGTGGAGCTCTGACACATTTCCTTTATGACTAGGAAGTTGACTTATTTTCTTTATGGTGCTTGGGTTGAACACAGCCCTTGTACATGCTAGACAGCTAGCCGTTTCCCACTAAGCTGTATTCTCAGCCCTCAAGTCGGCCGTTAGCAGCTTCAGGACAAGCTAGCGAGATCTGACAGAACATTCTTCTGTTGTTGTTTTCTTTTAAAGAAAAACTCATACATGTCTGCTGGAATTAATATATTTCATGGGCAAAATTTTAATATTTATAAGCTATTTGCAAGTTATTCTCAGTACTTCTTGTATAATTAATCAAGTGTTATGTGCCTTACCAGATTCACTGGTAGAAGAGAACCAAATGTCTGCAATTTAGTATAAAAATGTAATATAGTGTTTATGATGTCCTAAAAATCATGACTTAAAGTAAGCACACACAGAATAAAACTTTTTGCTTGTCAGAGTCTAAAGAAAACAAAACTTGAAACAAGCGAGGTCAGGGAGGGAGGGATGAAGCCTGAGGGGGCGGAGCTTGGGCAGGCTGCGTGCTCTGCATCTCCCGTGGATTCTCACATCTTCCACCATCGCTGCTTGCACAGAGAGCTTTACTTCCTGGCCTTAGGTCTACTGCTTGTTGTTGTCTGAAAGCACTAGGCTTTAATGCTGGAGCCCCCAGTCCAGGATCTAAAAGACAGAAAGGAGGCACTGTGTATAAAAGAGAAAGTCCAATTCTTTGTGGACAGAACTGAATTTTCTACTCAGCTTGATATTCAATAAGGAAAGAGATCACGATTTTAATGTTTCACAGGGAAAAAAAGCAATTATAGAATTACTTTCTTCTGTAAGGCAGTAATTGTGGTAAATAGGGGATTAGACAAAAGAGAAATTCTGTATAATAAAGAGTCTAAACCCAGCAGAGGGGTGCCATGGAGGTGTGACTCCAAAGTCCTAGAATAGAAATGTAATATTGTTGAGAATTGAACACAGCTAATAACAAATCATGGCAGCTCATGTCAAGGACTTAATGAGGCCAATTGGCGAAGGGTCTTTATAGCCCAAGAGTGGAGCTTCAATGCCATTGGCTAGAAGGCACTGCCTTTTAACCATGACCCTTCAGAGAGAAAGGAATATAATTACTTAATCATATGTTCCTTGTATCCCAAAACCAAATTAATTATCCTAAGGACTCTAAATTAGGAACAAATTGTCTATTACCAGCTAAAGAAACCCAGAGCCTTGGCCTAGGCCCAGATTCAGCCTGGGAAGGAAAGTGAGAATAGAGCAGCTATGGCGCTGTCACCCAGAAGGGGCAACCGTGGCATTTGATGCTGCAGATCTGTGTAGGGAACTTAAGTCTGACCAAATACTTTTATGTTTGTTACTATTGCCTTCTTATATGTGCACTTGTTTGTTTTTGTCAATAAAGAACTCGGGTTGTGAAAAGTAAATGTGACTTGTTTGAATGGACCACAGACAACCAAGGGAGCAAAAGCAATGCTCTTCAGATGTGGACTCAGTGGCTGCCACTGTGTCTCTCATTTGCCTTTCAGAGAACTGTGTAAACCTTGTTTTCTTCTTGGAAACACTTTTTCATAAAAGGCTAAATAATAGAATCTCTGTCAGTTACACAGCCAATGCCATGGTGCAAAAGCAGCCACAGACAATATATTTAATAAATATAGCTGGAGATGATTAACTAAAAAACTATCAAAGCAAGTGTTGGGCCATAGCCTCAAGCAGATCCTCCCAGCATATTCTGTCTGTCAAGTGTCAAAGCATCAAAGGCCATATTTAACTGACCCTGTGTGATACTTTAAAAAATTTCTATGTGGAAATGTCTGCATCTCTACTTCTTTGAGAAATAAAAACCAGGATGGAGAGATAACCTAGTATATAAGGACTTGAGTTCAAATCCCCAACATCTCAATAAAAGGTAGGGTGTAGCTTTACACTGCAAGTCCAGAGCCAGGGGTGGGAAGATAGACAGGAGGCTGGCTGGGGATGGCTTGCACCAATTTCACTGAAAAAAGCAAAGTTCAGCGTTAGTGAGAGACCCTTTCTCAAGGGACTAAGGCAGGGAATGACAAAACAGCATAGCGATGTCCTCCTCTGGCTTCCATGCATGCATACATATGTACCCACTACACACACACACACACACCACACATACACACACACATACCCAAATACGACACACATATACAACACACACACCCACATGCACACACACACCCACATGCACACACACCACTCACACATACACATTCACACACACACAGACAAGGTGGGGCAACCATACTGCTGTAGCATCACAGTATAACTACAGCTAATATTTGATGCTTATAAGGTATGTGGCTGTTTCTGTGTTTTGTCTTCACTTGCTTATTTAATTCTCTTCCTCATTCTGAGGCAGGTAATCGGGTTTGCTATCCTCTACCTATAGACAAAAAACACTGAGATGGGATCAATTACTCTCCTATTCCACAGCCTGTCTCTGAGTACCAGTGACCAGCCCTTGTGTTTTGAATGTGAATGGCCTAGCTGGTGGTACTGTTTGTAGAGGCTGTGGAATCTTTGAGAGATGAGCTCTAGCTGTGAGAAGTGAGTCTGCTAGGGGAGACCTTGAGGTTTGTAGCCTAGGCTGGCTTCATGTTCAGGTTCTGCTTCTCTACCCTTCCACATTCACATACTCATGGTCCTGTAACCATAGCCTCAAGCAGACACACCTAGCACACTTTCCCTGTCAAGAGACTGTAGCTTCAATCATTTACTGAAATAGATACTTCTTTCTTCCTCTCAGTTTCTTTCTGTTCAATATTTATTCACAGCAAGAGGGAAAGTAGTTAATACACATAGCTAACAGAAATCAGTGTCAATGTTTTAAATCATGAGCATGAAAATTTATGGACTAGGACTTCTAGAAGGATTAAAGTTAACTATGATCTGTGCAGTGGTGACAAGTGACCTCTCTGGAAATAAATGTCACTCATTCTGGTGTGGAAGCTCACACCTATATTCTTAGTACTCGAGACAAAGTCGGGAGGTTCACAAAATTGAGGCCGACCTGGACCACACAGTGAGATCCTGGCTCAAAAATTCCAAACAAAATAATATCAAAGAAGCAAACAATGAGTAGATATATCAAAACAAGAAATATCACTGTCATGTAGCCATTTCCTCGTAGATAAATCCCTCCATATTGGAGTGAAGCTCACTAAAAAGCAGAATGCTCTAAGGGGAAGACGTGACAGTCCATCCTTGGGGAAGCCTACTAAACTTAAGAGGAACACAACTCAAAGGCTTCAGGAAGTCTCTGAAATTGACCAGATTCACTAGGTTCCTCCTCCCTAAGCATTTTATATAACAAGTAAGAACTGCTAAGAATGCTGTTAAACAAGTCAAACTTCCTGGAAGAAGCAGAGACCAGATGAGCTACCTAAAGAGGCTCAGACACACTGAGCTACATGGAAGAATAGTTTCCAACTTTTAATCCCAAGAAAACTCACTGTATATTAGTTAGCTACTATGGAAGAAGTCAGTATTCAGATCCCCTTAAAAAACAAAAACTAAAACAAGAAGGATCACATAATAAAGTTATATCACTCTTGCTCTAGATTCATAGAACCAAAGCCAGCACACAATAGCAATTTGATAAGTGCATGTCTGTATTCATTGTGACATATTTCATAATAAGTGAGCCATGGAATCAGCCCAGATACCATCAAGGAATGAATGAATAAAGAAACACACATACATACACATGTTTATTTCAGCCATAAAAAGAACAAAATAATGTTAGTAAGAGAAATGAATGCAATCTTGTTAAGTGAACCACACAATTACCAAAGACAAATATCACATGATTTTGCTCATACACAGAATCTAAATTTTTTTCAAAAGACTTAAAAATAGAAGAATTATTATTTATAAACAGGAAGGGGGAATAAGTGTGAGGAAGAGAAAGAAGAAAGGAGGCTGGGGAAGATGAACGTGGCCAAAGTCCACTTACTCATGTATGAAAATGTCAAAATGAAACCAATTTATTTTTACAATATACACTCACTAAAGGAAAAGAAAGTCAAAGAGAGAAATATTTTCTAAAATATAAATACACAGTCTTTACAAACAAAAACAAGACCGATACAATTAAGACATTTGGGAGAAATTCTCCATAGCTACTGTAACCTGAATAACACTCTAAACAATTTCATTGCCTATGAGCCTCTGAAGACACATTTTTAAGAAGTTAGGCTAAGTGGCAGGAGAGAATATTTGTAAGTTTTAATACATGGGAGAAGTGGCCGCAGTTCTTAGTGCTGTAGGGATCACTGATGCTTTCACGGCTGATGATACTATTGACAACGTTGTGTTTTCTGTGTTTAACCTAGTAAGAACCAAAGCAAACCAACCCATCAAAGTCAACTGACTTGAGATGGGTTCAGTTTTCTCAAGGGGCTTAGATATATTTTTAAACGATTTATAGTAACCGTGTGTGCTAATCAAAAGAAAACAATGTATGATCATTTTAAAATGTACCAAATTTTTCTATCAAATATTAAAAACTCCTGCTACTTAATGTCACAAAACAACATTAAGTAATTGGATATAATCTAGAATCAACTTGTGAGAAAACCTGACTGATAAAGGTTGAAATTTGATGATAGATTTAATTTGCTACTATTCATAATAGTAATTGATGTGAATGAGAAAACCCAAAGTAAATTTTTGTGATCTTTTGAGGCACAGTCTTAGATGGCCCAAGTTAGCCTCACTTGCAACTTACCAAAGAATGACCTTAAACTTCTGATGCTCCAGTCTACACCTGCCAACCGTTGGGGGTTACACGTGTTCTACAATCAGTCCTTAGATCAGTCAAAGAAAATGTTTACAGGCAGTGTTAGTGTGTTTTTCTAAAGTATATAATCAATTGCAGGAAAATTGATAAAATGGGGATCATAATATTAAGCATGATAAACCAGATTCAGAAGGAAAAATAAATACATTTTTCTCTCACTTGTGAACCCTAGATTTTATATCATTCATAAGTGTGTGTGTGATAGAGAGAGAGAGGGGGAGAGAGAGAGAGAGAGAGAGAGAGAGAGAGAGAGAGAGGTGCAAGGATTGAGAAGAAAAGAAGGGGTTGGAGATGGCAATGGTCAAAGGACATGATATACTTGGATGTCTTTAAAAATCACTGTGCTCAATGAATCTATGCCAGTAATTTTTAAAAAGTAAGAAACATCAAAGTCAACTGGCTTTGGTGGTGCATGGTGCACGACTTCAATCCCAGCAGCGGGAAGCTGAAGCAGATGGTGCTCTATGAGTTTGGGACTAGCTTCAAAAAGTTCAAAATGGGTTTCAGGACAGCCAAAGCTACACAGAGAAACCCTTTTGGGGTGGGGATTGAAGGAAGGAAGGAAAGAAAGAAAAAAACAAAAGAAGAAGAAAGAGAAATAAAAAGAAAGAGAAATGAAATGAAGGAAATGTCAAAGTCCCGCCTCTAGTTCTATCTTCCATGAGAGAATGTCCCCTGACCTGCAGAGTCCTGTGCCTGAGCTTAGCTTGTCCAAGTCCAGCTGTGCACTCCTCCTGCTGCTCCCATAAACCAGATCATGGAAGACAAGGGCAAAGTGTAGCCCCAAAGTCCAACAGAACTGCTTTGTGGAAGAGGCTTCTCAGAAGTGCCTGAGGCTTCTGTTCTTAATTTCTCCCTATCACTTTGAATGTGATTTGATTTGTTAGTAAGTGGAAGAAAAAGACCCAGTGAACAGACTCTGAGGTAATTGTGTATTCTACCAATCTTAGTTATTTTTCCACTGCCGTGAAACAGCATCATATTTGAAGAGACATATAAAAAGGAAGGGTTATGATTCCAGAGGGTAGAGTTCATGACCAGCAGGGCAGTGAGCATGGCATCAGGCAGGCAAGCACAGTGCTGAGAGCTAACAGAGACAAGGAAGATAAAGGGAGACAGAGAGACAGACAGACACAGATATTCAGAGAAAGACAGTAGGAATTTTGAAATCTAAAAGTCCACTCCCCAGTGACACATGCCCTCCAACAACTCCACCCCACCCCAGTCCTTTTGAAACAGTTCCATCCAACTAGGAACCAAGTATTCAAGCATCTGAATCTATGGGGGCCCTTATCATTCAAAGCAGGACAGTACCTAAGTAAATGTAAAGCTGTAGAACCTCCATAGTACAAATCTGAGCACTTGATCTGTGCTACTTTACCTATCGCTATGATAAAAGTGATGGCAAAAGCAGCCAAAGGTAGAAGAAGTTTACTTTGCCAGGACTTCCTAGCAGCAAGAGCTTGACACATCTGATGCTACATCCATAGCAAGGATGCAGAGAATAATGATTACCTTCTCTTTTTATGTCATCCAAGAACCAAAGCCAGGGAGCAGTGCTATACATTTTTAAGGGTTAGAACTCAACAAGCTTAACCGAGACTATCCCTCAAGGTGCAGCCAGAAGCTTGTCAGTCAGTATTCTAGAACCTGCCGGGGTAATAACAATAACTATCACGTGCCTTATTTCTAGCTATTGATTTTTGAAAGTTCAATGATTTTCTGAGATAAATGAGGTTAGTGAGTTAAATGAGATAGTATATCCGTGTTTAAAACAATTCAGAGTTTAAGAGCATTGGCTGTTTTCTTGAAGATTGGGGTTCAATTCCCAATCGCCACATGACAGCTTATAGTTGTCTGTAGGTCCAGTGACAAGGGACTGGATACCTTTTGTGTCTGCCTCTGGCATTGAGCATTAGGCAGTCATGTGACACATACATATGCAAAAACATTCATAAACATAAAAATAAACTAAAACTTTAGAAGTTCTCCTTGGTAAGACCTCAATTTTTTAAAACTATATTATAAATTCTGAGAAAGAACCTGTATAATTTTTTTACCTTGTAATTTTTATTTTTAATCATTTCATTTGGTTTTTTAAGATTATATCATAATTACACTATTCTTCTTTTTTCCTCCCTTCAAACATTCTCATACTGCCCTTCTTGCTGACTTTTAAATTTATGGCTTCTTTTTTTCAGTAATTGTTGTTCAGTGCATATATACACATGTGTGTGTGTGTACAATGTATATATTCCTAAATACATAAATGCACCCTGCTCAGTTTGTATTGTTTTACTTGTGTGTATGTTTTGGGTCTTGGGTAACCAATTGATGAGTGTTTCTCTGAGTGAGACTCTATTCAGCTCTCACCATCCCTTGGTTACCATAGTTCCTGTTGTAGTGTTGAGGCCTTGTGTCTTTTCTCCCACCTACTCTGATATGTCTATTGCTGTCCTCATGGATCAGCTCATGTTTAGGCAGACTAGGGACACAGTCTCACAGAAAACTCCCTCATTTTCTGGCTCTTACAATCTTCTTACCTCTCTTTTATAGTGTTGTTTGACCCTTAGGTGAGGGAGCTGTTTTATAGATGTATCCAATGGGGTGGGGGCTCTATTAATGTGCATTTTGATTGGTCATGGTTTTCTATAATAGTATCCATTACAAAGAGAAGTTTTCTTGCTGGGAGATCAGGGACTGCACCTATCTGTATGAGGATAAATTTTAGGATACATTTAGGAATTTAGTCTGTAAACGTGTGTTTTAAAACATTTATGGTTAACACAAAGCAAGTCTTTCAGAGTTTCAGTTACTTGAGTTGAATTAATTTTGAACATTCACATTGAATTGTCAGCCATTTCCTATTACTTTCCTCTTACATCATTCCTTTATAATTGGCCAGTCTATAGTATTGATTAAGAACCACCAATGGGTTGTCTTTGTTGTTAACATCACAGTCTTGGACTTTAGGTTGTCTAATTTCTGGTGTGTAATTTCCCTTCACCTGATAGCCTTTGCTTATAAGTTTGATTTCTATCTTGAAAGTATTCTCTCCAATTTTTGCATTCTACATCTCTGTAATAGTCATATTTTTATACTGGTAATTGATTCAGTTATATATGATGCATGTTAGTCCTATAAACATCACTCCTAGCTTGGCACAGACTTTTGTTTGATGTAGTCAGTTCTGCGTATATGGTTTTGTTGAATTTCCCTTAAAATGAAGCATCTAGAAGGAAAGGGCATCTTTTGTACCCAAAAGATGTCTTACTATTTCCTTTGCTGTCACGGTGACAACCCTCCTTTATGGAAAGTATTCTTTTCCAAACTCTATTGTTGTAATTTTAATACAGTTCTGGACTAAAGTAGAAGAAGAAGTAAGCTTCCTAGTCATGAATTTTAGTCTGGACAGCAATACAGATAACATGAATATATTTTATTGATTTTATATATCAGCAGGAACTTGTTCAAGTCATTTTTAAGACAAAATGGCCCCCACTAATAAACTGCTACAGAAATGACAAAATAAATGAATAGGCCTATGGAAAAAAAATCAAAGATGGAAATCTCTGGGTTAAAATTAATGACTAGGCAAAAGAAATGAAGAGCTTGAATCTAACAAAACTAACTAGAAATAGTACAATGATAAATAAACTGAACTCACTATTTCTGCATTTCTTAAGTGAGTTCAAGTTACTTCACATACTCACAAACAAATATACATGAATACTTACATGCATATTCACAAGCACACACACACACACACACACACACACACACAAACACCACACATGGCTTAGGATATCTACCTTTGGCCTTGTTTCTCACTGTGTTATTCAAGTGTCTTATACATTGGAATTCTAACAATCTAGAGTGTATATCTTTCTGTAAGCGAACTAAGTCCTTCACATGTCCTTTTTAAATTTAAGCTTGCCATTACTCCTCTATTCCCATTTTATTTATGTGTTAATTCAATAAATATTTATTGGACACCTACCATGTAGCAAGGACTGAGCTGGGTGTTAGCAAAGTATGCTGCATACGGTGTTGTTGTTTTTAAGCATTTTGGAGTATAGAGTATAGCTTTGTTTACAGTCGCTTTAGTGAACTGGAAGACTTGTTAAAGTTTTTGCTTTACTTACAGGATTGTGAATGAGCTAACTACTTAGGAATACAGGGATTAAAGTGAGAAACATGAGCTAGCTTTTTGTCTCTAGAACTCCATTTTTGTTAATATATCCAAGCTTTGATTATTAGCTATTATTATTCTAGTAACACCATTAATTTTTTTCTTAAGTTCAAAAATTTCTTTGTGACACCATATTGTATTTTATAGAATCCATATTAAACTTTATGTAATTTTAAAAGTGGAGGCTAACCAGCTGGCTCAGTATGTCAAAACACTTGCTGCCTTCCCTGATGACTTGTGTCCTGAGAGGCACATTGTAAGAAGGGAGACTGATTCTGTGTGTTGTTCTTTTATCTGTATACAAGCAGTGTGGCATGTGTGCATGCACATACATACACACACACACAAATAAATTTAAAGAAAAAAATCTATGCAGGATATCAAAAGTAATTTAGCGACGTATAATATCCTTTCCATTGATCAGCTTCAGTTTTGTACACCATGAATTCCATTTGTAAAAATTAGTAGTTCTGGTGACTGAACTACATATTGTAATAGTTATTACAGATCCTTAGTTTGTTTCCCAAACCCTTCCATATCTTAAAAGAGTCTTTCTTTTACTTCACAGTATCTCAGCTTAACACAAACTATTGTTGGAAGTATAAACCATTATCAGAGAAACTGGTGATACTGCTTTTGAGTCTTGGTCACATGCAGGGTCTGAGCCTTGTTCTCATGGTAACCTCCTCCTATCAGATAGGACTGTTTGGTGGCTGGAGGCCTCTCTTTCTCCTCCTTCCCTCCCTCCCGCATCCCTCTTCTTCTCCTTTCCTCATATTTTTCTTCATTCTCCTTTTTTCTTCTGAAGCTATGCTCACCCTTAACTAATTTTGAAAGTTTAAATCTTATGTCTGGCTTGAGATGTCTCATCCACTATTTTATTATTCCAACTTCTTTATGTATTCAGTGTCCTGTTAGAAGTCTTATTCTGTAGGTCTCAAATACCCTAGATGTTTCCTGCACTTTTGAAAGTCTGTTTTAGGGGCTGGATAGATGGTTCAGTGGGTTAAGGCCCTTTCTTCCAAGCTTGATGAACTTTATTCTGTTGTTGGAACCCATGTGGAGGAAGGAGAGAATGCACTTCTTCAAGCTGTCCTCTGGGTGTTCCAAGCCTACATGTGCACACACACACACACACACACACACACACTCAACTTATTTTCTTTTCAAAAGTGTATTTGTATGGATGTTTGGCCTATGTATATGTATGTGTGTACCATTTATGTGCTTGATGCCTGTGAAGACCTAAAGAGGACATTGAATACATTGGCATTGAATCTTTGACCTGTATCCTCTTTTGAATTACAATACCTTTTGATATTTGTTTTTGTGAGTGTATATATTTTTAAAACTTTTTTGTATAGTATTTTTAAACAGACAATAATATTCATACATCTCTATGAGGTACATTATAGTTTTTCAATACACGGATATACAAAGTGCAATAATCAAGTCAGGATAATAAGCATTTTCATCTCTTATCATTAACCATTTCACACTTTCCTAGCTATTTTGAAGCATATCATTGCTTTAATCAATAGTTATTCCCTATGCTGAAGAACCAGAAGCAGAGCTCAGGAAAATGGCTCAGTGTGTTGAGTTTGCTGTGCAAGAATGGAGACCTCGCTTTGAATCCCCAGGACCCATGTGGAACTGCATGAAGTAGCAGACGATGGTAATCATGGTAATCCAAGTGCCCCTAGTGTATAATGGGTGGTGGAGAAGAGCATCTTCAGAGGCTCATGGCCCAGCAGGCTGGCGTACAAGAAGACGAACAAAAGATCTTGCCTCAAACAAGCTGCAAGATGATGATCAATACCCAGAGTTGTCCTCTGAATACACCCTGTGTAAGCACACGGCATTCACTCACAGTAACACACGTGAAGAAATTCCTTTATTTTGTCTTGTGTTTGGTACCCAACATTGGTTTTTCAGTCTCTTCCTCTCCTATAGACCCCATATGAGCAGCACTTATTAAAAACTGATATTGAGTTTCAACCTTACCTAGATAGTTGTTCTTAAAAAAACATTTCTGGATTGTATTTAATTACTTAACATTATTTCCAGGGATGTATTCTTTTACACACACATACACACACAATGGGAAATTCTCTACTACACTTTTGCTGTGTTTGTGAGCATATGTGGTGTGTGATTATGGTATATGTGTATGATGCATGCAGGGTGGGGCATGTGCTTATGTACAGATATATGGAGAGTGTCCTATGCCCTGCTCCGACACTCTCATGTTATCCTTGGAAACTGGGTCTTTTGCTGAGCCTGAAGCTGGGCTGGTGGCCAGCAAGCACTAGCAACCTGGTCTCTGCCCCACCCCACATTGATACAAGAATTTTAATAAACATACATTGTTTGTTTTTTCTGATTTCTTTTTTACTAATTTGTTATTCAAGAGTATGTTACTTAATTTCTATGTGTTTGTAGAAGTTTAAATTTTCTTCCTATTTCTAATTTCTCATGTTATTTCATAGAAGTTAACACAGACATCTGTCAAATCTCAGATTCTCCAAGTTGACTGGGAGTTGCCTTCTGGCCTGACGTATGCTCTACCTGAGCAGTGTTCCTGTGAACCTCAGTTTGTGTCTGCTGCACATACCTCACAGTGGACTTTCCTGTGGCTCACATCTGCTGTTCTCCTGCTGGTTTTCTGTCTGGATCTTTCCGTTGTTGAAAATGGGGGTATTAAAGTCCACAATTGTTGCACTAATATTTAGCCATTTATAATTGTTATATCCCTTTGGAAAATTCATAGTCGTTAGAAAATGACTTTCTATTCCTTGTCACAGGTTTTGACTTCAGGTCTGTTTTGTATGAACTATAGCCAGTCTGGTTCCTATTCTATTAGTATCTCAGGCTTCTCTCTGCCAGGCCTTCATTTCATCCTTCCTTGCCTTTAAAGCTAATGTGAGTCTTCTGTAGGCAGCAAATTGCTGGGCCTTTGTTTTTCTTAATCTGTGTGGCTACTCTGTCCTTTGGTTGGATAGTCTCACCTGTTTACATTTAAACTGATTATTGACAGGTAAACACTTTCTGCTCCTGTTTGTTTGTTTCAGTTGTTTTGCAGATCTTTTGACTCATTCTTTCTTGCTGTCTTCCTCTGTGACTTGATTTTTTTTTTTTTTTTGTAATGGTTTATGTAGACACCCCCTTTAAATCTTTTATGTCTGCTGTAAGTTTTTCTTTGTTTTTGGCATAAGGCTCAAACAAAACATCTCAGTTACAGCAGCCTATTTTAAAATGGTAACTTTGTTCCCATACAAAAATTTACACATTTTAACTAAAACCATCTTTGATCAAAGGATGCCCTACTCAAAGCAAGCCCACAGGGCAGAGACTTGGTGTTTATTCTAAGGCAGGTGGTGACTGTATCTATTCCTCATTGGTTGGGGGTCCAATCTCACACTCTTCTGTGATTGGCTAGTTTTAAAAGAATCAGTTCTAAGGAAACAAAAGAAAGGGAGAAGCTGCTGGCCAGGTGGGCCATCAGAGAATGCAGGAGGGAAAACAGTTTTCCAGGGTAGGGGTATTAAATCATTTGTATAAAAGTTTTACAAGGTGAGTGGGAAATAAAAAGACTTAAATTCCTGTCTTAAAATTTTTTATGTTGTTTGACAGAAAAAAAAAACTACCATTTACTATTCTTATAATGTCACAATTTGTATCTTTTATACTATCGCTTATCAATTACTGAATCATTATAGCTATAATTTTTAACTTAAGTCTAACAATTTTTATATTAGACTTAGAAGTGAATTATGAGTTACCAAAGAAGTTGGATATTCCTAATTGTGTATAGTCTAAACTTTAGAGCATATTTTGTGCTTTTGTATGTTTTTGTGATGTTGCCATCCTTTAATTTTGACTTGAAGAACTCCTTCTATCATTTCAAGTAAGATAGTTGCATTGGTATTAAACTCCTGGGCTTTTGTTGTAAAGTCTGAGTCCCTAAGGTCAGGGCAGACCTAGGTGAGTTTTCCTGCTTAGGTGCCTTGCGACTATGTGGCCGTTAGCCTGCACTGTGATCAATCCAGGGCTATGGAAACAAACATCTGGAGCCAGAGTTCTTTGGGTCTACCTAATCCCAGCGCTGAACTGTAACTTGGGTTCATAAACCTAGATCTGGAACATTGGAGTTCACCAGAGTAGACAAGACTCTGAGTCTACTGGACTCTAAGGCCTTGGATATCATCCTAGGACCTATGTTCACAAGTACTTGTCTGGATTCTAGGTTAACACATATGAGGTCATGGCGCTATCATGGAGCCTATGCTAAAAAAAGCTAGTCTAGGGCTAAATAGACCTGAAGTGGGTGCTTTAGCACCTCTCTGAGACTAGAATGATATGAGACTCATGTGTAGAGCCTCTGGTGCTGTCCTGGAGCTAGATTGTACAAGTGGCATGCTGACATTGGAGAAGTCCTAGGGACTGAGCTGCAAGTGCTACCTGTGGTCTGGGGTCTCAACAAAGCCGGAAGCCTAGCTTACTCTCTCACTAGTACACAGTGTTTCTCTATGACATATTGATTAGACTAAGAGGAAGGATAATACTGCCCTCACTCTCCCCCTCTCTGTCTCTGTACTCTGTGTGTGTGTGTGTGTGTATGCGCGTGCGCACGTGTGTATGAAATACTGCGGGGAGCCAAAGCCTGCATTGGCCTTCAATATAGCCATGTTAGCTTAGCCATTTCAGTTTATGAGTTAGTCATGTTTATAGGCCTCTATTCCCCTCCCGTTAGTTAGCCATTTACCAGCAATTAAGTGACTCACCTTAGGTTGCCAGGAATAGCTTTATCTTCCTGTCAGAAAAGAACACCTGTGCAAATAACCTGCAGTTAAGACATTCCACGATTAGGTTGCAGGCCAACCCTTTCCCAGATGACCCCTGCCCTGCCACTTCCCACTTTACTATATAAACCCCCTGAGAAAAATAAAATTTTACAGCTTGAATGGAATACTGTCTTGCTTTCATTCTGTGTCCCTTTCCCCTTTCATTTCTCCCTTCTAGGTTGCAGGTCCCCTTTCTCTCATCCCGCTCTGTCTCTGTGTGTGTGTGTGTTAAAATCTCTCACCTGTTTTTCTTTGCCTTATGTTTCATATTCCTCTTTAAATGATGAATATATTCTTTCACAAAATTTACTATCTGTAAAGGACAGAATGTGTTTCAGAATGAAGGGATTCTGGTATTTGGAAATAAGAATTAGCTCAAGATCACTCTAAAAGTGTGAATTTTTAAAAATTTATCAAACTTCTTTGAGCAAATGTATTGTGTCAAATACTATCTTGGGTACTAGGAAAACGGTAGCAAACAATTAGTTCCCATGGATCATAGAACACATGGTGTACAGTGGGATTCCAATGAGTAAGCAGGAAGGTGGCATTAGATCTCTCATGATTTGATAGATATTTACATGGTGTGAATATGTTCCAGGACATCTCTGGGGAAGTAACTATTCTCATGAGGGAAAACAAGAAAATTCATAGAACGAGCAACTGTTCTTTCCCCCTAATTTTAGATATTTTCTTTTAAAATACCTGCTTAATAAATTCTATGAGAATTTCATGCAATGTATTTGTCTTACTCAGAGGTAAATAGACACTATAACCAAGGCAACTTTTACAAAAGCTAATTGGAGCTTGCTTTCAGTGTCAGAGGTTTAGGCCATTATCATCATGGTAGGAAGCATGGTGGCATGCAGGCAGACAGGGTGTTGGATATAAATGAAAGTTTTACATCTGGATCTGTATTTATCAGTGAGAAAGGGAGGGAGGGAGAGAGGGAGAGACAGATAGAGACAGAGAGACAGAGACAGAGACAGAGACAGACAGACAGACAGACAGACAGACAGACAGACACTGGACCTGGCACAGGCTTTTAAATCTTAAAGCCCACCCCCAGTGACACACTTCATCCATCCAACAAGGCCACACCTCCTAATCCTTCCCAAACAAATGTGCTATTTACTGATAACTAAGCATTCAAATATTTGAGCCTATAGGGAATGTTATTATTCAAACCACCATAGTATTTATCATATTTACCCCACTCTCCCCCCTGACTCCCACTTCCCCATAGATATTTCCTTTTTAAATTAATTTTTTAGTAAGTACACACCATAGTGGATATCTTCATGACATATGCATGTCTGTCCTGCTTTGCTCTTCTTTGTCCTCTGTGACCCTTCTGGTCCTGCCTCCCTCTGGTTCTTCGCACCCTAAAATAGTGCCTCTCTATTGTTTTGCCTTATTTATATATGTAGTCTTATGTCTAAGTTCTGCATATGAGAAAGACACTAGACCTGGGTTTCCTTTCTGTCTCCATTGCCCTTCCTTGCTCCCTCCCAGGCCCTTCCACTTCTCACTTAACTGATTCTACTTGGAGATCTGTGGTAAAGCAGTGACGAGAAACAGCACACATATGTAGAATTCTAGAAACAAATAAGAAGAATATTCCTGGTGACTCAGTAGCTACTTTTTATTTGATCTATGAATTAATAGTATATCATAGCATATGCTTTCATAGTAGGATCAATCTTGATTTTGTATGAAATCACAGTTAATACCTTGAAGTCAGTAAATCTTCACCAAACACAAAATGAATACAGCGTTTTGCCCTTGAACCAGCCTTGAGATCATCCAATTCTCTGCCTTATTCCGAAGAGGAAAACCAAGCAGCTAATGGAGTCAGTGACTCACTCAGGAACCAACAACCAGCATCATACCAAAGCCTGCATCTCCTTAATTCCAACAGGACTCCAATCCAATAATGCCAAGCCAGTAGCTTTTTGTGGGCCATTACTTATGTTGCTACAATATTCAAATTGCTTTATTTTTTTTTGTAAAATAGGCATAATAAACCTATCTGATTTGACAAATAGAAATAAAAATGATCTTCAAAAGGGACATAATGATTAATGGAGACTTTAGTGATGCTTATTACAGCTACTGAGTGTGGCTTGAAGCAGAAGTAAACATATGACAACACGCTGAGGCTCCTCTGACATGGGACTCGGAGATTTAGCATCATGACCCTCGCCAGCCTCTCCTTTTCAGGGTTTGTACTCTCAGGAGTGCACTTCAGGGTAGAGCATGCTATCATTTTTCACCTTGCATGTGTGTTGCTGTTCCATATGAGGCGCTTAAAGAGCTTTACAGATATCCACTCATTAATCCTTCCCAAACCTCTCTAAGATAGAGTAGAGGCATAAATCATTATTCCTATCTGAAAAAAAAAACAGTGCTTAACATTTTTCTTTTAATTTTACTGATACTCTAAGTTGTTGATTAATCCTAAATTATACTGCACATTTAGAATAACACATTCTCTTTCCCAATAAGATTATCTTTTCTTTAGAATTTGATTTCATGATGCTAGTGCAAAAACAGAATGCTAGGTCTCCTGTTAAAATCTCCACCAAGAATCATAGACTAGGAAGTGGCTTGGCTTTTGAGCTGTTTGTTCTTCTTTGCTAAAATGTCCTTTATTGTCCTTCAGCCATGACTAAGAAATGTGATTTTTAGGAACTGGAGGGATATTTCATGATCTATTCGGTCCTTTATCAGCTATGAACACCGTACTTTGCTTAGGCAAATGACTTTTACTGTGAAGTTATTTAGACTTTGAAGATGTTAGACTGTGATCATAATATGTAGAACCTGAAGCCATCTGGGTGGTTTCATAGCTGCAATGTTCATGTCTTAGCTGGGATTTTTATTGCTGTGATACAATGCCATGGCAGAAAGCAACTTGGGAAGGAGTGGTAGTTTGAACAGGAACGGCCCTCATAGGCTCATAGGTTTAAATACTTGGCCCCTCATTGGTGGAACTCTTTGGGAAGGACTAGTAAGTGAGGCATTGTTGGAGAAGGCGTGTCCTTAGGGGCAGGTTTTGAGATTTCAAAAGCTTCACCACTCCTACTTAGCTCTCTCTGCTTCCTGCTCATGGATCAAGATGTGAGCCCTCAGCTTCTACTCCAGCACTGTGCCTGCCTACCTGCTGCCATGCTCACTGCTATGATGATTATGAACCTCATCCTTCTGAGACTATAATCCCCCAATAAACTCTTTCTTCTGTGCATTGCCTTGGTTATGGTGTATCATCATGACTGTAGAAAAATTAACTAAGACAGAACTTGGTACCAGGGAGGAGGCTATTGCTGTGATGGGCCTGACCATGCTGTTTATTTAGAGAAATGTGAATGAGTTTGGGACTTTGGAATATGAAAACTGTTGAATGCTATAAGTGGATCTTAATAAGCCATCCTAATAGGGTCTTGGAAGACAGTAGTTTGATGGGAATGTGGACTATGGAGGCCCAGTGTAAGAAGCTATAGAGGGGAACAATATTGCCAACTGTATTAGAGACCATTCTTGTGGTCTTGTGGCAAAGAATCTGCTGCTTTCTGCTTTTATCTTAAAAAAAAAAAAAAAAACTCTGCCTGAAGCTAAATTGACAAGTTTTTGGATTAGTTTCATTGACAGAGCAGAGTCCAGTGCAGCCTAATAATGATACCAATCTTATGCTGAATGAGATGAGGAGAAACCTGATTCCAAAAAGGGTAAGGGAGTGGTACCCTCAGGGTAAGACCCTACCTGCCCAGCTTATAACCTGTCAACGGGAAAGCCTGTGCAAATGTAGTTCAAGGAGAGGCCATGTACCACTCCAAGCAAACAGTTCAACTTGGAAGAATCCACCCTGAGGTTCTGGCTTTAGAGTCATGAATAACACAGGTATAAAGCAGTTGTTGACTCTTCCTCTGGGGCCCAGTGTGCGGCAGGGAGTCCCTGTATGGGGGCCTGGAGTGGAAATGAAGCCTCTCATACATTGGATACTTCAAGATGTTGGAGATGTAAGAACCGTGAGAAATCTGACAAGCACAGCGGCAGACAGGAAGAAAAACCATTCCAAAGCAGAAATGTGCGTTTCAGTCAGCAAAGCTGGAAGGGCACTGCCATCTAAGCCCTTTCACATCAGACATGGACCTGTAGCATTTAGAGTTTGTCCTGCTGGGTTTGGGTTTTGCCTTGTCCCAGCTTTCCCCACACTGCGTCTTCCTTTCTCCCTTTTGGAATGGTGATGTATATTCTATCCATTGTAGATTAGAAGTGTGCAATTTGCTTTTTATTATTTTATTTTATAGGGGATAACAGGAGATCTCTTTTATTCTCAGAAGAGACTTTGGGTTTTGAAACTGAGTTGAGATCTTGAAATCCTATGGGAACTTCAGTACTTGTATTAAATGCGGGTTTTTTTTTTTTTTTTTTTTTGCATTATTATATAGCCATAAGCCTATGGAGCTGGGGAGTCAAATGTGGTGGTTTGAATGAGATTGATCTCCATAAGCTCATATGCTTGACTGTTTGTTCCCTAGTTGGTAGAACTGTTTGGGAAGATGATGAGCTGTGGCCCTGCTGCTGGAGAAGGTGTGTCACTGGGGATGGGCTCTGAGGTGTCAAAGCCCAGCCATTCTTAGTTACATCTCTCTACTTCATACTTGTGGATCCAGATGTGAGCTCTCAGCTACAGATGTTCCCATCCCTTTCTACCTGCTGCCATGTTCCCAGCCATGCTGGCCATGGACTCTTTCCATCATAAGCCAATGCTTTCTTTTATAGTTTGCTTTGGTCATGGTGTCTGATTGAAGTAACAGAAAGTAACTAAGACAGGAGAAAAAGCTTTATTTCATCTTATACTTTCGTGTAACAGTCCATTGCCGAGGGAAATCAGGGCAGAATCTCAATCAAAGCAGAGACATCTAGAGGCAGGAGCTGATGCAAAAGCCATGGAGGAGCATCGCTTACTGGTATACTTCTCAGAGTTTGCTCAGCCTGTTTATCCTGCTTTCTTACAGCACTTCACCAGCCCAGAGGTGGCACAGCTTATAATGCCTGGGCTCCCCACATCAATAATTAGTCAAGAAAATGCCCCCAGCCTTTCCTGTGGGTCAGTCTGGTGGAGGTATTTTCTCAACTGAGAATCTCTCTTCTAAGGACTCTAGCTTGTGTCAAGTTGACATAAAACTGACCAGATAAACACTTATCCAGATAAAGTAGCTATGTATAGTTATAGCCATCAGCAATGCAAATAATAAGGGCATAGTGATAAATTAATACTGCAATATCCCTTTGATTCATCATGAAAGATGACAACTACATTGTAACTTACTTAATAGATATTCAAGTTTATTTTATAATATTTTCAAAGCCATTTTGGGCCACCGTAGTAAATTTTTCCCAAGTGTAAGGTTATATAATACCTGCAGCCAGAAGATATTAGAAGCAAAAGGATAGCTACTTTTCAGAGGGCGGCCTATTGAGTGGGGACACCTGTGATTTACTTAGGATGACAAAGCTGGGTTTCATTGAACTAGGAGACAATCACAGATGGTGTTTCTTCCTCATTCCAAATAGCTGCTCAAATGTTAAACTAAACCCCCTTTGTGGCTGACAACTTATGCTGTGTCTTGCTGCCAAAATGTCAAATGGAATAACACCTTGCACCTCACCTGGAGGAGAATTCCTGTTTATTAGGTACTCCTTAGAGGAACATGCAAAAAGATACCTGGTACCTCTTCCCAAAAGAGGAGAAACTAGGTTATTTTAAAAGACAGCTTAGCTTTATTTAGCAGAGGTTTCTGGACTTCTGAATTCTACTTTGTTTCATCTGTTCTAAGTTCTAGGATGTTGTCTTGAACTAAGAAATCATTATAGTAATTTGAAAGTTAGCTAAAACATAGCATTTCTCTACTGTCTTATATAATAATCAAAGCATGGCTTGGTATTACCTATGAGTTCAGATTCAAAATTATCCCAAGAGAGCAAATAGCATTATTGAGTATCTGAAAATCCTGAAAATTATTTAAAATAATTTAATTTTTTTAATGGACTGGGTTTCTACCTCAGATGCAAAGTACAAAGCTAAGAGACAAATTAGAAATGTTCCAAACTCACATGGCAAATGTTCTGTTTACTTTAGATGTGCTGAAAGTAGAACAGAGTCCCTGGAGTTCCCTAATGCTGTCCGTGCCTGCACCTCTCCTGGTCAGGGGAGATTAAGGGAGTAAGGAAGGAGCGAACCTTTCCCCCTGGCGCCTGTCCCCTCTTGCTTAGAGATGTTTTCTTCTAGCTTGCCTTTTTCTTTTTTCTTGTTTTCCCATCAGAATTCTTAAATCTTTCATTTTTCCATCTGTAGGAATGGAATCTAGAATAATAGGACAGATTTCCTAAAATATTAGTCCCTGGATGTTGTACTTCAAGTAACACTAAATCTGTTGAGTCTGGGAGTGTCTTTATAAGAAGGTACAATTAAGTCTGCAAAAATGGGGCTTAATACAAGGAAGAGGTAGAGAATAGTCAACTATCATATAGATGGAAGAGAAAGGAAATGATTGTGGTTCAGGGCTAAGCAAGATACAAAAGTAAATATAGTCTCTTGAGTCCAGTGGCCAGCGTGTTCCATGGTACCCCCAGGACCATCTTGACTTCCAGGACTCATGTGTTCACCAGCTTTCTCTTTGACACTATGCCATTCTTCAGATATGGCATTTATGATGATGACCTGTCATAGAATTTGCTAATGGGAGTGTTGTATGTAACTAGTCACAAGACAGTCCTTCTTCCTCTGCCTCCAGACTGCCTTGGGTATCCTTGGATGTAAAGAACCACTAAAAAGAAGAGATGATTTCAGGTAGCTAGGACTAGCAAAAAAAAAAAAAAAAAAAAAAAAAAAATGAGAGAAGAAAATCACCCCTATCCCATCCAGCATTGCTTAAAATGTTTGCTGTGGAATCAATAAGACAGGAAGCCTCAGTGGGCATTGTAAATAGGTTTCAAAACACAATTATGTAAAAATCTATTATAATTACTCCCTCTCTGTTTCTGACAGAGGACTGTAGGAGTTTAAGGAACTGTGTTTGCTGGTCTAATGGCTGAGTTTCATCACCCTGTACTCTTCCTCCTGATTGCTCAAAGTTCCTTCCACTAATTGCAGAATAGTTTAGCATCTTAACAATAATGGACATGTTTTTAAAAGATTATTGCCAAAAGTGCATTCTTTATTCCAGGGAGACTCTGTAATAGATACTGGCATTTTAGTAATGATACAGGCAATCTGTAAGCTATTATAGTTTCCTGTAGAGTAACTTAATCTTCATATTGTTTTATATGTCTAGAATTTTAATAGTGTTTTTAATTTAGAAAAGGAGGTTTATAACATATTACTAATTACATGTGAGTATGAACTAAATATACAACTACTGAATTTTATCCTGAAAACAAACATATTTAAAAAGTACTTAACCTAGTGTAGAGAAAGTAACAAAGAAATTAAAGAATGCCACTGAGAAAGAACAGCAGCTTTCATGGAGTAACACAGGAAGGGTTGACATTTTTGGAATGCTTATAATATTTTGATCTATGACTAAAACAGAATAGGAACAGAAATGTCCCTTCTAATTAAAATGAATATAGTTTATAACAAATGAAGACATAATTTATTAAACATAATTATGCATATTTGTTTAAGACTTCATAACACCATCCATCCATGGGTCTCCATGAAGTTACAGCAGTAATGACCCTCCTGGTGATACTCAGTGATTTAGATTTTTGAGTAAGCATACTTGATAGCAAAGTCATTTGAGAACATTTCTAGGTTGAAAAGCCAGACCCTAAAAATAAGGCAATCACTAGTTTTTCTATTGGGCAGCTGAAAGAACAGAGGAAAGGTGAGTTTTCTTCAAGATAAAAGTAGTTATTGGAAATATTTTTATATGCTATGGTTCTAAGAAACAGCTCAGAGTCTGAACGTAGGCTTAAATTACCATGTATAATTTCAACACTCTTGGCACGCCACCCAGCTCCTCTCCAAGGAGTTGGTAGAGATGTGCTTGGTGAACTAATTCAAGAGGCTTTAGTACTATTTTTAAAATCTAGCTTTTATATTAAACAAACCACTTTGCTATTTTGAAAGGAGTTATAATCTGCTTAAAACTGTCATTCTCTGTTTCTGACTTGCAATTAGATGATATTTCCAAAATGTCACACCAAGACTCTGCTTCTACCATCACCATAATTGAATGTGACAGCCAAGATATTATATCAATACCTTTTCCATAATTAGCAATAAGGATCCTGCCAAGGGTTAACTAGAAAAGTTTCATAAACATTTTTCTACAAATGGTCCTGAAGGCAATATTATGCTTTTAAAATCTGCTAATGTAGCAAAGACTTGTGACAAGTAGGAGACAAATCTAGGCGCAGAACTGTTTGGAGAGAGAGTTTTGTGGTGTGTGATGTATGTTATGTAAATGAGCTTATTAGGACTCTCATCTATTTTATTATTGGTGACCAATTTAATAGAGGCATTTAAAAAACAATATTTCTGCCTGCCTCTTAGAAGTGAAGAAGATACATTGATATAATTGAGAGCAAATGATTGCATGTCGTGCCATTTAATCATGTCATTTTTCAATTGCTATTTTTTGCACTCCACTGCATGCTTATAGAATATTTAGCTTCAATATAGATTATATCTCAGAGTTTGCAACTGAGCTTGGGTCTCTATATTAGCTAACATTGTTTTAGAAATTTGGAATCAGTTAAAAATGCCCAGAATCATTTATTTTATTTAAAATATGTAAATTATCAGTCATACACCATTTACAATACTTTAAATTTTGTCTATTTTGAATAATTATTTATATTTCTAAAATGTAAATTCCTATTTGCAACATTTATATGATATATATATGGTTGTACACGCATTTGGCCAGGATTGAGCTATTAGGAATTAAAGAATTATCGACTCTTTGTGAATGTTGATAATCATTTATTTAAAGGACATTTTCTATCTTTACTTAGTCTTTTTATTATTTGTGTAAGATATATCTTTCTCAGAAAAGGAAGTACTTCTTCTATGAAATGCACTATCAAATCCAAGAGATAAGAAGGCATTGTCTCCTTGGTTTATTGGCAAATTGAAGGCACTTCAGTGTCCATTCTAATAGATATCTCAGACATGTTTTTTTCAATCTATGATGTGTATTTTTCCATTTATATTATCAAATCCATCCTAGAGTCAAGTATAGTATGCTTTACACATTTTTATATATTTGAAAGCCTCCAAATAGGTTGAAGGTTGGACTTCTAAAGGGTTGAGGTTGTTAGCTTTACACTTGTAGTCACTTCTGGTTAAAAGTTTAGGGCAGGAGAGTTTGAGAATGTAGAGCTCTGGGCTGGAGAGATGGCTCAGAGGTTAAGAGCACTGAGAATGTAGAGCTCTTACAAGCCTCTCTAGCTTTCTTCTTAAATGTCAGAGTTTTTCCTGAGTCAGTTTTCAATTCCACCTCCCGGTTTAAAATTCTGCCTTCAATGCTTGTAAGTTGGCTTACTGTTTATTACACTTTAAATGTCACCGATTCACCTCACTTGTAAATCAGTCTGTCATCTGTCTGTCTACAAACTACTTACCCATCTACCAGTTTCCATGCTTTTGTGACCCCTGAATGAGTCAACCACACAAAATCAGAGAAAGAGGCCAGAAAGATGGCCCAGTGAGGGAAAGTGCTTATTGATCTGAGTCCAGTCCCATGACCCAACATTGTGGAAGGTAAAAGTGATGCCTACACATTGTCCTTTGACTGACCACACAAACACAATGGTATGTGCATGTACACACACATATGGGGGATATATTAAAAATACATACAAAATATTAGTCATTGGTATATGGAGTTAATAAAAGTAGCGATAAAATACTGTACTGAATAGTGCTCAAAAGTTGATAATCAATTTCAATGATTGTTATTTTATGTTCAAGTGAATATGGGTAAAGTAGCTGAAAAATATATGACATTGTTATTATTTTATATTTATTCAGATGCATGTGATCAATAGGATTATCTTTGGTACAGTATATGATTGTTATCCTTTCACTGGCCCAGGGCTGTATAGTAACAACAAGCTCACAATTTTAAGCTCTCTTTACTTAATCATGAAACAGGATTTTATTTATTTTTATTTTTATTATTAGTAAATATGTGTATGTCTGCTTGTGATATGTGTGTGGGGTGTGAGTGGGTGTGAGTGTGTGTGTGGAGGGGATTATAAGTGTCAGGCTCATGCCAAAGCTTAGATGCAAATGTCAGAGGACATCTTTGCAAGCAAGTTCTCTACTTTCATCAAGGGTTTTGGAATTTAATCCAAATCATCAGACTTGTATAGGAAGTGCTTTTATCTGCTAAGCTATCTTGCCAGCCACCAAATAAGTGTTTTATGACATAAAATTTTTCTTGATTTAAACATTAGCTCAAGACTTACCATCAGAACATTAAATTACATTGTTTTTATATCTGTACATATTATATGATGTCTTCTCAGAGAAGCTTTATTGACGATCCAATCTAAAGTATCACTGATTTTTATTAGATAATTCTTATTACATGTTGCTTTTGTATGTTTACATTTATTTCCAGCCTCATATCTACACATGGACAAATTAGAATATAAATTCTAAGAAAGCAAAAGTGTGTACCTTATATACTGCCATACTTATCACTGAGAAAAATGCTTGGCACACAGGGTGCACTCCAGAAGATCATTTGGTGGGTGGGTGGATAATAATTACTAAATTATTATCATCATACTCTACATTAACATCTAGGATTTTTAAAAGCTGTTGTTAAACTTGAAATTGTCAACTTTCCTTTTATAATACCTGCCCTATCCTCCACCTTCCAATCTTCAGATGCCCCATTGTCATCCTGTAAGTCTTGACCAGTCTTTTCCAGCTAGTAATGACCTTTCTTGTTCTCCAGGTCAAGCGCCAGCATTGAGAAGTAATACAGTGCATGTGAGTCGTGGCCTCACCATTCACAAAGTGTACTCCCTTCCCTTTGCCTTACTTAAACTTACAACATCTTGATGAATTAGGTGTTATCAGAAACCTTTGCCTTGTATTTCTAGCTCTCCCTTGGGGGAATCAGCTATATTATAAGCTCCTAAGAGGTACCACATCTTGTTAGATGGCTGTCGTCCGCCAATGTTAATCCTGTAATGGAAAGTACAGTGTTCAGTACATAACTGATACCCATCAAACGCTTACTGCTATAATAAATATCATTCACATGGCTTTTGCCAAACTTACCTGTTTGACAATGATCTGGAATCAAGCAGTTAAAAGCTGCTTCTGCAGAAGAGTCTTCAATACTGTTGGATTAAATTAGAATCAGAATTTAAGACTTGTATTTTTATGTTTCTAAAAATAATTTACTCAAATAGAATCTCTAATTTGTAAAGTTTAATCTGCTTTGTGTATAATAGAGTTCTCAAACCTTAGCCAGTAATCACCGGTGGGTCTCTGTTAAGCCAAGGCTTACTCCCCAGGATCCCTGATTCACATAAAGAGAATCTGTGAGATAGCTTTGTTTTGTTTCTTTCTTTGAGAGACTACCTCACCCCAGTTGGCTTGGAATTTACTATTTATCTCAGGCTGACCCTAAACTTGCTATCCCCCTGCCTCAGCCTCCTGACTACCTGGGATCACATGCATACACTAGGTGACTGCAAGGAACTAGCAGTTCTCAGTTCCTGGGTGAACTCTTTGATTTGGAGGTCGCATCCTGAAGATTTCTGTTCCTGGACACATTACTCCATATAGTAAATAGAAAGAAAGTGATTGCTTCATGAAATCAAAGAAGTAAAAAGTGAGAAAAGGCCAATTTTTTTTAAAGGAGTTTAGGAAATTGTCCAAAGGAGATTTGTCCTCCTGATGCTGTTTAAACTAGACCACACCCATGTGTTGCTGTTCTTCTCTCATTCTGTTGTTTCACTCACACTAGGTTGAAGGCAGCCAAAGGGTCATCTGTGCAGACTGTTCCATCATTACTGTGCTTGTCACACCCACAAGGTGCTCATTATATTTTGTTAAATACATTGTCAATATAGAAGGTGACTGGAGGGTGATGTAATGCTCACCTTTATAAATAGCATTGTTTCATAGCTCTTTTCATTTTAGTAGATCATCTAGCATCCCAATACTTACTTCATATGGACCTACCCAACAGACTTAACATGTTGAATAAAAATTATGTGAAGATACTGAAGATAAAATGCTTTGGAGTTTCACCAGTTAGATTTGCTTCTTTGTGCTCAACATATTCTTTAAGTATTTAAGAAAAAAACCTATTTTTTTCTTCTTATGTCTCTCTATTTAGCATATGTTTTAACATAATAGTTCCTGTAATAATCATACTTTCTCTTTTATTGTATATTTATTTGCATTAATTTGCATTTTGTGAGTAGATAACACTTGTTTGATGTGTATATACAAAAAAAATGGTACTTTTTGCATGACAGGCTTGCATTTATGCAGAGGTTTAACACAGTGATAACTGAAGCACTGACATTAAATGGTGTCCCTTCAGTGCCACTAACAGTCTGAAGCCAATGAATGTCTTTTTAGGCTTGATGGAGAATGGTGGAACACTTGGTTACCATTTGTGAGGCTCTGAGTTCTAATCCCAGCACCACAAAAGGAAAACAAAAGTTTAATTGTTTAAATTGTATTTGAGTGGTTTAAACATGAAAAAAAAAATTGATTAAGTCAGGAGACATACAAAACAAATCACTTCCCTCTGAATACTGTGCATGTCATCATCGGTGAATTAAAAGTCAGATTGGCAATTTATAAATGTAAAAGAAAAGCTGCTGGCCTGCTAGCAACTGTCTTAAAATGTGACCTCAAACAAATGCATTCAGTGTGATGGACATCTCACTGCTTTCAGGAAAAGGGGGTAAATTCTCAGCCCTAAATCAGGGAAGCTTGATTCATGTGTATTACAAATCTGCCTTTTTAGAAACATGACAAAACTTGGTGAAAACTTTATTTAAAAAAAAATTGAATAAAAGAGATAGTTAAGAATTTGAGTACAGCATACTAGGACAATTCCACTGGGCGATCACTTTGAGATTCAATAAAGATAGGGTGATATAATGCTACAGCATTGAGGCACATTGAAATTTTTTTAAATTTTTTTTGCCTCTTATTATATTTTTCTAGAAGATCGTGTGACTATGCATCAGAACCAGTAGGATTTCATTAGAACAGGCTTCAGAATGGCTGAAATGACAAGTTTTCTGAATGTTTCTGTGCCCCTCACCTTTGCCAGCTACTTCACACTTTAGCTGTCACCAACACAGTAAGCACGCCTTACCATCGAAGGCCACCTGGCTGTCTTCCACCTTCACCTGTCTCTGGGCTCGCTACCCCATAACCCCATCACTCACTCTGGACCACCCGGCTCCTCTGACTTCCTTAAAGATGGGTGAATTACCAATAGCGACTTGCTGGTACACATCAGTTGGTCTCCCGTCTCTCTCTTACTCTCTCATACTCTCTCTTTTTCTCTCCCTCGCTCATCTCTAGTAGTCTCTCAGATTCGTGAGGGAAGAAATAATGATTTACTCACTGTATAACCCTTCATTACAGACAGAAGGCCCTGAAAGTGGACAATATTTATAGATTTGAGGAGGTCATGGAAAGATGTTTGTCTTATTCTATGCCTTACTTAGTTGCAATTCCTGTTTCTTTTTCTTAATATATTTTTCTAAAATCTAAGGCAAAAGATAATAATAACCATTTGCTCCCATTAGTTATATTTAACATTTCTCAGTACATATGGAGAAAGTGTATCTCAGTTTATTATAAAAAATAATGTAGAACACTGATTCTAAGGAAAGTTGCCAACAAGTCACCGATTTTATTTAGTATGCGTGATTATAAATAAATACATTTTGATGGTTGTCAGGGAAACACATTTATGTAGGAGAATGTTATCAACTGTCTTTAGGTATAAAGAAATATGGAAACGATGTAAGGCATAAAAAAATCCCTAGTTTCCTCTGAACAGTTCACATGGAAAAAAAGTTAACCTAGAATTTAGGCTAAACCCTTACCATATTTAAAGTGAAAACTGCAGAATTGTGAAGATGTAAAAATCAGATACCAAATATTAACAGTACCTGCTTTTGTAGTTTAAGTTTTTAGATATTTATTTGTGTGGGGGGCTATGGTGTATGTGTACAGTGAGTTCATATCAACATGAGGCTATATATATACTCTCATGTGTTTGCACAAGAGGCCAAAACATTGTTCTGTTTTAATGAATGCCTTGAGACAAGGCTTCTCTGAACCTAAATGCAGCTTTAGCTAGGCTGCTGGATAAGAAAGCCCTCAGGAACTATGTGTTTCTACCTTCCAACTAGGGGGTTACAGGTATATGCAGCCATGCTGGACTTGTAGCTGGGTGGTAAAGATTCAAACTCAGCTTTTCATTCTTGCAATGCCAGACCTCTGACCTATCTCTTCGGCTTTGCTTTTACAGTTGTTAAGGTACTATATTTATCTTGACTTGTTTGCCTTAAGACATGGATGCAGATTCTCTGAATATATAAATCAATACATTCTGGACACTTTCAAAAAATCATGACCAATAAGCCTTATGAAAATTTATTACATCCCAAATAGCCTATCTGAGGATTTTTTGAGGTGAATGAAGCCCATCTGAGCTGTTTTGCAAATGTGGTCTGAGCTGACTCCACACATATTTTCTAGTGACATTCATTATGATTTTTTTCTTCAGCTAAGAACTTCAAGGCTTATTGTTGGCTTGTAGATATGCACTTATTATTGTACTAAAGAGAGGTTTACAAAATCCAATCCCAGCAAAACATCTCCTGATTTATTTTTTAGTCCTTTTAACAAGTTAACCATGGTTCAAAACCCAAACCATCACTATTTACATCTTTGGTCTCATTTCAACCTATTTCATCTGGCCATAACCACAACACTTTCTTGAACATTCAATACTAGGCCAAAATTTGGTAGTTATGAAGTAGGCTTCATCATTTGGATGACTTGACAATTCTAGATTAAGAGAACAGGTTGAAGTAGGAGTATGTGTGTGTATGTACGTGTGAATATGTGCATGTGTGCATGTGTGTTATGGTTGGGGTGGGGTGGGGTTTGAGTAGGTAGTTGGGAGAGCTACTGGAGGAGATGAAAACAGTTTTGCTTTACTAGGCTTCAAGTTTATCTTTGCTTGTCTAGGGGTTTCCTGTCTTCAGCACTGAGCCGGTAAATAGCGTCAGTAAAGGAATTTGTCAGAGCCAGGGTGGTATTGAGAGTTACATAGGAAAATAGTAATATATCCTAGGAAAATAAATAAGGATTGGTTCAGGAAATCTAGCTGAAACAGCTGCTCTGGTAAGATGTGAATAATAAAATTCCTAGTCATATTTTGCCATAAATAGAGGTTTGGGAATTTGTCATTCACCTCATTTAAAATTCAGAAATATTAAAGGTACAGGCTCTCTCATTACAGAAATAATAGAATTCCAGCTATTACCGAGTTAGGGTCATTTAAATGGATATAGCATGCATTATATCAGTAAGTGGAACATCTGTATGGAATGTCCACCTGCTGATCGACTACTCCTACTCCATGCACAATTCAGTGAACAGCACTTAATCATCTTAAGACTTCTTCTAATGAAGCCTTATCTAGATTAACATTTTAAGCACAAATACTTTCAGGCATTAAAACCCTCACACTAAATGAAATTGCATTGTCTTGTTTACCCTTGTTGATTAATAAGCAATCTGCTAACTGTTGGAACAGTCCAATTGTAGCGGTAGAAGGAGATTAGTTATTCAGTGATGTTTGTGGGTATAATCATCATTTCTCCTGCAGGCTTTGAATTAGAATATCACTTACACACTATCTGTAGGCTAAGAAAGGATATAATATTTTTAGACATGTGTACCCACTATTTTGTTTCAATCGTTCAGCTTAGGGTCAGTGCGGCGATACAAATGCTTCTGAGAGGCAAAATGCTATTTTGATGCATGCATATCCTTTTTAAATGGTGTGGGTGTCTATTAAAAGAAACAGAACAACAAGCAAATTGTGCAGTAATAATCGAGTATCTTGATTTCTGTTTTAGGAATATTATTGCTTTGTTAATCAAGCATTGGAAGAGAAATGTTGCCCATTGTTTTTATATAATAGAGTTTACATATGAAAATTCTTTGTAATATTATTTATTTTTTGCCAATAAAATACTGAACTTTTTCCCTTCAAAGAATCTAGGAATAAACTTAGAAGAATAATTACAGTTTGGGGGAGGTTGTTTTTATTTGTTATTATGTTTCCTTTGACCTTGAACCTACACCCTCAGTCTGTTTGTCTGCAACTCACCTGACCTAAGTGATTTTTTGTTTTTTCACCATGTGAGAAACTGTTAATACCTGGGTGTCAAAGTAAGATCTTCCATTTTGAAAAAGAAATAAGAAACAGAGCTCCTAAATTCAGGATCCATCAGCTCTGTATTGGTGGCCACTAATCTCAAGGAAACTGTAGATCCTTCTTTTTTGAAGCTGAGCATATCCCTACAATGTGACAAGACAGTGGCAGTGACTGACTACCCTGTTTTCAGAAAATCAGTCTTCCACACACATACCAACGGGTCTCTTTCTGTATTGCAGTCCCTCTGTCATGAGATCAAGCAGCGTCGTAGAGGGGTGGCTTCCATTCTTCGGTTGTGCCAGCACCTCCTGGATGACCGGGACACCTGCAATCTGAATGCAGACCACCAGCCCATGCAGCTGATCATTGTAAACCTTGAAAGACGGTGGGAAGCCATTGTCATGCAAGCTGTCCAGTGGCAAACACGGCTGCAAAAGAAGATGGGGAAAGAATCTGTGAGTGTCATTCCCCTGTAGAACTCACTCTTTTTTTTTTTTTTTTTTTTTTTTTTTTGACAGAAACATCCCTAGGTTTGGGTAGTATGCTCATCATATAAACTTTCTTGCAAACTAGAGGAATAACCATCCACTAACTAAAACTTCACTCATCAGAACAAAAAGTCACTCACCTTACTGACATGCATTTTAGTGTGTCTCAATGTCTTTTTTTAAAGTTATATGTGTATTTTGGTTACCCTTACCACTAAGGATATTAATTCTTTCATTTATTTATTCACCAGGCATACAATACCCCATGGAGATAGCATAATGCCCTGAGTGCATGGAGCAGTGTTTGTGCTCTGTGTAGTTTCATTGCCTGAATAGCTATTGTTCATCTTTCCATTTAATGTAGAGTTAACGCCATCTGTATACCTGTCCTCAAGCCCTGCTTCCAGACTCTTCTGACAGATTATTGAGAACTGTCACGTTTTTCCTAGAGTCTAATGCACTGTTCATAGTAGGGGCACTGATTCCTGTTAACAGCTGGCCAGATCTGATGGTGCAGGTTTCAGCAGTTATTGGCAGAAAGAAATATGTAAGAGTAGAAGCTGTTTTATTATAATATAGAATACACATTTGCTCTGAAAATTTTCACATTCTTAGGAGAAAGAAACTGTCACTGGAAAAAGTATATCCCTGAAGTGACCTTGACATCATGACATTGGTGTTTATTAGTTGTGTGGCCACTTTTCACATTTGATATACATAAATGAAACACACACACATACAGGGGGATACACACACACACATAATTCTTGTCATTGAAAATAGTTTCCACATACAAATTCTATTCTTAACCAAGCTTTATGTTGGGGACTTGGGGCAGGAAGGCATTGACTCATTACCCTTTCCTGACCCTTTCACCTTTGTGGCTGTACTGAGTTTAGGAGGCTTTGCATGAAATCTGGAAGGCCACTGTGGCTAAGTCTTGAGGGCTCCACAGTCAGGAAGCTCCAGAGATAAAAAAAAAAAGTTGTATCCTGAAGTCTCCAGCAGGAGGAACATCCTGAAAAACATGAAAAGAACAATTTGTGGCACTTCTAAGAAACAAGAAATGTTCCCTTTCTGCTCAGTCACATTAGAAAATATCACTAATAGAGTGTGATGGTTCATCTCAGTTATGAACTGGATGGAACCAAATATCATGTGAGAGAGTGTCCTCTGGGCATACTTTTCCCCCCAAAGATAGATTTCTCTTTGTAGTCTTTGCTGTTTTGGAATCACTTTGCATCTTGAACAAGAGATACTTCTGCCTCTGCCTCCATATGCTGGGATTAAAGGCTTGTGCTGCCACTGCCAGGTCTCTGGGCATACTCAGAGGAAATTTTCCTATTAAGTTAACTGAGGTGGGAAGAGTTGCCCACTGTGGGTGGCAGCATTCCCTAGGCTGGGATCCTGGACTTCATAAAAAAGTTAAGGTGAGCTGAGCACTGGCGTTGCTCTCTGCATCTTACTTTGGATTCAGTGGGATGATACACCTCAAGCTCCCACTGCCAGGACACCCTTCTGACCATGGACTGTGCTCTCAAACTGTTAGCCAGAATAAGCCCTTTCCCCTGAAGTCACTTTTGACAGGTGTTTTGTGGTAACAAGAAAACTAGCTAATACAGACAAGATCAAATTGATCAAACCCGGTGGTGGGACAGTATCTTCAGAGTAGTTAGAGGAGAGATGAGGGACCATTTCAAGAAGAAGGCTGATCACCAGATTTTTATCAGAAACAAGGGAAGTCAGCAGATGGGAAGGGTGGAGCTGGAGGTGAAGCAGCAATGTAAGAAAATAACCTAGAGTTCCCTTCACAGAGCCAAAGGTATTCCAATAGAAAAAGAAATATAGTTTCTAAGTGTCTATAATGAATGCCTTCATAGCCAGCATCCATGTACTACTAAAATGTTAGAGGAAGGCCATCAACCAAACAAAACTTATATCCTATGGAAACCGAGATACACAACAGAATAAAGAACATGGGAATGATAACTGTGAGCAAATGAGAAGCACTTTTCCGATTATTTCAATCTCTTTAAGTGTTAATAGACTGTTTAAATCAAGATAATAGCAGCTCATGGTAGGATTTATAGCACAGAGGATAAAATGTACAGCAACAGTATCACAAAGGCCAGGAAGCAGACATGCCAGGATGCTTTGTACCGTCCTTAGTTTATGTGAGGTGTTAGAGCATCCTTTAAAGAGAGGCAGTGATAAGATCAAGTGTGTGTGGCTCTAACACCTTAAAGATACAGCAGAACAAAAAGACACAAAAGGAAATGAAGCAGAGTCATCTTTTATATTCCCACTTAAAGAAGAAATGGAAAATAAAAAACAGATGTAATAAGGTTTTAAAAGACAACAAGAAGCTTTAATGTGGCTGCATAAATAGTCCTAGTGAATGAAATGGACTGAAAACGTCTTCAGGACATTATTGCTAAATTGGGTAAATCCAACCATACGATATCTACCAAATAGTGGTAGAGTATATACTAATATTAAACAGTGAATTTCATAGCAAAAAGCATCACAAGGTATAAAGAAGGACTTTTCTTTACATCTTTACATCTAAGACACTTCATCCAAGTCATAATAAAAAGGCAAGAGTACCCAGACTAAATGTCCCCCATGCCCCACTGTGGGAAATTGATTGCTGTAACTGTGGGAAATGATGCAGAAGTTCTTGAAGTATTTGAAAATAGAATTATTGTATGACCATAAATCTATATTCTGGGTATGTGCCATCCCCTCATTAAGGCACTGTATACTCTTGTTCTACACAGTATCCACCAAGACATGGAAACTAAGACCACCAATGGTAAATGAGTAAAAAAGAAATTGTAATGTATATTTTCATCCTTTATATGGAGAGTCAGACATTTACAGCAACATAGCAAAACCTAAAGGACATCATATGATATTAAATAGGGGGACACCAGAGGAAAAATGCTGGGCAATATTATTTGTATGTAAAGTATTAAAGTAGCAGCAGAGAAAACAAGCAAATTTGTAGAGAGAGAGTGGAAGGGTAATTACAGGGGCGGGAAACAGGGAGGAGATATGATGGATAAAAACATAAACATAGTTAATAATATTGCCTTGCACACAAGAAATATATTAAGAGAGAAAGTTTTAGGCATTCTTACTACATACATAGGGAAAAGAAACCCTGAGATTATGGTTATGCTAATTTTTTTGACTATAGTATTCAGAGCACTATTTGCATATCAAAGCATGGTAACAATCTTACATATACAACAAAAATGGATAAGCATGTCATCCAACATAGCAACAAAGATGACATTATTTTTAAGTGTATACAGAACATATATCAAAACTCTCTTCTGAGTGACAAAAAGTGTTTTAAAAGAATGCGTATTATACAAAGCATAGCCAAGTTTCCCTAGAATAGTGTAATCACATTTATTTAACCAAAAGGGTGTTCTTTGTCTATCATGGGATTTTAGTTTAGAAAAACTTTATAGAAATGTACTTGGACATTTTTCAAATAAATGTAAAGTAACATAAAATTTCTACCATATCCTTGCTTATGGCTTGGAAGAACTCTGTGAACAACCTCCTTCTCAGATTTTCAGTCTAATGGTACACCTTTTTGAAGATAGCAGGCCAAATCAGGATAGAAACAAAGCCAGAATTTTTCAACAACTTTGAGCTATGTGAAAAGAAAAGCTGGAGAAGATCCAGGTGTCCTTCCAGAATGGTCTACCAGAAGGTTGTGTCATCGTGGCCACTGGTCATTTATAGATTTGCTCCAGGACTTTTGAGGAGAATGTTTGGGAGTTGTTTGTGACCACTGAGGATGTGACTGGCTTAGAGGGAAACAACACAGAATGAATAAGCAACCCATCCACGGACATGCCCACAATTGCCAGTAGTGTTCCTGCTGGGGAACACTTCATTCTGTCAAGATTCAGACTCATCTTATTTTCATGTTCATTCTGAGGACAGATCTCTCAAAATATGCATGGAAAGACATTCAGTACAGCTTTGCTTAGCCTTGCTGAGAGGCCCCAAAGCTTTATCTACAATGCAAGAAAACTTTTGTTTATAGAAGAAGTTATGAATTCAGGAGGGGAAGGAGGAGCAGGAGAGGTGGGGTGAGGGAAAAGAAGGGTAGGAAGTGATGTGAAAACAATGTATTTGTGTAATGAACTCTTAGAACCTAAATTAACCAAGAGAGAGAAAGAGAAGGAGGGAGGGAGGGAGAGAGGGAGGGAGGGAGGGAGGGAGGGAGAGAAGAACTTGTCTTTCTAGGCAGGGTGACACAGGCCTATCATCCTAGCATTTCAAAGACCAAGACATAAGAACTATAGCCTGAGCTATACAGCGCATTCCAGGTCAGCTTGTGCTACTTGGTAAGATCTTTTCTGAAAACAAACATCAACAAAAACAGTCAAAGTATTGGAAAGAGGGAAGAAATTAGTCCTTTGTGTGTTTTTCCATCTGTTTTAATCTCTTACGAGATCTGTTTTATTAGGCACAATAGTTGTCTAATAGCGTAAATCATTCTTGCTTTTCAAACATATGTTTAAACACAAATAACCTAGGTTCCTTTGAAACACCTTGTCTTCAGCAAGTGTACCTCTGAATTCTTAGAGAATTGAGGGTTTGAGGTTTTATATTTACACATACAGTTGTCTTCCTTCTGCTCTGATCCTGCAGAGTTCTCCTGAGAATAGAACTTTGTGTCCAGAAAAACCATGCACATTTAATGGCCTTGAAAGTATACAACACATCTAGTCACATAATTGAAAATAATAAGGCCACAATAAATGGGATGGCCCCAGGGTAAAACACCCAAGGGATTCAATTGGTGTCACTTTGCATCAATGTCCATGCATCATGGTAATTGAGGTAACATAACCAATTACCACATTTTAATTAGAGTTCTAAGAACTTGAGAAAAATTGCAGTGATGAGCCAGCTCACATTTTTAAAAAGAGAAGAAAGAATGAAATGAAAGTTACATTGCTAAGGCTCCTTACAAAGGGAGGTTATATAAAGCTATCCTCTCTCTCTCTCTCTCTTCCTCTCCTCCCTGCCTTCCTCCCTCTCTCCCTCTCTCTCTCTCATCCCCTCTCCCTCCCTTCTCTCTCATTCTCTCTCTCCTCTCTCTCCTTTTTTCTTCTTTTCATTCTGAATACTTTTTATGTTCTCTGTATTGGTGATACATTTTGAAAACTAAGAACTTCTTTTAAATGCTATTCTTGACTTAAGTAATAATGTTCTCACCCTGATCTACTAATTTTACAAATTTATGACTGAATACATTCTTTAGAATGCAATCTCAGCTCATAACTTTGTTTCCTATCTAGATGTTTCTCATATTGTAATTTGAAGAGTCATCCCGAGTATTTAAATGTATCTGAGCACAGTGACATATGAATAAAGTTACATTTCTGTGGCTCTGGCCATTAAACAAAAATAGACTTAGATTCCACCCCCCATGAACAGAAATTAAATGCAGAAAGAATTACTGCATTTAGAAAATAAATTTGACTTGTGGCAATTATTTTTATAAGGCTAGAGTTTAAGTGAGAAACCTCCTGTAAAATTTTACTGCTGCTACATAATCAAGTAATTATGTAATTACTTAATTACTTACAAGAGAGATGGTTGTTTAAAAAAAAATCCTTATACATGTCAAAGACAGCTTCCTTTTCTAGAATATTTCTAGCCAGGCTCCCAACATCAAAAAGTTCTTTCAATAGGAGTATCCTAGACATAGTTTTATCTTATAAATCTTTTATATTTTCTCCAAAGATATGAACATGCATCATATAGGTGTCTATGTCCTCTCTCCTATTTCTACTCATGGTCAGAGGGGGGGGGAGGGGAGGAGGAACAGGATGGAAGAGGAGCAAGAGAAAGAGAAAGAGTTAGAAACAAGAAACTATTTTCAGTTATAAGTGAAGCTTAAATATAAGGCACAATGTTAGTCCCTTGAATTTTGAGTGGGAAGCCTGAGTTTCTCAAGGGAAATGGGTTATTTCTGAGAGTGTTACAAATGAACATCGTGGTTAAGAGCTTGGCCATTCGTTATGTCATTGTGGCAAATGACTTTGTCTTCATTTGGAGGAACAGAAAAGACTTTACCTGCTAGTAATTAAAACCTTCTGCCTCTGCCAGCGCCACCATAGGTACATTACTTTGTGGTTTAGCAGATCTTGGCCTCTGACACCAAGAAGGCCAGAACCCCTTCCTCAAAAGTTTCCTTTCTTTGTAGGTCCAAATTTTGAAGACTGAATGTTGTAATTGCCAAATAATTAAAGCTCCCATCACCTCCACAGCTGCTTTCATCACCCTGGAATTGCTTCCAACATCACAAGTATCCCCACTGTCACCATATTTACCACAACCATGGCAGCTGCCACCAAAGCCACCATGACCATTGAAGCTTCTTTCATGACTAAAATTGTCATTCCACCCACCACCTCCATAATCACCACCAAAGCTTCTGGACTACTTTGACCGCTTTGATTGAATGAAGCACTCACCATCTTTTGCTTCCATGGGGTTTTTCTTACTTCACATTAGTGGCCACTTACAGTATATTTCTGGGTGACAAGCTTATCCATGGATTCATGGTCATCAGAGGTCACAAAACAGAGCCTCTCTTTGTACATCTTTGTCAGTCATGATTGAAACCACTTCATTTTCCCCATGCTGTTCAAAATAATTTCACAGATGTTCTTCAGGGTCTTCCTTACTACCAACAGCACAGACCTTTGTCAGTTAAGTGAGCACCTGGTTTTAGAGGATCTTCTCTTGACATAGCCTTCTTTGGTCACCTTGTAGCCACCTTATACAGTCCTCATTGATGACTTTATCCAACTCTTCCACAGTGGTTTAAGTGACCAAATCTAAAAGCTCTAGAGCATTTGGTGTTTGAATGTCTTGTTACCACACAGTTGGTAAGGGGTCCCCATTGATCAAAATGGCTCCTGAGCCTCATCTGTTGAAACTGAGCCCTCCATTGAAGAGCTTACACAGCTGTCTGAGCTGATTAGGACTTTCAGCCTTAGACATGAGTGCAAGGAGATGAGAGCCTCTGGCAATGCTTCCCCTGCCCCATCAATGGGCAGAAAGGAGAAAGCCAACAAACATATCCACAGTCTGTCTGTGCCCCACTGCCTGGAATAGCAGAGTAAACATATCTGTGCTTAATTAGCATGCCAAGAAATGATAGTGAGCAAGGAAGAGGAAGCCTTTTCTTTTATTTCCACTTAGGACTTTTATTTTAAAATCTTTTATTTTTTTTCTTTTATTAATATTTATCAGCAGCACAGCACAATAAGTTTATTATATTTTTATATATCCCTATAACATAGCTTGATCAATACATCCTCTCCTGCCTGTTCTTGTTCCCCTGCTTCCTTCTGCTCTTCCCTTTGCTCTTTCCAGATACCCCGACTTCTGTTCAGAGCTGTGCTCTTTTGAGTCTAGATTCCATATATGAGAGAGACTGCGTGATGCTTGTCTTTCTTGAACATGGTGATCTCTAGATGATACTACTTTTCTTCAAATGATATTACTTTATTCTTTATTATCGACTACTTCCCATTGTGATTATATTGCACATCTTCTTATCCAGTTGATCACTTTCTCTTGGCACTTCAGTTAGGGATTTTAACATTATTATCATCTAATCTCACTGAGCCTTTTGCTGTCTCCAGTCTATATATGAACTCAGTATGGAATTTCTTCACTTATTTTTACAGTTTTAAGTTTTTATTTCTAGCATTTATTTTTGATTTATTAGTTGTCTCTTCTTACATTCCCCATGTGTGCATTTTATTGACATCTTCATTGGAGGCTTTAGAACATTAATACACATTTTAATACATTAAATAAAATGTGTAGCATTTAATGCATTTAATACATAGTTATTTAAAAGTTTCTGGCAATTCTAAAATTTTCATCATATAAAGATTATTTGTGATGCTTATCTCATCAGGCTTTTCTCCCTGGCCCTTAAGCATGTCTTATATATTTGTTGTTGTTGTTGAAAGATGAACATGGTATATCAGGTAATAGAAATTGAGTTAAAGGGCTGGCTCTGCATGTGAGTTGTATGCTATTCTAGCTAGGAGTAAAGCTGAATCTCTTATAGCTATAGCTAGAATTCTTCTTATGCTCAGCTTTGAATTTCTCACTTCTCTGACTCCTGTCTCTCCTGTGATCTTAAGGATTTCCTACGAATCTTCTGCAAACATCTTTTGGTGCTTCCGGTTCTATCCACTGTTGCCCTGGAGCCCTGTTGTTGCTGTGTGATAGGGGATGAGGGGAAGAGCCGTTTTCTATCATTGACCAGTTTCTACTGTGCTGTGTCTCTGTACCATCAGCTTCCCCATCAACTCTTAGTTTGTTCACCTGTTTAGTGAGGACAGAAAGACTAGAGAGGTTGTTGCCAGAGAAATGTCCTTTCTCTAGATTTTTTTAAAAAGTCATATAAAGATACCCCCCCCCCAAAAAAAGAGTCTTCTGGGTATACTGCACAATGATTTAACACATGCCCACACCCTATCTGTCACCCTCCTGTTAGAATCACCAATGGTCCTATAGATTCCTTCCATGTTATGCTTATCTCCAAGTACATCCTCCAATCAACACAACATAACAATGTGACTTAAATGACATTAAGTGTTGCTGTCGTTATGACATCTTCTCATCAAGGATATGTTGCAATTCCATTATTTTTAAAAATCAAAGGTTATAACCTCCCAAGCCTCCACTGATGGATCCTACTGTAACTGCAGAAACATTGGGCCAGCCTGATTATCTATTTCCAAATATATATATATATAAAACTTGGCAAAGGATATGATCAAACAAGTTACAAATCAATAAATAAAATAGTCAACCATAAACATACTTCTGTAGCTTGAAATTTCTGGCCTATCCAGCCCCCTAGAGTCCTGCAGCTGCTTAGCCCCAAATAATGACTCATATGCTTATATTAATTACAAACTGTTTGGTCTATAGTTCAGGCTTATTGCTAGCTAGCTCTTGCATTTTAACTCAGCCTATTTTTATTAATCTATGTTTTGCCACATGGCTTGTGGCTTACCTGTACTTTTACATCTTACTCTCTTGGCGGCAGCTTGTAGAGTCTCTTCTGACACTGCCCTCCTTCCCCTTTATCTATGCTTGAATTTTCCATCTGCCTATAAACTGCTTTGCCATAGGCCAAAACAACTCCTTTATTATCCAATGGTATTCATAGCGTACAAAAAGACATCACACATCAAACATTCAACCTAACTAGTCAGGAAAGCCATGCAGAATAACACTGTCAATATCTTCAAAAGTATTTAACTTTAAAAAAAAATAATTCTCAGATAATTTGAGCTATTCATATGAAGATATCTTTATGTTATCTACAGATCTGTCCCCAATGTGGAAGTAATATGATGTTCCAAAAACATATGCTTCCAGTAGAGTTTTAAGAAGATCTAAAATAATTAAAGTACACATTATTCATAAGTATTTTATGACCTAGAAAGTTTGATACAATGCAGAGCAAGATGTGTGCATAATGCTGATCATGCCATACACACCATAGTTCTGATTTTCAGCTTGTTGTATGTATCAGACATTAAGTAAAATGCTTACTGGGCTTATGTCAAATATTTCATATTTTATCATCTTCTTGATTTTTTTAGATTTAGAATTATTATAATACATAATTTAATAGAACAGCTTTTCTAAAATTTCCATGCCTAGCTCTCAGAGGTCGGCTAAAAACCTCATTGTCCCCAGTTGCCCTCTAAATACTCTAGTCCACATTGATCCTTCCCCTTTCTTTATTCATCCCGCTCTACCCAGCTTTCAAGTCCGGTTGCTCTTTTTATCTTACTCTTCTCTCTAGGCAATCACACTCCACCCATAGCTTCAGGAACTCCAGACACACAAAGTCAGAGATCTCCCCAAGGCACTTCAAACTCTGTTTGTTAAGAAGAAAAAAAATCTTAATCTTTCCCAACAAACTGATGCTTCTCCACTAGTATAGATGGCCAGGGAAAACACCGGCAGCTCTTGAGTAGTGTAAGCGAACTTCCCACTTTGGCTTGTCTGTCCCTTGCATCCAGCTCATCATCCTCATTAGTGGATTTTACTGTATAAAGAGCCCTTTCCTCTGACTGCACTAATGCCACCTTAGTCCAGGCTGGCAGAGTCTTTGAACAATGATTAATTTGCATAGAGTACAGGAGCTATTGCTGGTACACAAAGCCAGCATTGGGCACACACGAGTTCTGCTTGCTCTTAGCAGTGCCTCTGCCACAGCCTTTCTCATATCTGGTCTTCTCTCCTCTCTGAAGCCTTTGCAATCTGTTAGAAGTACTAATCTGATTACCCCCTTTTCTGTTTTTCTGAATGTCTGCTTGCTATAAAGCCTGAAAGTACAGACTGCTCCTTCTCACCACAAAGCCTTGTTCCTTCTGCCTTCAGCGTCTACCCAGACCTTTGTTTCCTTCCAGAAAATTCTTGTTATTCTCTCAAAATTTACTACAGCCACATTTTTCAGGAAAGCTTTTCATGACCTCCTAGAATAAACAGAATCTCTTCCTGGAATCATATCACAGATTATAATCTGACCAACTAGCTGCAAACTATGCCTTTTTTTACTTTGTATCTGTTGTTCAATAAATTTGTTGACAATATAAACATATTTTATCAACATAAGTTTATGGTATTTATGAATAGAGTTTTCTTAAAACATAATAATAACTTGCCTTAGGCTACTACTTATTTTCACTTTTATCCCAATCTACCACTTACTTCTTATTGGACTACCTCACTTTCTGGCATATTTATGTTTTAACAAACTATAAAAACCTCTTGTTTTGTTGTGCAGAACTCTGTGTTATGTTTTGAATTGGTTAGTCATTAGCTAAGATATTAAAGTATTTATAGGTCAAATATCTTGGAAAGAACATGGACTTTTACAGAGGCCATCCACTTCCTTACTTCCTTCCCAGTATGCAAGGCTGTGTTAGCATTTTCTCCATGTTATGACTTGAACGGGGCCAGCAAGCACTGGTCTAGAAATACAGGTATTGAGTGGTGCTACCAATGTGTTGATCATGAAGTCACATTTACATTCTGATTTGAGAGAAAACATAATATCAAATAATTGTCTTGTCTTGCTGGAGGAAGATCAGACCCATTCTGGCTTTCTTTTTCATTTAGATCTGTTGTTTCCCCTGAATTACATTTACAACTTTTAAAACAGATGTATGGCTGAGTTTACTGAATATCAAATAAAGATATTATGTTTAAGTCATGAGAGATTGAAATTAAAATATTAAAATTGAAAAGGCAATTTTTTTGCATGTAAAAGAAAGTGTATAAAACATTATAGATATAAGCCCATAGGCCCAAGATATCAAAGCTAAAGCTATTTTAACACACATAAAAGATATTCTTCCCATAGCCATAATACTGCCAGTTTATTACTGTTGACTCACAAGTATGCATTGTATTGTAAATGTTTAATCTATTTGCATGAACACTTTTTGCTGATTCTACTGGGTTATGAGTTAGAAGGAAATGAGACAACCAATACCTGTGAGTGCCTGCTGCATGGCTGTCACTCTGGAATTTTTGCCTGCAGAAAAGCAGAACATCTTTTCTCTCAATGAACTTCCAAGGCATATATATGGATAGCAAGACAATATTGACATAGATGAGACAATAGTTACTCCAAACTGCATTTGGGATGGACATGACAGCATCTGTTAGAAAAGTAACTATAATCCTGTGAAATATTTCCCCTGTGCTCAGTGTCTGGGCAGTACATTGTTAGGTGGGTGAATGCTTATTAAATGAATAAATAACTGTAGTAAATTACATAACTCTATCTCTAATGTAAGGAGAAAGAGAGAGACATCTGAAAGTTATGTGATTTTAGAAGTAGTTTTTAGAAAAATTTATGACTGAATTTTGAAACTTTTAGATGAAGGAAATAGAACCCACACTCATCTATCCATATGGGTAAAAGAGTAGAGGCACAGTGCCAAAAGAAACAGGCGCCATTACTAAGGCCATTGTTGTAGTGAATATTAGCTTCACAGGAATGCCACAAATACCACTGGAACAGGGGTGCCAGTCATTACATGTAACTAGATTATGGAAGGCCTTGAAAACCACAATAACTCAGAATAAAAAATACCCATTGAAAGTTGTATGTGTTTTCATGTGTGTAAATGAGGGTGGTGTGGTTTTAAGAGTGAAATAATACAATTCAAGGATTTATTTCATTTGACTTGGGAGTGATATGTAGGATGATAGTAAACACATTGTTGCCTCCAGTTTTGTTTAAAGTTTTATGACAGGATTTTTATAAATTTCCACAGAAACATTTAATGACCTTTTAAGTAAGAAATAATTTTTGTGCATTTGTGTTAGTTGGGTTTCATTTTGTGGCTCTGACAAAATGCTGAAAAAAAACTAAAGGAGGAAAGTTCATTTTGGCTCACAGTTTCTGGGGTTTAGTTTACAACTGGCCAATTTCATTGTTTCTGGGACTTCTGCGAAGCAAAGACCCAACGCAGAAGAGTCTTGCCTTGTGTTAACCAAGTTACAGAGAGAACCAGAGGGAGGAGGCAGAGCCCCCAAGGTCACATCACCGAGGATCCCCTACTTCAGCCCCTTCTAAGGTTTTATCATCTCCCAAGAAACATTGAGTTCTGAACCTATCAGTGTCCCTCAGAGATCAGAGTCCTCATGGCTCCATCACTTCCTGTTCTCACAGCTCTGAATTCACCTCTGCATTAAGAATCAGCCCTTCAACGTGGATTTGACAGGATTTCACTTGTTTTTCCTTGCTGCAGTGTAATTCTACTACCTGAATTTAGAATTGTGAAGATAGAAGGGTTTTCATTGGCCTCATTAAAGTAATTTTTTTAATCTTTATTGAAAAAAAGTACTTTTCACTTGGAGAAGTATTTCCAACTCCCTTGTCTTAAATTTTAAAAGATCATTCTACAATAAACTTTAATGGTATCTAGCTGATTAGATGATTCCATGAGCCCTGATCCCTCCCATTTCTTTTAGCCTTAAGCAAGAATAGCTACAACAATTACTCCTGGATATTAAAGTCTACAAGCTACTAAAATAATCCATTTTGAAAGCATTTTTGCATGTAATTCAATCTTTTTCAATTCAGGATAAAGGCATTTTAATGTGGGAGAGCAAAATATCTTATATTTTCTTTATTCCTTATTGTGAATATAATCCTTACTTGATAATTGTTATTGTATATAGTCTTACTATGTTTAAGTTAAAATATTTTCTTTTCATTTAGACAAAAGGAGGGAAATGTTGTAGACTATTATTTTAAAGTGTGTTACTTTGGTTTGTGTTGAATTTGCTTAACTCTGTGAAGCTGTGTTACTTTACCTGTCTAAAACATCTGATGGTTTGATAAGAAGCTGAACAGCTAATAGCAAGGCAGGAGAAAGGAGTGGTGGGGCTGGCGGGCAGAGAGAGTATAAATAGAAGGAGAAATCTGGGGCAGGGGAGGAAAAAAGTAGTAGCCAGAGAAGGAAGAGGACTCCAGGGCCCAGCCACCCAGCTATCCAGCATGACATAGAGTAAGGGAAAAGGTAGATGGGATAATTTAAGTTAGGAAAAGCTGACTAGAAATAAGCCAAGCTAAGGCTGAGCATTTTAAAATAAAATTAGCCTCCATGTGTGATTTGTTTTGGAGCTGGGTGGCACCCCCAAAAAAAAGAGCAAAAAAGAGTCAAGAATAATTCCTCCTCATCCTCTATCATTGGTATCTGTGTTAATGATGGATGATATTTCTGTTGGCTCTTCTTATAACTTTTGCCTTTCCTGAGGATCAGAATTGCAGCAATGCATATCCAGAGAGCAGTCTCCTCTTCCCTAGGATACCCATCTTACTGAGGTCAAAGAGTCAACTAGAAGCAACACGCTTCCTGTGCAGAAATGAGGACCAAAACCCATCAGCTGAGGAGGCGAGACAAATCCTGTCCGCTGCATGGTGCTTCCTGAAGCATCTTTACTGGACCTTTACCTCTTAAATCACCTCCTACCAGGGACTTCAACCCAATTAAAGAACTCAGTATTAGGCTAAAATAATCAAGGCAGGAGAAAGCTCTAGAAGGGAATTCAGGTAGCTTTGTATTTTAAAAGACATTTTTGTAAGGTCACTCACTAATCTTTCTATTCCAAACTGAAGACATTAAAACTGTTTTAACTGATAAAGCAAACGCAGAGAGGTCCAACTCACACCTACTTGCTTCCTTCTTTTTGTGTGTGTTACAGTTAGAAAGAATCCACCTCAAATACAGAAAGGAGGCCAATTTTCAAAATGCAATTCCCTCATTTTTTTTTTTTTTCTTAGCAGCACTCAGACAGTAGCAGTGGCAAAATAAACAGCGAATGTGTTGGATTTTGTTTCTCTTTATCTATATGACATTTGTGTCATCACCGAAGCGCTAATCCATATTCAGGTCTTCATGTTTGGTGTGCAGTAATATGTAAATTATCTTGCCAGCTGCATGGAGCAGTGTTTGTTTATTCTATTTTTTTGGCACTGCACAGAACTGAATTTCTGCCAAAATGGGGCTGCTTCGGGGAGCATTGATGCCCCAGGAGGAAGTTTTGAAAGGAAACGCACATCATAAGTCTTCACTCTGTGAAGCAGAAAAATCAAAACAAACTTTCTGTTTACTAAAATATCGGTATTATGCATGTGAAATAATGTGTTTGTTAAAATATAATGAGCACGCTGCCCATCTCCAGGATGTGTGGCGTATGTGGGTTTTGGAAATGAGGGCATGATGCTGAGAAAGCTGGTACATTTTGATTCTTAGAAAGAAAAGAGGTGAAATGAAATAGACAGAGACAAACATCTAGAAGTTTAAGGAGGAAAGAAATATTTTAGCATGCATATTAATCTTCGGAAGCACATGGCATATACGTGCATTTAAATGTGGACAGCTGTGGTGTTTAAGTGTTAAAAAATTTCATTAATGATGCATAGAGCTATCTACTTCTGTTGGCAGCCCTTTCAGTCTTCAATCTGACACCTCCTTTTTTATCCAGCAAGCTAATTTCCCCTCTTTTGTGAGGAGTAACTGTTTTCACACTACTGCTTGCCCAGCAAGCCTGAGTATTGTTTCATGGCTAATTATCTTCTCCAGCTTCACCTTCCCCAGCAAGAAGAGCAGGACAGTTCCTCCTGGCACTAATGAAAGCTAGGTTTTATGGGTTTGTCCTGTAAATAAATGTAAGTTCTGATCAGGCAACATCATAAATGAGTTCCTGAAGTGTATGAAGTCACAGCTCATCTAGTACTTTGCTAAATAACAAAACAAAATGATTAATTCAGCAGAGGGAGGGGGACTTTGGTTTTGCCAGAGAGAAGGAAAGGGTTTGCTAGTTTAATATGCAAGTTATCTTCAGGGAAACATGAGGAATCTGTATTGATGTGCCCCGGGTCGCTCCTAAAGCAGCAGCTTCTGCAGAGAGAACGTCTTACAAAGAAGTCCTCTGAAAAGCTGATGTGGTAAGAGGCAAGATCATCCGGACTTATACTCTCCTGACTACTTTAAATTTATTAATAGAAAACAGCCACCACCAGAATTTATATAATAGAAAATGCTCTGCATCCACTAAATGCAAGCCCAGCATAGATACCAGTCACAAATGGGGCTGCTTGGCAAGGGCCTAAAGGGAGTGAATGGAGCAGGTTTGGTGTAGGTAATTAGCCCTGCTGGCTGCTCAGGAGTTTGCTTGTCTGTCTTATAAACTCAGTGTATTCTCTAGGTGACCCTCTTAAGGACCCACATTCAAAGGATATAGAACATTTAGATATATTTAGCTAAAAAGAGAGGATTATTTAAACCCTAACCCCTAAAGATTATGCTTTATTTTTTATTTTCAAAATAAATCTATATGTAAGATCATTTTATCTGGATTCAAATGTATATTTCTTTGCTATAGAAATCTGTACTTTGTATTACAATTTAAAGTGCTGACATATAAGGGCCCCCTGTGAGCCCTCATGAGAATTGTATTGGTCAGTCTTTTATTGCTATGGAAAAGGGGAACAAGGATTTGTGTTAGCTCACAGTTTCAGAGGTTTTAGATCAGATGCGATTGGCTTCATTACTTCTGGGCCCAGGCAAGATTGAGTATCAGTACTGGGACTGTCTGGTACAGCAAAGTGGCTGCCTTCATAGAAGGGGCAGGAAGTGGAAACAGATATCAAGAAGTCAGGAGCAGAAACAGACCCCCCAGTGACTATTCCCAGTGATGAGGCTCCACCTCCTATTCACAGTGGGTCAGCCCATTAATGAAGTTAGCATCTCCAAGACACATTCATGTTCCCCACCACCAGCTAGGGTCAAAGCCCTCAACACTTGGGCTATCTTATTCAAACCACAAGACCCAGGACTACTGCTTTTATTTCCAATCAAGACGAGTTTTAAAATACATTGGGATTTCATGAACTTTCGTATTTTTACCTTAAAATCTGAAAAATAATTCTGGATTTGAAATCCATCTAAGCATTCTATCCTGTGAATCAGAAGTATAAAATCTCTTGGAAATCTTTTTCCAAAACATTTATTACCTGCTAGGAACACTCATCCTGGAAGCTTTGAAGTAGCCATCCCAGCATCCATTGTAGATTATAAACCGCTTGGTTGTTTTTGTGGAGGGAACAGCAACAGCACTTTAGTCCCCTCTGAGTAAGAATGAAATGATAGAAATCCAATGAGGTATAATAAGATGTAGATACAAGGGTTAAACTAGGTCAATAAAATGAATCACCAGCTGATTTGTCTATTAATTAACCTTCAACCTTGAGCCAATCAGACTATGAATGTGGGGAAAACAATTTTAGTTGAGTTGTTCAGGTGAGATGGAGCAAAGACAAAATTGCATGTGCTATTCTAAGTTGTAGTTAATCTTCACACCCACCCTGCCACAACTATAGTCTTATATTGTCCCTCTGAATGATGCATTTTAATCACTACTTCAAACTTCCGAAGAAAGACAATCATACCCTGCTTATTCAAGAGGAATAAGTCAATAAAAACAATGACGTCACAATGTTGGTTCCCATTGTGTGCCTTCGTGGAAATGAGCAGATACAAAGTTCTCTTAATGAACATAGTAGTCCTTCTCCTCTTGCTTTCTGGGAATATGTTTCAAGACCCATCTCATGCCTGAAACCATGGGTACTAAGCTCTAAGTGTTTTAGTACCATGTTGTTTTTCTATATATGCACATGTTAATAATGCCTATTCCCTTTTAACCAAACACTGATCACACACTGTAGCTATAGCTTTCGCTGTTAGAATTTTGAAAGTAAAAAGTGGCACAAATTGTCTTTTCTTTTGCAATTTCAGGATTCCTTCTTGTAGTACATCTTGGCAACCTCCACGTTCGGCTTTGCTTTTTATTTCCTCGCTGAGTACTTTCATCTTTTAATCAAACAAAGCACTTTCTGGCTTCTCTCTCTGGCAAATTCAAAATGCCAATGCCAGCACTTTTGTGACATGAGGCTCTTATAAAAACTCATAAAATGAGTTGAGCTGGTTACTTGAATATAAAAGAATGCAGTAGTGAAGGTGTCCACTAAGTTATATTCAGGTGGGTAGCTCATACACAGTGGATATGCCAGATGAGTGGATGATGGTTCACAGCAAGGCAGGATGGGGCAGAGGGAGTGAGACTTACTCTGATGCTCAGAAAGGTGTTCAGTTGAACCCTAACTTTTTATATCTAGAACTTGCCATTTAATATAATCAGGCCTCAGTTGATCTTCAATTACTGAAACTATAAACAGCAAAACTACAGAGGGAAAACCAACTATGTATGTTCTGTAAAGGGCAGATGTAGACTAAAGTGAATTCTGTATCCATTATCTGATGAGTGGCTTTTCAGGCGAACATTTGTGTATAGGAAAGGGTTTTCTTATATCTTATGCTACTTCTAGGTCATTCTAAGAATTTTATGTTATCATTCTAAGATTTTTTTAAAGCCCTAATACTAAAAATACAAATATCAAACAGCTGGATTAAGCCAGAAAAAGGAGGTATAATGTTATCTTTGAAGCGCGCTCCTTTATTAGCTGGCATGTGGTCCTTAGATTTGTCTAAGCGGTAGGTGAAGTCATCATCCTTTTCTGCTTCATTTTGGACTTCCTCTGTTTCATTAAAGTCACTTTTCTTCTGAACTTCCTTTTAGTTATTTCAGGTCTACACAGTCCTGAAGAGGTAGAACAGAAGAAATCCCTTTCATTAAAATCTTCCTAGTTTATTCCTATATTAATTTTTGAACAATGATAACTTTGCGGTCTTGAAATTCTGCAGGAGAATTCCAATGACTCATGAAATAGTGACTGAAAGAAGAAAAACAAACCCCTTTCCTACTGAGTCTGTTCTGAGGGGAATGAAAATTTTCAGTTGTTTGCATGCAAAGCAATGGTCAAGGTAAAATAGTTTGTTTACTGGTAGAGATAAGTTATTTTATAGTTTCTTCTAGTTCAATATTCAGAGTTGGATGAAGAAGTAATTCTGTTCTGCAGTGGAGGTTATCAGCCAAGGTCATAGGAGTTGAGCACAATACTGTGGGTGTCTGTTGTCACGGCTACTCATGAGGCTGATGTGACATGATTCTTCGTGCTTGGAAACACCTCAGCCAATACAGTGACACCCTGTGGTCTTGTACAAAGAAAACAAGGACAAACTATGAAAAATTATTTATGTAAAAACTGAGAAAAAACAACATTGGTACAGGACAGGCCTTGATTTATTTCCACTCAGTCTTAATATTATCAACACTAAAGTTAGACAATTAAGATTTATATAGAGATTATGGAATAATCTAAATGTCCTTAATTTATTGGCACAAAGATATTGCCTCTCTATAAAAACACCATTTTTTATATGCAATCCCTCTGATAACATATTTATAGTTTTTTTCCCCTCCACACAGTTTTTACTTCCAGGATACCATCTTGGTGTCCTTTTACATAGTTCTGACACTTTCTACATGGAGTTGGTACCCAATCCTCTGAGGGAAAAGGCAGACTCAGAGGGCTGCCCTATTACAGATGCCAGCTCTCTCCTGCCCAACAGGCTTTGAGCTCCTCAACCATCACCTCAGGCTCAATAGTTTTCTAGAGTAGTTTTCAGAGCTTAGAGAAATATTTACATCTTCCAGTCTGCTATGAAAAGATGCACATTCTGAATATCCAAACAGAAGATCTACACAGGGTAGGTGGAAGGCAGCCCAAGCCTCCATGGCTATCTAATACACCATTCTTCTAGGACCCTTAGACGTCCAGTCCCTGGAATCTCATCCAGTACCAATATTATCAGTGACCATTTTCCTTCCCAGGTGGTTTTTAAAAGAAAGTTTGAGCCCTCATAATTATCCCTTGATGTTTTAGAAGACCAGCCCCATCCTGAGGTCATGTAAGACCTCGTCTTTAATTGCCTTATCATGTGAATTCAAATGGATTCTGTATAAAAACTGGAAATCCATTGCTATCAGTTGAGAAATTTTCAGATTTAAAATTCTCTATGACCAGACCTAAAACAGAAACAACATGATTTGTATTATTTTTGGCTTTGTAATCAAAGCATTGCTTTTCTGGAGCAGACCCTTGAGTGGAAGTGTAGAGACCCAGAGACAACAGAAGAAACTGTTCAGTCTTTTGTTTCTCTTTTTTTTTCCTTGGGGGAGGTTAGAATATTTTGTTTTGTTGCTTGTTTATTTTTCGTGTGTGTGTGTGTGTGTGTGTGTGTGTGTGTTTGTATGCGCACAGGCTTTGGCATGCACATGAACTCAGCTTTCTTCTGTGAAATTCCTTCCTACAGCTGCTGGGCTACTTCGCTTATAGAACATCAAAGTTCTCAGCAGACTATTTCTCACAAATGATAAAACTGAAGCATTGAATGCTTTGTTTGCTTTGTTTTACTTTTTAATTGTTAAATAAACACACTGTTGGGATGTGCTTCTGTGTCTGGAGTCTGGAATGGTGAGAAAAATGTTAGCTTCTAAATTCTGCTTGTCCAAGGCTGGTGTGAGAGCAGAAGGAGGTGGTGGCAGCCTGGCAGGTACCTTCAGGCTACACTCCAGTATGTCCTATGCTTGCATCCTCACAGGCCAGCCAGTGGGACCTGAGATATCTAAGGTAACTGCTGATATTTTTTTTTAATTCAGCAACTTATTTCTGGGTTCACACAAAAGTATTTATTTTAAAGTGAACCACTTCGTGACTTCATGGACTTCAGTGCACTGATAACACTGTGCAGCTACTGTGTCTACTTTTACTACATTTCATCACTCAAAGGAAATTTCTGACCTATTAAGCCACAGCATCTTTTCTATCCTGCTGAGAACTTCTGGGAATCAGTGTTTATTCTGTCTCTGAATTTGCCTGTTCTAAATATTTCTGAAATCACCTATTTCAGAATATTTACCTATTCTGGTAATAAGTGAAATATTATAGCCCACCCTTGACTGACACCCACAGTCCAATCAGACATAGATTAAAAATATTTGGGGGAACAAAAACCTGTCTCTGGCTTAACTATGTGCAGAGGCCTGTCAGTCTCCCCTATACAGTGCAAGCTACTATCCCCTGACAGTGTATACTGGGACAGGCACTGGAAGATGGTCTAAAGTATTCCAAAGGGTATGTGTTATGAAAATATATCATTTTATATAAGAAACTTAGGTCATAAAACACAGCTCTGTTAATATTACACTTGTCTGGTCTATTCAAGGCCATGGGATTGAGCCTCAGCACCACAAGGAACCAAAAGTTCTTAGATTTTGATCTCTGGACATTTCTTAGGACATACCCTCCATGGATATCAAATGACAGCTTAATGTTGCTTTTCGAGTCTGCTGCCTTATATTGCACATATTCTTGAGGCTTTTAGCTTTTCTAACTGAGCAGCATCACAGCTTAAAAAGTCAATGCTTCTCTGGCACAGTTTAACCCCATGACCTTCGTCTGTCTTGTCAAAACCATCTGAGGGACTGAAAGACAGCCCTTTGTTTTTCCAACTCACTTGACAATTTTATTCCAAGAGCCCATTTTACATCATAAACTATTTTGTATTCTGGACAGGACAGGATAGGCTGAGTCCTGTACTCATGAAGTTTATTTATGGAGGGAATATTCCTATTTTTCATTGCTGGATTCATCAGGGCTGCACCTAATAGTTTTCTTTTGGTTTTTTGTTTTGGGTTTGGTTTGGCTTTTGATTTCTGACAACTTTAGATTATGTTTGTATTGGTTAATTTTCTGTTGCTGTGATGAAATATCCTGCCAGAAAGTAGCATAGAGAAGGAAGGATTTACTTTGTCTTAAGGTTTAAGGAGAACACAATTGATCATGGTGGGAAGGCGTGGCATCTGCCAGGGAAGCATGGCTGCACAGAGAGGAGCAGGAAACAGGACAAGGCTATGAGCCTCCAAGCTTGCCCCAGGGACATGCTTCCTCCAGCAAGGCTCTCTTCCTAACCTCTCCTCAAGAAACTTCTCCAACCAGTGTGACCAACTGGGATCTGTAAACAGAAGTTTCTGTCCCGATAGAAACTTTCAAATACCCAGCAGCTGCTTCCCAAATAATTGACTGGGAGGCTTAATAGTATAGTAAATGATGGGCCAGTAGATCAAGCATATTACTAACAAGATCTTACACTTAAATTCTTATCTATGTTTAGCCATGTGACTTGGTACCTTTTCTCAGTTCAGCATTCTCATCTTGCTTTCTCTGCATCTGGCTGGCAACTGTTTCTCTGCCTTTCTTCCTCCCACAGTTCTCCTAGTCTGGTCGCCCTGCCTATATTTCCTGCCTAACTATTGGCAAATAGTGTTTTGTTAAACCAATTTGAATGACAAATCTCTAGAGTGTATAAGAGCATTATTCTACAGCATTTCCCCATTTTTCTTTTCAAAACAACCACCTTTGTTTAGCTTTTTTCCCTGAGACCATTATCCATAATAATGTTTTTAGCATGTTTGTTACAAACATGCTAAAGAAATACAAGCATTCATAATTTATTTGGGGGGGATGTAGGACTAGTTTTCTAGACTACTTCCTACTGATAAAGGGATACTAGTAATCTTATGGGAATAAAAAAATTAGGAGTATGGGCAAGTCCTGAGTTGAGTAGTCTATGAGGCTGAATCAACTCAGCCAGTATCCTTGAAGCTGTTCTGGATGCAGAACTCAGTAGCAACTGCAACATAGGTGTTTTGAATTATTTGGTCTTCTGGGCCATCCATTTCTATGAGGGATTTTTCAGGGGGTCTTCCTTAATCAAACCTTATTTTCTGTAACCTGGAATGAATCCACAGGCTCTCATTTTCTGTGGAAATAAACACAAAAACTCTCCTCCAAAGTAACATATCTTTTGACTTAAATTTTGAAGTCAAGATATTTTGAAAATAAGTGTGCTGTCTTAGTCTAGCAACATTTATAATAAATTGTCTCTTAGCAGCTCTTGCTCCATTTTCTGCTGTCAAAAACTCAAACAACATATAGTATCCAGACTCTGTGTAATTTTCATCTTTACAAGACTTACTACTTTTTTACTCTATTTACTTTTAAAAGATTTTCTCTACCATTTTTCTTTTCTCTGTAAACCACTTAGGGTTTTTTTTCATTGTCTGAATCTGTCTTTACTGTATATCTCTATTTTTTTTCTGACCATAATAGTCTTTAATCTGATAGGTGATGTGGCAAGAATTAAAGCCTCAGCTATACTGGCTGACTCTGCCTACCTTCTTGGTCTGTGAGAGCTTACTTTGATGCCAGAGGTATTGGCAAAAGCCACATTTACCACTGAAACCCTGGGGTTAACATTACCACCAAGTAGAATACCACTTCTCACTGTTTGGCAGCAGGGCCTGTTAAAAGAGCTGAGGAGTTTTTGCCAATAACACTGAGTCAGGAAGCCCCACCTAAAGGAGCCACACCTCTGCTCATCACCAGCAACAGAGCCCACCCAAGAAAATGCTGCTGCCAAGAGGCCATGCTTGGCTCTGGTTGTTTTTTTTTTTTTTTTTTTTTTTTTTTTTTTTTTTTTGTGTGTGTGTGTGTGTGTGTGTGTGTGTGTGTGTGTCTAAAATCCCCTTTTAAGCTTTCTCAGGCTTTATGCAGATGTACATGCTCCATGTTGGGCACCATTTCTCTAGCGAGGCATAGAGAAAGCAAGATGAGAATGCTGGAATGAAAAAAGGTCCTAAGGCACGTGGCTAAACAAAGATAAGAATTAGGGATTAATTTATGGTGTGAGAGCTGGTTAGTAACAAGCTTGAGCTACAGGCTGGGCATTTATAAGAAATATTAAGCCTCTGAGTCAATTATTTGGGAAGCAGCTGCTGAGTATTTGAGAGTTTCTGGCAGGAAAGAAATTTGCAACTACAGGACACCAAGTATTCAAATACATGTGCCTGCAGTGTGTATTTCTCATGCAAACCACCACAGCAAGAGTAGGAAATATGTTCGTCTAAATACTTATTTAGCGAGATTTTTGAGATGGCTGGATTTTTTGTCTGTTTGGAGCTTGTGATTAGAATCATGATTGAAAAGAATTATTTTATCATTAGTGTGAGATAGACTTTCAAAGTGTGTTCTGAAGCACCTTAAAACAGATTACCTGAACATGATTGTCAGTCTGATAGTGAGAAGGATTAGATTGTTCTACTGTGTTAGTCAAGATAGAATTCCACAGACAACAGACCCAACTTTTCAAGAAAAATTATTTTCAACAAATAGAAAGTTTTTTGAACTACAGGTCTGGCTGATGGGCAGGAGTCTTTCTCATTTTTCCCCTGTGGAATAAACCCAGTTATTGCATGTAAAATGAAGGCTAGTTTACATTTACAACAGGTATGAAGTAAGGCACCTAATAAGTATTTATTTAATTGAATCCCATTTGTGTCTGATAACCAGCTGTGGTAATGTAGACCCAGTTACAATTATTGAACAGTAAGCCATATGATTTTTCTCTGCAGCAGAGTGAAGATATGCTGAGAACTGTCAATCATTGTCCCCAACAAATCTACTCATAGGCATTCTCATGAGTGCTCACAAGAGTCTATGCACAATATGCTATATACAAATGTTAGAGCTGGTATTTATAGACACCATATAATTTATATAAGAGCACAGATAAAACAGTTGTAGGGGAGCTCAAACCCATATCTACTTGTTTCTACCCCAAATTTCTTTTTTAAGTTTTTAAATTTTTTAAATTTTTTTTTAGTTTTTAAAAAGTCTTTCTTTCCATGTATCTCCCTGCTCACTCATCTTCCCTCCTCCCAATTCCTCCCAATTCAGCCTCCCCTTCTCCCCATCCCCCAATTCCCTTCCTTAAAAGGGCAAGACGTTCCAAGGCAGGTCAGCTCAGCATAGCCGCATCCACTCCAGGCAGGTCCGATTTCCTCATCCCAATATCAAGACTGGGTTAGGCATTCCTCTGTAGGGAATGGACCTGGTACTTGCAAGCCTGTTCAGGAAATGTTTCAGTGGCCATGGTGGTGAGGCTTTGTGGATGTAGGTTCTCTGACATTTCTAGGACACACAATCTCACAGTGAATTTCCTGTCCCTCTGCTCATGGGATCTTTCTGAAGCCTCTTACTAAGGGATCCCTAAGCCTAAGGTTCTGTAGTTGTAGCATTGTGTATGACTTGAGACTTGGTATAGAACTCTGCATTTTGATTGGTTGAGATTTTTCTGTGACAGTTTCTGTCTGTTGTAAAGAGAAGTTTCCTTGATGAGGGGTCTTTCAGAGGAAATTAAAGAAACCCAGAGTCAGCTGCATCACATCTTTACCAGGTGCTATTTTTGTTTTTGTTGTTTGTGTTTACCCCTATTTCCATTCATTGGGTAGTAATGTGTTTCTCATTTCTAATGAACACACGTAAAATTTTAAACTTTTAAACATGAAATTTTTAAGAAAATTCTAGAAGAGCAATTCTGTAAGCCCTAACTCAATTAAAGCCTTATAACGCAGAGGGCATTGATTCAGATAGGCATTGTCTACTTGATTGGAATCATGATTCATTTATTTTCACTATTCAAGCACTTTTACTTTTTTATATATATTATGTTAATGTAAATAATCTTATTTGGAGACTAAAATAATAACATAAACTAGCACCAATGAATTCCATTTGTCTCTTGAGAAGATATGTAGAAGTATGGGTGTGTACGCATGTGCATTATTTAGATAGCACCCTGATTTAGGACAAAATTCTTTTGTCAGAAAACTATCATGTCACACTGACTGGCAGTTAAGCCCCAAACATAGAAGCCTGACCAGAAGCAGCTTCCCTGAGTTCAAGGAGTGCCGGCAGCCTGAACTGTTACATCATTTTAACATTAGCCAAAACCCTTCCTCCACCAAAAACAAACAGAAAAAAAAAATCGACAGTTCCTGCCACCCAGCATAAATCCTCCAGAAGGTTCTTTTCCTCTATCTCTTCCAAGTAGTGTGGGTCACAAATTAACAGAGGAAGTGTGACCATTGTCACTGTAACTAACGTAAGTCATGAATTAACTCAGCCTGCTTTCTTACCTTTGTAAGCCCTGCCCTTGTCTGGATAAACCCAAAAGAAGGCACCTTGTTTGTTTCCTGGATGCGGTGTGGGGGCCCTTCTGTTTTGCTGCCTCTTGCCTGAAGGTATTTCCTCTTAGTACCTCACCTCTCTGGAACCTCCTCTCCTTTCACTCTCTGAAGTGAAACTCAACTGAAGAAACATAGGAATGAAAGGCCACACCTGAGTTAATAACTATATCAATTATTTCCACAGTGGCAGGCTTTCCATTGGTTCCTCATTTACTATTTACTCTCCTTTGGCTTTATTCAAAAGCTCTTAGATTTTGATGTGAATCTATTTGGACTTACCAGTTTATCAAGTATAGGAATATGTACATCATTTTTTAAAAGTGCTAAGAAAATTCTTTACAAATCACAATAATAAAAAAGTCAAATATTTAATTAGTTTGAGAATTATTAGCTGTGCTGACTTATTATGACTGTCAGTCAAGAAGATGAGCTGTGTCTATGTGTTTGCCTTACCTCCTCCCCCAACAATTGCACAAAAGGCAACTATTTAGTTATATAAATATCCTCATGTCCTTCCTCTTGGAAGTGGTTACTTCCTTCTTGTCTTAGGGTTATGTTTTATGGTTTAGGCTAAATCCCAAGGAAAAGGAGATTTCTATTTAAAAAACAACAGCATCTAATACAAACACGGCAGGTGTTATTAGAACTGAAGTCCAGGCTGCCCTTCTCTTAAAGGCTAATATAGAGTCTGGAGTTTCTGGGAACGAAATGGGCTTAGGCAAAATTGGCCATAAAGAAGATAAAGTACCTAGCTCCCCAGAGCTCTATTTTCAGGATTTTAGGGGTTCAGGGGCTTGTTGGGGAAGGGAAAGGTTAAGGTCAGGGAAGCCATATACTGAAAGGGAGTCTTTCATCTACAGCATGTCTTTTACCTTATGCAGAACACTCTAATGGATATTCATGGAACCAAAACCTAGGGAGGGGGGAGCATTACAATTATCCTGAGATGATCTGAGTCCTGTACATCTAAGAAAAACTTTGTCAGGTTTCCTGTATCATAGCCATTCAGGTGAACTATTTCTTTGGAATACAAAATGCTGGGAAATAGGGAGGAGATCTCCAACTTCCAGGAGGATTAGGGACAGAGGAGAAAGTGAAAGCAGCTGCCAGGGTCAGCTCAAAGGAAATGGGTGAGGACTTCTTTAATATGGAAGATGTTTAAATATAAAGCGAGGGATTTCCAAGCAGATCCGGTCAGCTAGTCCCTAGAATTATCATACATAGAAGTTTTAGAAAGTTTTAACAGACAAAGTTTAGGCAAAATATCATAAACCAAATTTAATCCTTTGCCATGGAAATGTTTTATTCCAACAGCTTTTGATCCGTTCTTCAGGTACTGCAGAGTTCTGTCCTTTCTCAGGCTTGAGTTTGTAATGCCACAAAGCAGCCTCTGCCCGGGACCGTGTCCCCAGACACTCTGAGCTGCAGGCATCCCTTGGGTTCAGCTCCTGGCACAAGATGGCACAGTTCTTACAGGTTTGAGATCCTGTTGGAAAAAACCTCCATTGCCACATGTTAAAGTCGGGAGAGTGACAGAGTGTCTCTGAAAGCGTGGCTTAATTATTTATCAGCACTGTTGGTACTGTGTCTGAAATTAATATACTATTTGAGTAGACTGATTGATTGCTTCTCCCGTTGAAGAGTTTAACATTCACTAGCTATACAGACTGGTCATTAGTCCTTCTCTTTATCAGCAAGCAAAGAATAAACAGAAATTGTAATAAAAATTCATCACAGTGAATGACCACCTAAGTCTAAGTGGCTGTGATAACTGGCCCTGTGCTAGATTCACTGCTGGGACACTGGCAGCAGGAAAGATCTCTTTTAGAAAAGATTTAAGCATCCTCTAATGTTTACCTTTTCACTGGACTCTTTTAAATCAGGTTATACAGAGAATCTCTTTCATAGTTTACATTTCCTGTGTTTGTGCGGACACCCTTTAACTATTAGTTGTGGGAAGGACTGAGGCTTTAAGAATATGCTCTAATATGCTCCAGGTGAGGATTTCTTCTTCCACTAAAGAATGCAAATACCGTGGCCTATTTCTAGCCAGACAGCTGAGATAATCTGACTTGTAATGAGAAAACTCTGGCTTATTTAGGAAATTATCCCTCCCCTTACCTATCAGATCATGAATTGTTTTCGAGGAAATTGGATGAAATGGTAAGAAGTACATAGCCAAGGAGGAGGTGAGAAGCTTGTGAGCAATTCTGTACATGGCAAGAATTAGTTACTAAACATTGATTGCTTTCCTGGGAACTTATAATTATTTCCACATTTCATCCAAAGACTGATTATGAAAGATCCATAGAGCTGTATCTATTTTATAGGTGATGGTATTGATGCTCGGGGGGAATGAAGCTGGTGGGAAGAGTCAGGCCATTAACTAGTCTGCTAGCTGTAAAATCGTATTCCGGTCATCTGCCTCCTCAGCATAAGAATAAGTGTAACTGAGGATGCTCTTTAAGGCTCTATGGTAAGGGAAGCTGTCAGGACCACCAGTGCATTTACCACCTTCCTTGGCACCACAATGTTACCAGATAGCTGGAGTGTGAGGATGCTGAAGGACCCATTTAACTGTTACATTCTGGGATACATTAATATGTACACATGAGACTATCCAGTTCTCATGAAGGCAGGCAGAGAGCAGCATAAGGGCATCTGGGCTATGGCATCCCTGTAGGCCAGGAAAGTCTGTAGATAGTTACCATGTAGGGCTGGAAGATTTTCCCTGTAAGAAGCATAGGCTGGACCCATAGTGATGAGTAACCAAGTCAAAGTAAAGTGTCTTTCATCAAGAAAAAATGAAGAAGAAAAGGATTAAAGAAACAGGACTATGGAGCTGCCTTGGAAAAACTCAGGAAGATGTGAGTGTTGATCATCTTGGTCTAACAGGAGTCAGAGACTAGTTCTCATGCAAAGCCCAGAAAAGAAACAAAAAAGAAGGTGTATTCTCTATTCTAGGTTCCCAGATAAATGAGACTTTGAGTGAAGGACACAGAAATTGAGGTAAGAAGGTTGTGATGCATATCTATAGACAGTATTCTACTACAGACTAGGAGATAAATGAGTATGAGAATAATACCCCCTCAGAAACTCCATGGACTGTTCTCTTTAACCTTCTTCATATAACAGACAGTTTCAGCTGCTTTAATGACCTTCAAATAACACTACTGAAATATTTAGCTTAAATAATTTCAGGGAAGGAGGATTTCTTTTAGTTCATAGTTTTTGAGGGCCTCGGTCATGCTCACTTGCCCCTCTGTCCTTGGCCATGTGGCAGAGAATTGTTTGCTTTGCTGTAAAGCAGTAGCAGAGACAGGATCAGGGACACGATCCTCCCAAGTACCTACTTCAAGTGACATATTTATTCCAGTTCAATCTTACCCACAAAGATCTTCAGAAGCTCCCAAAATAGTGCCATCAGATGGGGCCCATGCTTTTAAAACATGAGCTAGTGTGACACATTTCATATTCAAGCTGCAATAATCAACCAAACTAAGATTTTTAAATACAGTCTAATCAATAGGAAATGGTTAAATTTATTAATGATCATTTAATAGTAGTATATTGATATTACATTTGAATGTGCATTAATGCCTTAGTGACAGTTGTTGATTGAAAAGGTGTCCCTACAGTGTTTGGCTATGATTTCAAGGAGAAACAGTACAGAGTTACTGATGATGCTACCTCTCAACCTGTGCTTCAGTTTCATTTTCTAACTCCTAAGAGGTTTATAATAAATAAAAAATTTCCACTTGTTATGTTCTCTAATTCTCTCTTCCTCCTTCTCTGCCCTTCCCCCTTCTACGTAGGAAACTTTGAATGCTATCGATCCTGGCTTGATGGACCTGAGCGGAATGAGTGAGGATGCCTTAGAGTGGGATGAAACAGATATAAGCAACAAGCTAATTAGTTTGCATGAAGAATCAAATGACCTTGATCAAGACCCAGAGTCTATCACACCCTCAGTGAAGCTTGAAGAAACACACCCACAGGACCCTGGTTATGAGGAGGAGGCAGATGACCATGGGGTGTCCAAGTATACCTCAAACATCACTGCACCTTCCAGCCCACACATTTACCAGGTGTACAGTCTTCATAATGTTGCGCTTCACAAAGACAACCATACTCCGTTTCTGAAAAGCAGCCCAAAGCTCACAGACACAGCACAGCCTAGTGTTTTAACTAAGAGTCTCAGTAAAGATTCTTCATTTTCATCCACAAAATCATTGCCAGATCTTGTAGGGGGCTCCAGTTTGGTGAGACTTTGCCAGTGTCACAGTGGAGATGTGAGCCAGAATTCAGGCAGTGAGAGTGGAATTGTCAGTGAAGGAGACAATGACATGCCTACAAACTCTGAAATGTGTTTGCTCAGTATGGTAGATGGGTCCCCAAGTGACCCTGAGACTGAACATCTGGACCCACAAATGGGAGATGCAGTCAATGTGCTAAAGCAAAGATTGAAAGATGAGCAGGGATGCATTCAGCTTCCAAGTATCTCTCAGCCATCCATCTCACCAGTGGGTTGTGTAAATGGAAAAGCTGGGGATTTAAACAGTGTTACCAAACATACCACTGATTGTTTAGGAGAAGAACTACAAGGAAAACATGATGTGTTTACATTTTATGATTACTCATACCTCCAAGGCTCAAAACTCAAATTACCAATGGTAATGAAACAGTCACAAAGTGAAAAGGCACATGTGGAGGATCCCCTTCTTTGTGGTTTTTATTTTGATAAAAAGTCCTGCAAATCTAAACATCAAGCTTCAGAGTTACAACCAGATGCACCTCCCCATGAAAAGATTTTGGCAAGTGCACCTCATGAAATGGGTCGCAGCTCATATAAAAGTAGTGACAAAGAGAAGACATTCACAGGCATTCATAATGCCAGACAGCTCCCTCTTTTATCTCGAAGCTCATCTATAGAGTCCCTTCCTCCAGGAGGTGACTTGTTTGGGTTAGGTATCTTTAAAAATGGCAGTGACAGCCTCCAGCGAAGCACTTCATTAGAAAGTTGGTTGACATCCTATAAGAGCAATGAAGATCTTTTCAGCTGTCACAGCTCTGGGGACATAAGTGTGAGCAGTGGCTCAGTTGGTGAGCTGAGTAAAAGAACATTAGACCTCCTGAATCGCCTGGAGAATATCCAGAGCCCCTCAGAGCAAAAGATAAAGCGAAGTGTTTCTGATATCACTCTCCAAAGCAGTTCCCAAAAGATGTCCTTTACTGGCCAGATGTCATTGGATGTCGCATCATCTATCAATGAAGACTCACCAGCATCTCTTACAGAACTGAGTAGCAGTGATGAGCTTTCTCTTTGTTCAGAGGATATTGCATTGCACAAAAATAAGATCCCAGAGTCGAATGCGTCGTTCAGGAAGCGCCTGAATCGCTCGGTGGCTGATGAGAGTGATGTCAACGTTAGCATGATTGTTAATGTCTCTTGCACCTCTGCTTGCACTGATGATGAAGATGACAGCGACCTCCTCTCCAGCTCTACCCTGACCTTGACTGAAGAAGAGCTGTGTCTTAAAGATGAGGACAATGACTCCAGTATTGCAACGGATGATGAAATTTACGAAGAAAGCCACCTGATGTCTGGGCTGGACTACATAAAAAATGAGCTACAGACTTGGATAAGACCAAAATTTTCCTTGACAAGAGAAAAGAAACGGTGTAGCGTCACTGATGAAATAAAGGGCAATAAAGATGTGGGCCGAAGTGAGAAGATCAACTCCTCTGACACCCTGAACATCGAGGCTCTTCTAAACGGCTCCATTAAATGTCTCTCTGAAAACAATGGAAATAGTAAGAATTCACCCAGAACTCATGACTTAGGAACAGAAGGTGAAAACAAGAAAAACACTTATGAAATTAGTAAAGATCCACATGTGGCTGACATGGAAAATGGCAATATTGAAAGTACTCCAGAAAGACAAAAGGAGAAGCCGAATGGAATTTCAGAGGCATCTGAAAACCTTGCTTCAAATGCAAAAAAGAGTTCTGAATCCGAGCACAGTGATTGTAAAGGATTCACAGACAGTTCAGATGATTCAAAAGTTGCTGGAAAGGAATTTTCTCCCCCAAATGATAGACATCTTCCACAGACAGGTCCAAATCTCCACCATTCTGAAAAGCAAAGTGCCCACTGCACACTCATTGAGAACTCTTGTCCAGAACTGCTGTTAGAAGCCAGAGTTGGAAGCAGTCAAGAGATTGATGGACGAAAATCTTCATCTGATGATGCACCAAGTAGGGTTAGAAAATCTGCAGGCTGCTGCCTACTCGAACAAAATGAGACAGAGGAAAGTGCTTCTCTCAGCAACGGCACTTCCTGTTGCAACTGCCAGCCAGATGTTCTCCATCAGAAGGATGCTGAAGATTGTTCAGTACACAACTTCGTTAAGGAAATCATTGACATGGCATCCACAGCCCTAAAAAGTAAATCACAACCTGAAAGTGAGGTAGCTACCCCCACTTCATTAACTCAAATTAAGGAGAAAGTGTTAGAACATTCTCATCGGCCCATGCACCTGAGGAAGGGGGACTTTTATTCCTATTTGTCTCTTTCTTCCCATGACAGTGATTGTGGCGAGGTCACCAGTTACACAGATGAGAAGAGTAATACCCCATTGCCACCAGATACTATGGACTTTAGCTTAGATGACAAGGAAGACATTGAATGCTTCTTTGAAGCTTGTGTTGAAGATGACCTTGTTGATGAGAAACCCTGTTTCTCTAGTGCCCTTCCCAATGAATCAGCAGTACTGGACATGGCTACTATACCAATACAAGTGACAGGGAGCTCTCCAGTGTTCAAGGATGTTGCTTTCGCACTTGGTGAGACAGGTATGGTGGCCCTTTCAGAACCTTCCCCTCAGAAAGGAGCTGACCAAGGAAAGGAAGTAAATGATGCATCCCAAACATCCCAGAGCTGTGCAGAAAGCACCGAGGGTACTGCTCCTTCTGGACAGGCCAAGAAAGATGGAAGTTCAGGAAAGCAAGGTGAATCAGGAATGCCAGAAGAAAATAATGCTACTTCAGCTAAATCGAAAATTCAAGCTCTCCCGCTGAACGAAAAGCAGCCAAAAGCCAAGGCTATGATGTACCCCAGCCCGCAAACCATAACCTGTAAGGAAAAGCTTGTAAGCTTTCATGAAGATCGACATAGAAACATGCATAGGTAGAATGTAATGTCCCCAAGCATGGAAATCATCTCATTGAAAGGTATGTATGAGTGTGTGTGTGTGTGTATGTGTGTGTGCACACGCGCAAACACATGCATGTAGAGTTTGTATTAGCAAAACCACCACAGACAACTAGTGAGAATGACCAGTCATGACACATACATATCTGAATAAGTAGAAACTCTTACAACAGTGAAAATCACTATGGAAAGCAAAAGGGTGAAAATTTGACATTTATTTTATCATTTTGTCAAGGGCAATACAAAATCTAAGGCAAATGCTGACCAGTCTAGGACTTCAACACCATAGTCATACCTGCTCCTTCTGAGATCGAAGTGCATGCTCAGTAGCTGCACTTCTTAGCTGAGTTTCTACTAGGAACTGCCTGATGATGAGCAAGGCTTCAGCTAACAGCTGTAACTCTCCCGTCCTGAGCTTCCTTTCCCTGTATGTTTCTACCTGACATACCTACCACTCATTTCCCCAAAACAGACTGTACTGTCACGACGCCTAATCACGGCCATGCCTGGGAAATCCAGTTGAACGGGAAAGTTGATATAAGGGAAGAGCCCCTCACTTATACACACACATAGATTGAGAATGAGTGCAGAACACACATACTGAGAGAACACATGACAACTTAATGGTGTCTTGATAAAAACAGGATTTTTGAATTTTGCCTAAAAATGACAGGCTGATTGCCATCATTTTTTTTGAGAAAGTCATTCTACTTTTCATATTTAATAAGATGGCTATTGATTGATAATTCTGAGATGGAAAGATGGCTTTTTAAAGTGACACAAAGATTCTGTTATTTCCCACTTCTAAGCCCCAATGATGAATATACTTGCTCAATCAAGTTTAAGAAGAAATCTAGCTTTCAAATATCAGTTGTATTTTATCAAAGTATGAGGTTCATAGTGCCACCTCCACCCCCACTGCAGAAGCCTAATGCGTAACCTAAACTCGTGCTATAGGAAATGAATTACAGAAGCAATCTACCCTAATTTGTTAACTTATTCAAATAACAGTTATTATACTTAACTATGCTAAAGATTATCTTTTTTTGTGGCAGATTGTTTATTTTTTGATGAGCCTAATTACTGATTTTCTAAAAGTAATTTACATTTATTACAAATACATCTTTTAAAATGTGACAGATAAATGTTGTTCCCATAATGTATTATGAAAAAAGTTACTATTTAAAAACACATTATTTAATTTGAAAGATGAATGGCAAACATCATTTTTTTTCCCTGCAACACCTGTGCCCTAAGCTCATTAAAATGTGCGATTCTGTGTAGAGATGCTAGAATGGGGAGCAAGGGGGGCAATCTATACCATACATATACCCTAAAAATAAACTCAGTATGCAGAAGTGAAGAAAGCCACCCCACTTACTAATGTAGCTGCACTAATTTTCTATTTCAGACTCTATTTACAATTGGCTACAAAAGTGGGCAAGAGAAATGTGTTTTCTGTGAGCTGTGCCCACCCTATAATCACATTCTCCATCAGTATGCAGTAAAAGTGACCATTAAGGGAGAGTATGACTGGGATCCCATCAGCTGCTTCGGAACAAGTTCTATTAGAACTGATTGGATACAGGCTCTGCCCGCCTTCGTGGAAGGCCTGGGAGAGCCTGGCTGATTGTGTTTTCTGAAAAAAGGATAAAGGCTTGAAAGCAACAGCACTCTGAGTATGCCACCCTGTGACTGTGACTCTGGTCACCAGTCATGCAGAGATCTGGAGCAGAGAAAGTTCTGGCCCTGGAGAAGCCTCTGGAGTGCATTCTCCCTGTTTGATCCTCTGGGGGGTCTCTTCTCTCCCTCACATAGAGAAATGGAATTGAAATGAAATGTAAATGATGAGCAATTCCATGTTTGACTTGAGGGGAGTCAAGGTGCTGATAGACCTGTGTAATTGTTACATTTTACAAGCATAGGCAGTATAAAGCTATCAGTGGCTTGCCTGCCCATCTGCAGGTTTCTGATGCACCCTAAGTTGGGCTCTACTGTGGGCAAAGGGAGAATCAGGCATATCTTACTTCTGCAGATCTGAGATCACCCCCCAAGTGACTTGTTGTCAGCCTGAAGCCATGTTGTTTCTATCCACGTGTGTGTGTGTGTGTGTGTGTGTGTGTGTGTGTGTGTGTGTGTGTGTGTGTTTTGCAGTATCATATTAACTGACACCTTGGAGTCTGGTATTGGAGCTAGTTAAAAGCACTGGGTGTAAACTTTAACATATAGTCAAAGTATATGTGAAAAGTTGAGAAGTTATCAATCTGAAAATGCTGCTAAGCCCTGTGTTGTAGGAGCTGGTAAACATGACACGTGCCACCAGAATGAGCTCTTGTCATTGTTTTTCCTAACAAGGTCCGAAGCAGTCAAAGCTCTTCTTTCTAAAAGCCATTTGAGGACCATTAGATGGACTCTTCTCTGTCAGGACAACACAATCCACCAAAGCCAATTTGCTGCAGCTCTTTTCCCAGAAATAAATTCTCAGATGACGAAAAGATTATAATTTCATCTGAAAGTGTTTATGACTTAGAACCATGCATGTAGTCTGCAACCAGAACAAATTCTTTGTAAAGAGTTTTAAAAATTATTTCATTTACTATGTTCAAATTAAAAACCTCTGAACCCATTTGAGAAGATTTAGTGTGGTCTAAGGGTGTGTACATTTGCACTTATTTCCAGGCACACTGCTGAGCTTCTCACTGGCTCCATTTGTGTGTCACATTTCTGTAAAAATAGAGAGGTCAGTTATAGCAAATCACATCAAAGGCAAGTAACTAGATAGATACAGCTCTTTCTGCCTAATTTGGAGGAAGCACACAATGTATGTCTGGAATGCCTCCTAGGACCTGCCTAAGATATGTACTTTGCACTAATCTTTTTGCTGTATTCTGACAGTTATTTCTTCATAATCCTCATCATAAGCCTGTGATCTTTGATGAATGGTTTAACCCTAAACTTGAGGCTGGATAAATCCTGCCATGTAAAAGTTAACTCTTTGTGTGCAGCCACTGTGTTCTTTATGCCTTCTTCAGGTTTGCTGATGGTCTGATGTGTACATTGTGTGTGTGTGTGTGTGTGTGTGTGTGTGTGTGTGTCCCCATCTGTCCATCCAGAGCGGGTGTCTTCATTTCTTCCTTGGATTTGAATTCCATTATCTTGCCAACTTTATCAGTCTGCAGGTATTGTGGTGGCCACAAAGTTTTAGATTTTAGATGCTTTCATGTTTGTGATGTCCAGTGATGTGGAGATTTAAATTTAGATTTAGGTTTAAACATGCACAATTTAAAGTGCTGTTTTGCTTTTATAAACCAAGAAAATAGTAGGAGCAAACACTCTTAGCACACAAGGTGTCTCATTATCCTACTGGACTGGCACTGCTTGGGCTTTCCCAAGGCTGGCCAAGCAGCCTTAAGAAACTAGATCGGGGGCATGCATATTATTCTTTCACTAGACACTACACATACAATGTACTAAAATTTACCTTTAAATCACCCTTCTAAACCAAGGCTCTTCGGGGTGTGATTTGAATTATCTGGCACTTCTGAATAACTTGCCATGCTAAACAAAAAGACATTAATGAATAAAGTCAGTTTCTCTCTCTCTCTCTCTCTCTCTCTCTCTCTCTCTCTCTCTCTCTCTCTCTCTCTCTCTCACACACACACACACACACACACACACACACACACACACACTCACAGACACACACACAGAGGAGAGGGGAGGATTTGGGCTTGAGCCCATTTGGCCTGCCTATTCCCAAGTGTGCCAAGTTGAAAGGATTGATTACCCACAGGGAATTCAATTGCCATCTCTTTACTGAGACAGGATTTGCTTCGCCTGAGGACTCCCTGCTCAGTGGCAGATTTCTCATGAGTCACATCCTCAGCATTTGAGCAATGCTGCACTGTGCTTCCTTGAATTACACCATTATTTTACTGTACCCAATTTTGTTCCATCTGCCTCTGTCTGTCTCCGCACCCTGCTCCCTTTCCTTATCTTGTTAACATCCTGTTTGGCTGTAGTAGAATTACAGTTGAAAAACTTCTTCTGACTCCTACACAAAGTTAAAAGTTTATATACAGAGAGAGAGACAGAAAGACACAGAAGAATATTTGCTTCTAAGAGGTCAGGCCAAAACCTGATGCAGCACTTCAGAATTGAGATTAAATCCAGGCAGGCAGAGGCCTGCTTTATTTGAGAGCTGATCTGAGAACCTAAAGTAACTGAGTCCTGGAGTTTAGATGCTTCTCAGATTTGAACAGGTGTTATAGCCATTTAGAAATAAGTGGGACAGAATGAGCTTGGAACAAATTTGTATCAATCATCACACATAAAAAGAGAATTGGATCAGTTTAGTGTCCACCATGTTTCCTGTACCTAAAAATGAAACACAGCAATACGGGAGCTATACATTCTAATTATACCCATTGATAGGCAAGGATCTAAAGCATCCAAGATTATCCCAGTTTTGTGAATGTTTCATCACTACATAATTGAATTGTTCAACATCACACATAAATTATTGAAGGGAGTGCTAACCCAGTTTGTGAAATGTTGTTCATACATAGTCACATCTCTTGGTATTAACTGTCTGACATTTTCATACATATTTGAAAATATCTTGCTAAGAGTGAGATCACCCACAGAAGAATGAATGAGTTGATGACCCAGAGAAAAGATAATACATCTTTAAAGTATCTAAAGATAGTATCTGTACATCTTAGTGAACTGAAAATGTTGGTTTTTGTATGTAGTTTGAGCCTTGAGCTAGTGAACTGATTATGAGCTAGTCACATCTCATAATCTCTCATTTCAGCTCTTCAGCAGCTGGTCCACCACTCACAGTTTCCTGAAAGGGCTTCATTCTACAAATGATGGAGATATTTCTGAGACCTTTTCCTGTCACTTTTTTGTCTCCTATAGATAGCATGGCTGCAGACCAGGGCTGGCCTGATCCAACCTGGGCTGGGCTTAGGTTCCATCTTGCTGGCACTGCGTCTGTCCCGTTGACTTTTTGAAGATGAACTTTCCCTCTGAACGCAGTTTGTCCACGTGGACCTTGTGATCTGGATGTGTGCATTGCTTCTCTTTAGGTGATTTCATTTCCACAAAGCTGCTTGCTCTTCCCACAGATTCCTGTCCCGAGCTACCTCTGCCAGCCTTCTCTCTCCTGCCTCCTCCCTAAAGCTCTGAAGTTCACCAAATCGATGGTCCATTAAACCTACTGTCTGGAATGATGCCCCTCCCCACCAGTACTTGACCAATTTTATGTTTTGCTCTGAAAATTTTCATGGTATTTTACCTATGTTTATTGAAAGAGATTTACCTAAAAAAGCCAACCTTTGATTTGATTATAGTGTATACATGAGACATATTGGTCCTTATTACAAAATTAAGTGACATTTTTAAAATGCCATTTTAATTATTTCCTTTTAATAATCTATGCAGCACTTCAAGAAACAACTATAACAGTGTTGTATATTGTAAAGTGGTAATTCTACGATTAAGTTATGTTTTGTTTCTATGCTTCTTGAGGTGGTAATGAGAAAAAGTTTTGTTTTGTTTTGTTTTTTAAAACAGTGTGCCTTGCTGTATTTCTTATACCATTTATTAAAAAGCTGCTTCCTGGTAATAGTATGTTGGTTTGAGAGGAAAAATAGCAAGGTTAAGATGTGTGAATAATTTCTGTATATATGTATAAGCTAGTACAAACATTGACGTATGACAGTATAAAATGCTTTCATGTTTGTGATGTCCAGTGATGTGGAGAATATAAGCCTTAAACGATTGCATGGTAATTAAAATTGGCATAATAAAACTAGCTTATTGGGGGAAAGGAAAATTAATGATCTCTTCTACCTGTGTTCTTTACCAAATTTTTGCATCTGGTTCTGAAAAAAAAATAACATGTATCAGCTTCCAAAATATCCATATTGTGCAGAAGGCTGAAGTTGCTTAAACTGCAGACTAGGCCTGAGACCTTTGTAAGTTTAAAACTGCTTCTGTTTTGCTGTAAGTAAGCATCCTGAAATAGCAAGTGTTTAAAGGCCATTTCCCCTACATCAAAAACACTTTATACTAAATGCTTTTACTTACACTTGTTAATGATTTAAAGTTGTATTTGGAGATCTTTTACATGTCCTAATTTATTTTAAATAATTATTTGAATGGGTTTGGTGGATGGTAAAAAGTATAGAAAAATGATTATTATTTTATTTAAAGTATAGATTTCAGGTGTATTTATTTTGTTAAGAAGATCAGCAGAGAACTAGTCCATTTGGTGGGGGTTTGACTTGAAAAATGCAGCTTTTAATTTTATCATCACTCCTACTAAAGTGCCTGACACACAGTAGGTATTCCACAGAATCTGCTGAATCAGAGTATTGAAACACACAATAGGTATTCCACAGAATCTACTAAATCAGAGTATTGAGTAGAGTAACTTGGAATATATATGAATATAAAATCTTTATTCTGAGATTCCTACATTAAAACATTTGACTAGATAAAGATGTGCAAAGTGAAACCACACGTGTTTTTTAATTAGGTTTCAGGAAGGAAAGAGCGCATGACCGAAGTATGTAGCTACAGAGATGACAATCATTTATTCACCAGATCACTCATTAGCATCTTTTGTCTACAAATCACTATTCTAGATTCAGGGAATGCAGCTATGAATGATGTGCTGCCTTTGGAGGCTTATGTATGTTAGAGACGAAATGACCAACCACACAGACAACACAACATAGCATCCTCCAGGCAAGGGAGAGCGCAAGTGTAGGGACAGAGTCACAGTGAGAGAGACAGCAGCCAGGGAGGGCCAGGAGCAAAGAGAAAGGTTAGGAGAGCATAGAAGTCAGAGATAGGATGCCAGTGGGGGTTCACTGCAGGGATGACAGGAAGGAAAGGCCACATGGAGAGGATGGAAAGGCGTTGATGGAGTTAAGTCGGAACTTCTATGTGCAGTGTACTAGGTATACTATATTTGTTTGGGGCTTTATTTTATAATTGGGACTTTACTAGTACTATCTCCAGCACACTTAAATATCACTTGTCTCTAACTAAATTCACCACCTTATTGTGTGTGGGGTTTACCTCTTCTGACCTTTCTTGCACATAGTTTTTAATGGGTGGCTCCTTTTAGATTTGAATACGTAGTGACTTCTTCCAGAGGAGTCTTAGGGAGACATCTAGGTATAGTGTTGACAAGGATGGCGAAGGGCAGATGTTAGACATAAGCGTGAGGTAGGGGGAAGTGAGGGAAATTAGTTAGACTGAAGGCAGCAATAGAGTGAACAAAGATAGTAGCTTGAGATACAGAGAAAGACAAATCCTAGAGACATGGAAATATTTGGACATCTCTGAACCTCTTTTAGGATATCGCATTATTTTATATATTGAGACAACCTGAATTTCTCTTGGTTAGTAATTAATCACTGGGAAGACATTCAAAGAAATAATAGGCCACGGTGTACTTGTTTGCCTCTTTTGTATTCATGGAAGACTTAGGATTTGAAAATAGTTATTATCTACTTAACATTAACACCAAATTTCTAGGGTGACTTTTGGGTTTATTAATGCCTTCTCCAGTCACAAGGGACAGGAGAGCCTCAGTCTTACATCCTTTGTAGATGATAACTTTCCCAGTTACCTTGAAAACCATGCATTTGGTCTCTATTAACTCAAACAACTCTGTATACACACTTCCCATGACAATGGTTTGTTATTTGGTAAGGCAAAGAGCCTCTCTGCTGGGTCTGTGTTCCTGTTAGAGTGTGTTCCCTTAGGCTGCTAATGTCCACAGGGTACCTTCCCCTCTTAGTTTTGCTCATTGGTCCCCTGTCTGCTGTAGAGCCAGCATCCCAGAGGACTTCTGTTCCTTCTGTCCCATGCTCACCCTGCAGGTAACTGAGGACAGGGTCTCTCCTAAGCGCTGGCCCTCCAACTGCCCTTCATATGTTATGATTTCAGATCCATTTCAACCCGACTGAATGTTAACAGACAGAACTCTTGAAATCAAGGAACTGTCCTCATCATACATGTAGAGAAGCATTTGGACATTTAAGTTCTAAGTTTTCTCAAAAGTATATTCAAGATATATGTTTATTCTATTATTGTAAATTTCAATAAATAAATAAACAAGTGAATAAAATGAGAATCCATGATTTTCTTCAGTGATCCAGTCTCTGGCTGGAGTCATCAGGTATGGAACCCAAACCTGAGATTTCCATGTAAATCAGACTTTCCCTTCCATTTATTTACTCACTCATCATTCCGGCATTCAAACATTCCTTGAGAAGCCACTTGTGTGAGTATTGTGTGACATCAGACATACAAATGCAGCTGAACATGATCTGTGACTCCAGCCAGTTTACAGGTTTCCCTCTGATCACACCCTTGAATAGAACAATTACGACTTTTCCCCATATAAATTTCCCCCAGACCCACTTACTTTGCCTCTTATCTAATCTGTCTACATTTTTGAATATCAGATGAAAAGATGGATATGTTTTATGGTCTGGGTTGGACTGTGAGAAGAAGTAATGTGGTTTAAATTTCAGTGAGAAAAAAGTAATTTTTAGATTTTTGAGGGGTGTTATTCACCAAATCTGCAAGCAAGAAAGTAGTCTGGATCTAGGGCCTGTCAAAGGCCACTTTTGATTATTTTGTTGCTTGGTTCACTCAGCTCAGGTTTCAGCCATTCTGTAGGAGCTGAGAACAAAATAGATGGAACACAAGCTGGTCACGCTGCACTTGCTTCTGAATGAAACTGAAATATGTCAGAGTTTTGTAGAGTACCTGGCCTTCAAGCATCAAAACTTTTACATTTGAAACAGAAGTTGGACCAACAACATTTACAGCTATTTCTCTTTTCATATACATGCAGTATTTTCATGTTTTAGTTTGGTAATTTCAGACCTATGGGAAAGCCAAGTAGTAGAAGAATAATGTCTATCTACTTGTCACTCAAATACCCTTGCTGTTTTTAATATCTTTCTCTCCCTCTCCACACCACACACAAAAACACTATACACACATGCACACACACACATACACTCACTACCTTCTTATATGATTGAACCATTTTAACTTTATTTCTTAAATATAACACTTCATTTGTAAAGACTTGGGCTAATATGACTAGGAACAAAAACATTTTCAACGAGTCTGTAATATCACTGTGATATCAATATCACTTAATTTTTATTAAAATTTCTCCACTTTCAAGATAGGCTCTTTTTTGGCTGTTTTACCTTTAGTCTAGTGCCCAAGCTATGACCACATAGGTCTATTAGCTTAGTATCTTTTTGACCCTGAATCATTTTCCACACTCTCCCCTTTTTTGGTCCTCACCATACTGATGTTTCTGAAGAGCTCAGATCAGTTATATAGAGTGATTCACAACTTCAACGAGTCCCAATTACCTTCTCATTATAAAGCTCAGGATGAACCAGCTTTCATAGTTCTCCTACAAGTGATACTGTCTTAACATCTTTGAAGTGTGAGAGGATCACTAACATTCTGGATTCACATTTTTCTTTTACTTTCTAAAGCAGACGTCAGCAAACTCTGGCCCGTGAAACTAATTCAACCCAGTGACTTTTGCCTTTTATGTGGCTGAAAAATAGTGGTTTGTGGTATGTGAAAATTACTCGAAATTCAAAGTTTTATAGCAGTGGATAAAGTATTATTGGAACACAGCCACATACATTTGTTTACATATAGTTACTTTGGCACTCTAACTCCAGAGTTACTTACATGCAGCAGAAGCTCTATGGTCAGGGTGCCTGTGATATTTCCTATGTGACCCATTATAAACTCTTCTCATCTCCTGGCTGTGGAGTTCTAAACCCTGATACCATCCTCTTAGAGGCAGATAGACGCAACTTGTAAAGTCAATAGGACACAGAACACGAAAGTTTTTTCTTTCTAGATTTTATTACATTGTCAATTTCAGGTCCATGAAGTGACTTATTCATTGACATCCTTCAGTCACAATATTCTATTATTTTCTAAATCAAAGGTCAGCCAACTGTATATAGACCATGAACGAACTACTTGCTTCCATGGGCACTTAGGGATACAGACTTTCCAAATAAAACAGGCATTTGCATGCTTTCTGCTTTTTGGTAATTCAGTTCCCAGTGAAGAGGCCACTTTGTTCTCTTCTTGCCCACTCAAGAGTGGTGACAACACAATTGAATGGAGAAACATTGTTTCAAGGGAAGTTTAAAAACTAATTTGTTCTTTAAAAACTTATTCCTAAAGTTTGTGTGCTACTATTGATTCACAACCTTGTAGCATCACAACTAAGACACACTAATTTGGAGGTGTCCCCAGACCCAGGAAGGTTTCCAAAGCACAAACCCTGTCTGAACATCCCCAGTTTATCCACAACCATGAAGAATTTGAGCTGTGGGGAGTAGGATCTTCAGAAAAGCAGTATTCAATACAGAGATGTGAAGCATTGTGGAGCTTGAAGTACAGGACTTTGGGAAATGGCCAATCCCAGCAGTCTGGCCTAGGAACCTTGCCCGGTGTGAGCAGTAGAATCAGAAGATGATGGAGATGTCCCAGGTGTGCACAGTGGCATCTCACTCTCTAAACTGCTGTGCTCATCAGCTTCCTACTGAGCCATTTCCCTTTGAACACGTGGTGTAGGGAAGTTAGACTAGAAGTCTCAGGAATAAATTTGGAAGTTTTTCCATATCCTAAGGACATACAACAATACAGCTTTATTAAGTTAATGCAAATGAGTACAGGTATATGTTAGTATCAATCATGTAAAAATTATTAAAGCTTTTCTTTGCATTTAATCTATCATTTAAAACAAAATACCAACTCTGCAAACAAATGAGGTATTATAGATGTTAAGTATTATTTAGCAAAATTTATTCAAGGTCTTAAATGATTGCAAGCATTAAGAACATGAAAATGCTCAAAATCCTCTTTAAACCCCAATATTCCCTAACCATTGGTTTATATAAAAAAAATCAGGTTTAAAGAATTAGTCTGGTTCTATTAGTTCATAAAGTTACTCCAAGTAAGTCAGAAATCCAAACTAAATCATTCCTTTTGTGTGCATTTCCTGAAAAAATATGTGCCATTTATTTTTAAAGAATCTTTAAATGGAAAGCCAAATTGCTGGAATGTTTCTTGCCATTAAAATAGACGGAAAACCAACTGAGTCTCTCTATTTGTGTTCTCATCCACACCCACCTCAGACGGCGGATGACGCTCTGGCAAGGCTTTGTAGATTTCCAGGAAGCAATTCTGTTTTCACACGTTCACCATTTGCTACTCTCCCAAATATTTCTCGACATGTTCTAAAGTCTAGATATCCTTTTCTAATTTACCGATGGTGTCTTTCCATGCGAACACTTTCACAGTTCATTATAGAAAGCAATAGGAAAAAATAATTTGCATTTTTTAAAAGTTATGACAAGTTCTGATAGATTCTGAAGGGTGGGAAGCGTTCAGTCCCTTACACTCCTCAAGTCTGATTATTTAAGTCATAAGGAACTTAAAGCCACTTTGGAATGTTTTGCTCATTCTACACTGTCATAATTACTATTTGGTGCTTAGTGTCACAGGCTGGCAAGTCACAGGAGAAGAGGATAAATGAATGCACTCGATACTGCTGCTTCATCTGGAACGATAATAATATAAATCATGCTTACCTGCTGCCTCTATGTGTCAAGCCCCATGCTGAACACTTCTGACTGGGCCCTCACAATACTTTGTGATTAATGATGCCCACATATTTGTTTGTTCATTTAAAAAAATTTGAAGTCCTGGGAATGATACACATCTTAAAAGTTATATGTATTGTATTTCATAAAATACAAGGTATTGAGGAAGACAAAAACTATTTTTAAAACTTATTTTCTGTTAATTGATATGTTATAGAGTGTTCACTTAACATCTCTATATAAGTTGTTAAATTTCCTGTCTCAATTAAATACTTACTGAATAGTAATTCAGGTCAACGCTGGAGAAAGGGCTTACATTTTAACATACATTTCTTATAAAAATTCTTTAGGAAGAAATGATAGCTAAATTAGCACTTGAAAAAGGCCAAAGAAAATTATATACTGTACATAATTATGCCTCATCATGACCTCTGCACACTCTCCAGAAAAGTTAGGCATGAAAAACACACAACAGGAACACACAAAAGGTCAGAGTCTGATGAAAGAAAAAGCAACAGTTAATTATGGACGAGATTAATGTTCGAGTAGGAACATACACTTTTATCATTATATTTTGATTGAGAAATACTTTATGTCATTGCCCACTCATGAACTTTATTTCATATCTGAAAAAGTCAGTAGAAAGAAACATATTTATAAAATAAAATGCTAATTCAACTTAATGTGATGTAATTAAAATGTAGGTTTTTGTTGTGGTTCCTAGCATTCTTTGTGTGAGATTTTTTATTATTATTTTATGTATGTATGTATGTATGTATGTATTTACATAGGTGTGCTTTTCCCAAAGGTGAAGAGAAAAGTTGAGATCTATGTTTCCAGAGAAATTTAGTTGAAATATTCTAATTGTCTTGCAGATATTTTTGAGCCCCCGTTAGGGAGACCGGTCCACTGCTGGCAATCCTGCAGCTGCAGGCTCTCAACACAAGGGACAAATGTTTTCTGTAACTTTAATTTGAAAATAGTTTTGATCTTATAGAATATAGAATTTCATAAGTAAAAGTAGTGCAACTTTAAGCAGACAGACTTATTAATATTTCATCCACTATCATTCCCCCTTCCACATGTGCACGTGTGTGCCAGCAGTAGACACACACGCACACACAAACACGTAAACACACAAACACACACACACTCACACACAGAGCCCACTCTTTATACACACACACACACAAACACACACACAGAGCCCACTATTTGTACACACACAAACACATACACAGAGCCCACTCTATACACACACACAAACACACACACAAACATTTGGTTTTTATTTGGAAGCAAACTGCATACATTATAGCCTTTTGCCTCTAATTACTTTGTTGTGTTTTTTAATAGAGAAATGCCTGTATTCTCTCAAATAATCATAGGCCAGTTGTTAACATCGCAAACATCCACTGCAATAATGTTTTAATCTAATTAGCTTTCTAATTCTGTTAGCTTTCTTAATAATTTTCTTTATAGGTTTTTCTTTCTCCTTCAATGCATGTTTTAGGTCTAGAATTCATGTCAGATTTTTTTTTTGCCTCCTTAAATCTAGAAGCATTTCCCCAGCTTTGACTCACCTTGTGAAGACAACAATTTTTAAAGCTGATTATTTCTGGGTGTCCGTTTGTTTGATCTTTTATTGTGACTTGGTTGACTGAGAACATGGATTCTCAGACAGAATTCTGTGCTGGTGTCACATCTGGAGAAGTATAGTGTCCACAGCATCTCCCAATATATTAGTTTTGATCTTTAAAATAAAATAAAAAAAACACTTTAAAGTATGTAAATATCCTACCCCTTCAAATTTTCTTCTAAATTAAGTGCCCACTGATATTGTCGAACTAACATTTGATAAGATGTCTGCAGAATTGTGATTTTCTAACTTGAACACTGCCCACTTTTGTTGGGGGCATTTCGTAGGTCATATGAAGACCTCTCCCTCCATTAATCATTACTTACTTATCATGTATATGAACTCATGAATTCCTTTTCCCCAACCCCTTATAACTGAAAATTATACAGCTTTTGTTCCCTTGGATTATCCCAAATAAGCCAATGAGATTTTCTTCAATTTAGTTCTTGTATTCTTGAAATATCTTTTAACTAACTTCTTGCTTTGGATCTAACAGTCATTTTGTTCCTGTATGTTCCAATCTTAAATAATTTAGAAAGTCTTTTTAGGGTTTGGGTAGATGGCACCCAGAGTTTCATGCATATTAAGTGCTGTGCCGTGTTATCCTGTACGCCACGTTTTAACATACCATTGCTCCTAGGAGCCTTCACACTTTCTTCATAAAAAATGGCATGGCTAACACAATGCTAGGTGTGTTTAATGCCACAGACATATTGTTCCTTTTGATGCTTTAAAGGAACAGAGCTACTAAGTACTAGATGCACATACATACAGCGTATGTGCAGGTAAATACAAAGTCAAATTACCACATGCTCAAGCATTCCTATATAACACAAACACACTTACTTTAGAAGTTCACACCACTATCTCCAGTCTTAATCCATTATTTTCTTGGTATCTCTAATTCTATTTGTGCATTTTTTCTTTTACCATGAAAGCCACAGTGACCAAGTACGTCAATACACTTATTCATTTGCTGAATAAAATACAGTAGTATCTCAAACAGGGTAATAATTGCTTTAGAACTATTACAATAAGCAAACCTATTTAAAGAGCAGGATTCATTTTTTTCCCTGTTACATTCCTCCCTACACATAGACCTCATCTTGCTGACACTGAGGGTGCCTGGTTAAATACTGGGGGTCAAAGTTCACAAGTTATTTGGGTTGCTACCGCTCTCTCTTCTCGTCCTCATTTATTTCCTCCCTTTAATACGGTTATGCCATTCATTTGAAAAAATTAAAACTAAGTTAACTTATTTTGACTTTTAGTACAGTTTTCTTCTTTCTCGTTATTAATGACCTAATTTTAAGCTTTCTGTAAGTAAAATAATTAACATGCTTGCCAAGTTGGAGCTCTACAAAAAGGTATACTCAAAATATCATTTCCCTCTTCACTCCTTCCGTCTCATTTCCTTCCTGGCTTGTCTGTCTTCAAGTTCACCTCCTCTGCCATATTTTTTCTTCTGTTTCTTTCTGTAATAAGGAGCACATGAAAGTGTAATTTTATACTTTTTTCTTCTATGTAGTTCAAAAGTTATGTTCTGTGTACATTTTGCTGTTTATTTTTTACCTGCTATTCTTTGCAAGGTGCTGCCTATGCTTCACAGACATTTCTCAGTGTTTTAATAATGTACTCACAGCCATAGCTTTTTTTAGCGCCTTTAAAGACAAGAGACTTTCCTCTTTGTTCATTGTCTAACAGCTGTTTGTCCAGCCCACCTTTTCATGCTTCACTTTTATTTTCCTTCTTCCCTGTTCTGTAAATACATTCTATGCACCCACCCCCTACCAGTGACTGACAGCCTTCCCAAGGACTAGAAATTGCTTAAGTATCTGTGCCATCAGAAACTTTGAAGTCTGCTCACTGCACAAAGCATCCCAGAAAGATAGGACATTTAAGGTACAAATGCATTCCATTACCTGCTGGCTGAGCCACACCAGCACACACCAGGACAAGAGGCATTGTCCTAATTTGCCAAAAAGCATTACAAACACTAGTGGATAATATGGGACCAGCTATATCAGAGCAGGGGACATTTTCCAACGGCATTTCAGAGGCTGGGAGCACTGCCCACAATCCCACTTCCATGTTCCCATCCTTTATAGCCAGAGTTTTTACGAGTTTTAGACTAGCTGAGATTCCTCTGATCTTTCTTTCTAGCTGCATACGGCTCCCTCCACACTACATAAACCACTCAAGCAGAAGACGTCATGAACTGAAGTCTACTCAGCAGCAAACAAACTTCTGATGTTGGAAATGTTCTTAAAAGCTATTTCTCTTTTGATTTCTGGAAAGTGGCAGTCTCTGTTCTTTGGCCTCTGTGACAGGTGTGTTCCCCTCCCCGTCCACTGAAGGCCTTCTCCACAGTAGGGTCTCCTACATTCTTCCTCTCTTTTCACGGTGATCCCTGGGTTTTTCTTTATTTCCATAAATTCAGCTTACTTCCAGCCATATAAGGCCAATGTTTTCATCTAGTAGCTTGACTGTGCTCAGGAATCCCAGGCACAGGCCTAGCGCTTTCCTTTGACCCCCACACTTTGAGGTCAAACATGCTTATTATTTTTTTTTATTAATTCTCATCTTATAAAATAATGTCATTTTCCCTTTGTTCAAGATTCAGACTGGGAGTATCTCTGCTCTCTTGCGTTCTCTCTCTCTCTCTCTCTCTCTCTCTCTCTCTCTCTCTCTCTCTCTCTCTCTCTCTCTCATTTTTCTCTGTGTAACAGTCCTGACCATCCTGGAACTTACTTTGTAGACCAGGCCAGCCTTGAATTCAGAGATTCCTCTACCTCTACCTCCCAAGTGCTAGGATTAAAATCATAGGCCACCACTTCCCAGCTATATCTCTTTGATTGCCTAAATGTGACCAGAAAAGTCCTAGGCATTTTTCCCATATGAAACTGTTTAAATATCATCATTACCACTAGATGCCAAGATTTCTGTTCACTGGCAAAACCTTTCTGCTTTTGTAGTTATTTGGGAATAACAGTGTATTATTTACTGACCCCAAACATCTCAATTAACTAAGTCCTTTTCTGTTATCTAAGGACACTGTGCTCTGTTAGGGCTGATGAAGCATGAGGGATACCCTCCTGCTGAAGGCAGCTTACCAGCTCTAGGGAATGCACATATTCATCAAATGGAGAATGGCCCAGCACAGTGGCTTTCACTCTGTGATTTTCAAAGACACACTGAAGGAGCTTGGGAAAAATAAGGGTATCTGGTCTCCGCCACGATTCAGTCAACAGACTCAAAACAGAGTCTGAATTATAAACATTCCAGGTTCTCATTCCACCAGTGTTACACTGACCCCACTTTTTGAATTGTGATAAGAATGCCTTTGGGGTTAAACTCTGTCTCCTAGGCTAGCTTCACTTTGGAACCTCCTGTCTCTACCCTCTGAATGCTGGGATCAAATGTATGTGTCAGTGTGCCCAGTTAGGAGCTATTTTTCATCTATGTGTTTGTATACTCATAACTTCCAAATGATATATGGTATTGTGTGTTTCTGCTTACAATAAAAATGTCTCAAGCAAGAAACTAGAGTGATTGCTCAGTGGTTAGGAGTAGATGCTGCTCTTGTAGAGGACCCAAGTTGGATTAGCAGCATCAGCTCAGGCATCTCACAAGTGGCTGTAACTCCTGCTCTAGGGCGTCAGAGGGCCGACCACCTACACACGTACACACACACACACACACACACACACACACACACACACAATTTTTTTAAAAAATTCCAAGTAAGTAAAAAACTATTAATATTACAGAAGACATAAGAGCCAAGACATAAGGTTAAGTGATAATTTTATGTAAATCCAGACCAAGAAAAAAATATTCTAAGTATAAAAGTCTCTCTGAGCTTCTCAGAAATTGCCATTGAGAGGAAAGTATGATCACAAGAGCATTCATTAATAAGAGGGGCAACTTCATGTTGTACCTGAATATCAAGAACATTTCTCTTATTCTTCTATTTTAAGAGCCATTCATGGTCAAACAGATAATATAATTTAAACTGTTAGACAAAAAAAAAAATGAGGCCTACATATCTACTTCTTAAAATTGGATTATCCAAGCAAAAAGGGCATAATATGCAGATTTGAGAATCTTGGAGATGAAGGGCTGGGTGCCACCATTGAAGTACTAGAAATCAAACCTGGGTCGCTGTAAGAGCAACACATGTTCTAAGCTAGTGAGCCATGTTTTTTCAACCCCTGCCTGTCTGGTATTAATTCAGAGTTACTTCACTTCTGTAACAGAAAGCTATATTAGCACTTTTAAAAGAGACTAACGGCATGTCAGTACCCAAACCATTTTCGGATGGGAGCAGTAGAACTCTAGGCTGTCCGGCATACAAAAGGTGAAATATTTTTAAAGGTCTCACAGACAAGAAGTATTAAAAGTCTACCTTGACCACAAATGATCTTTAAAAATTACTCATACAAATGTTTAGTTTGAAAATCAACTGCCTCCCTAGCCATAACCAAAAATCACAAATTATGACCTCCTAAATATGTCAAATTTAGGAAAGAAACACAAGCAGGCTATTCTCCTATTATCTGGATATCAAAATACAGCTGCTGAAATTGGTCATTTGGATTTTGGAGAAATGATACTTGTATTCTCTTGACATATGTTAGCTAACGTGTTGAGATGTTTGTCTGGCATCTTCCAGCATCATACAGGAAAGCATGCCATCAACATGGGAGACCTACTTGTTTTGTTGTGACTAGATCATCAGAAGACAACCAGTTTATTCAGTTATAAAATTAAACGTGTGTGGTAGGTGGGGTGGGGGGTCAGTTGGAGATCCATGCCTGCTTTTGACACTTGACCTTGACACTTCATTTGTCAAGAGATCTTTCCTATCATTTGAATTTGTGCCACACTGGCAAGTAGTGGTGGCTTAAGGAGACAATTATAAGCCCTCAAGCTATGGTAAGATCATGCACTAAGATCTCTTTATGCATTCAATGACCAACAATAAATCAGTGAATTCCATGAAAAGTCTTAAAGTGCTTCTGATTAAAAGGGTGCATTTTCTCCTTAAAACTGCATGCTGCATGCTAATTTTTCTGCCCCCTTCCAGCTGCCAAAGATTTATTTTCTTAGTCTAGCACCCCATATTTCTTCTTGTATACACTCATGGCTATTTTTGAATCTTTTCAAATCTCCTGGCTTTCTGTTCTATTGAGACCTCCAAAGCTTTAAACAATAAAAAAAAATAGATGCATCTTCTACATATTTACTAAATAAAAGAATGAACAGTGAGTGAGCGAATGAATAATGCATTCTTTTTTTCCTAATTTGAAGATGTAAAAAGTTTCAACTCAAATTATATGAAGACAGAAAACTGAGCTGAAAAGTCATAGAAGAGTTGGACACGATCTGTGCCCTTTATCTCAATGGTTGTTCTGAACTTCAGTCAAGAGAATTTGGAATCAAGCCCTTGGGGATTTCAAGATCGGAATTGTCAGAAATGGACCAGCTCCATCATTGCTTGCCATGGAGACACAGACAAGACAATGCAACACTCTGCTTAGAATTCTCAGAGATTTTCTTTCTTTCTTTCTTTCTTTCTTTCTTTCTTTCTTTCTTTCTTTCTCTTTCTTTCTTTTTTCTTTTTTGGAGAAAAACAAATCATCTCACTAGACTAAAAAGTAAAAGCTGTGGTTTCTTACATTTTCCATTTCAGTCTGGCTTCCATGTGTAGTAGATGTGGGATTGGGCTTCTAGAAGATTTCTGTTGAATTGATGATCATTATGCTTCTGTGCCAACCTGCCCTGGGGATACTACACACCTAAGACTCCATAGCTTTGGCTCATATCCTGGCACATGCAAAGTCATGATGTCATACTGTGGAGTAACTGAACAAAAGAGCTCATTATAAGCACTTCTGTCCATTTTAAGAGCCCACCATGAGAACTGACAGCCAAGGTTAGCTCTGTGCTCTCACGTTCTTCAGAAGCTCTGGTCAGTGATACACAAAATAAAAGAGTGCAAAGCAGCAATCAGATCATTGTTCATGCCTCAGAATTAGTTCTAATTACTGTAAGCATTCAGGATAGTGGCTACTGACACCATACTTAAATTTTTTTTATAAATAATGCATACTTTATCTCTATTGAGAGACCATCCTGGGGTGGGAATATGGTTTATGTGCAAAAATCCTCAAGTCACCCAGCTCACTCTCCACTCTCAGTCCATTACTGTGGTGGTTTGAATAGGTATCACTCCCATGGACTCATATGTTTGAATGCTTTGCTCATAGGGAGTGGCACTCTTAGGAGATACGGCCCTGTTGGAGTGGGTGTGGCCTGGTTGGAGTAGGTGTGGCCTTGTTGGAGTGGGTGTGGCCTGGTTGGAGGAAGTCTGCCACTGTGGGGTAGGCTTTGAATTCTTCTACATGTGCCAGCTATGCCCAGTGTGGGACAATTTACTTCCTGTTTTCTGGAGATCATCATGTAGAACTCTCAGTTCCTCCAGCACCAAGTCTGCCTGCACACCATCCTGTCACACCATGGTGATAATGGACGAAACTACCAAAACTGGAAGCTAGTCCCAAATTAAAAAAATTTTTATAAGAGTTGCTACAGTCAGGGTATCTCTTCACAGCATAGAAACCTTATCCAAGGCAATTACATACTCTTAACCATGGAAATCAAGTTTAACTGTCTTCCAGAGGCATAAACAATCCTGCTTGTTTGGTTGACTCTTTTACATGTAAATGAGATAAATCTTTTCTATCATTTTTCTTAGGGATTTTTCCCTTTGGTGTTTTATTTTACAGCAATTACTATATTTTTTAAAAAATTAAGAATTGATATTGGGGTTGGAACTCAAGGCTTAATGGATACTAGGCATGTACTCTAGCCAAGTCATACATTTCAGCCCATTCACATATATTTTTATTATATTTATTTACTCTGTGTGTGTGTGGGGGGTGTTTGTGCTTGTGTGTGATTGTGTGTGTGTGTGTGTGCACGTGTGTGTATGTGTGTGTGCACGTGTGAGTGTGTGTGTGTGTGTGTGTGTGTGTGTGTGTGTGTGTGTGTGTGTACAGAACTCAGAAGAAAACCTTTGGTGTATTGGTTCTCTCCACTACATAGGTCCAGCATGTAGTTTGAACTCAGGTCCTCAGGCTTTGCAGTAAGCACCTTTATCCACTGATGCATCTTGCTGGCCCACATCCACATAATTTTAATTACAGAATATTTTTAGTCCAGGGATGCACTCATTTTTAATACAGAACTTACAACTTGACAATTAGTGATGTGAAACCTGGCCTCCCTCTATGTATGGATCTGTGCCCTCCACAGTTCTCACTAGAGTCTGACACTGACTTCTTTGTAATTTCCTTATATATGGAGTCAGCTGATACCAGTGACATGTTTTTAATGGATAGCTCTGAAAATAATGTGAACGAGGCACTCAATAACAAAACCAACAAGATTAATATTGGCCATAATTGTGACTAGGAGTGTTCAAAATGAGTTATTTAGCTCCTATAACATTGTAACAGAGAATATATTACTATTTTCACTTTGTAGAGAAAGAAACTGAAGCATGAAGATAATTGCTTATCTGGTCCAGGTCATTCTTGGATTCAAGTATATTAATTTTCTGAGTCCTGTCACTTTAACTTGAGACAATAGTCCATAATAATGGTGATGGCCGCACTACCTACACTGTGGCCATCATTCTACTTCCTTCTCTAGTTGCCATAGTATGGGTGCCTGTTTGTTTTATCTTATTTTGTTGCATGTTTGTTTTTGTTCACTGGTGGCAGAATCTCACTGTGTAGTCTGGGCTAGCCTTGAATTTCTGGCAATCCTCCTGCCTCAGCCTCCTAAGAATGGGATTAATCTAGCTCTTAGTTTGCTTTAAAAATATACTTTTTAAGACTGCTACCTATAAAACATCGTTTGTACTTAAAATAAAAAAATAGTAACTAGAAATTATATGTTTAACAACAATAAAAATCTAGAATAACCAATATAAAAAGGACTCTTATCTTCAAATTTTATGAATTACTAACACAAAGAAATAATACTCCTCAAAATATGCTTCTAGAGCCAGATATGGTAGTGTAGGCCTGTAATCCCAGACTTTGGGAGGATGAGGAAGGTGGAGTGTGCATCTGAGTATTGAATAGAAAACCCCAGACCAGCCTGGAGAACACAGGGAGACCTTTTCTCAAAAACAACAAATGTTTTAATAGGGGTTTTTTTAGAACTCATTATAATCATGTTCCCTTTAGAAAATTTACTAAGCAAATACTACATAGTACCTACTACGTGTATTCCTTTAGGCTAGGTGCTTTCTAAATATGAGCCCATGCATTAGGCACTACTTAAACCATGAGTAGATTGGGTAACAAATAACTTGACCAAGGCACAAAAATAATCAATATGGACCTAAAACTTGGATGTAAACCTGGGTACCAGAAACCAAATATATAATTCGTTACTTGAACAATAAGTTACTTAAGAATTCCATGATGTCATAGAGTTTCAATTGCTGTGAAGAGACACCATGACCACAGGAGCTCTTATAAAGAAAAACATTTAATTGGGTGGCTTACAGTTCAGAGGTTCGATCCATTATCATTATGGTTGGACATGGTGCTAGATAAGAAGCTGAGAATTCTATATCTTTGATCCACAGGCAGCAGGAAGTAGCCTGGTCACTGGAAGTGCATTGAGAAAATATGAAATCTCAAAGCCCACTCCCACAGTGACATGCTTCCTCCAACAAGGCCACACCTACTCCAACAAAGCCACACCTCCTAATAATGCCAGTCTTTTAGGAGCCATGTTCTTCTGAACCATCACATTCTATTTCCTGGCCTCCAAAGGCTTGTAGCCATATCATAATGCAAAAATGCAAACAATTCTGCTCAACAAAAGAGCCTCAGGAGGCATCACCATATCCGACGTCAAGTAATACTATAGAGGTACAGTAATAAAAACAGCCTGGTACTGGCATAAAAACAGACTTGTGAATCAATGGAATTGAATTGAAGACCCAGACATTAACCCACACACCTATGAATACATGATTTTCGACAAAGAGATAAAAAAATATTCAATGGAAAGAAGACAGTATCTTCTACAAATTGTGTTGGCATACCTGGATGGCAGTATGTTGAAAAATGCAAATAGATCCATGCCTATCACCCTGCACAAAACTCAAATCCAAGTGGATCAAAGACCTTAACATAAAACCATCTACACTGAACTTGATAGAAAAGAAAGTGGGAAAGACTCTCTAATGCACTGGCACAGGTGAGCACTTCTTAAATATAACACCAGTACCACAAACACTAAGAACAACAATCTTAAGTGGGACCTCCTAAAACTGAGAAGCTTCTATAAGGCCAAGGACACTGTCAATAAGACAAAATGACAGCCTACAGAATGGGAAAAGATTTTCACCAACCCTACAAGTGATAGAGGACTGATCTCTAAAATATATAGAGAATTCAAGAAACTAGAGCTCAAAACCTTGAATAAACCAATCAAAAAATGGGGTTCAGAACTAAACAGGGAATTTTCGACAGAAGAATTACAAATGGCTGAAAGACACAGGAAAAAGTACTCAACATCTTTAGCCATCAGAGAAATGCAGATCAAAACAACTTCGAAATACAACCTTACACCTGTCAGAATGCCTAAGATAAAAGACACAGATGACAGCCTATGCTGGAGAGGATGGGGAGTAAGGGGAACACTCCTCCATTGTTGGTGGGAGTGTAAGCTTGTTCAGTCACTTTGGAATGCAGGATGGAGGTTTCTCAGAAAATTGGGAATCAGTCTCCCCAAGGACCTAGCAATACCACTTCTGGGTGTATACCCTAAAGATGCACATTCACACTCCAAAGGCATTAGCTCAACTATGTTCATAGCAGCATTATTCATAATAGCAAGAACCTGGAAACAATCTAGATGCCCCTTGACTGAGGAATGGATTAAGAAACTGTGGTAGATCTATACAATGGAGCACTATTCAACAGTAAGGAAAAATGATATCATAAAATTTGCAGGCAAATGAAGTCTCACAAACTTAGAAGGATAAGCAGGGATGTACTCAACCACTCAACTCATTAGTGGACTTTAAGCAAAAACATTCTTTTTTCATTGAAAGGTGATGAGTGATTAAAGTGATTTAAAACATACATGCACACAAAACAAAACAAAACAAAACTTCTGGTTTGAGTGTAGAAGCCTTGCTTAGCAGAAATTTGTGGTAGCCATAGTGCATCCGTGGGCATTAGCTGTGACCTACTCTGCTTTCTTTATCTGTAGTTGAGCCTAACCCAGCTTGAAAAGCTTTAGATTTTATTTTTTCTGTTTCATATATTTTAGAGAAAAGAGAAGTTTTATTACTGTATGGGTTTTTGTTATCTATTCTGAATATTTTGCTTTTTTATATAATGTTTGATACTGATTTTCAAAAAACAATAAAAAGATGCATTCAGCCCAACTTCAAAAGTCCTCATAGTCTATAAAAGTCTCAAGCTTATTTAAAAGTCTAAAGTTCAAAGTCTCTTAGCTGTAATCCCCTATAAAATAAGAAACAAACAGATAGCATACTTCCAACATATAATGGCATAAGATATACATTACTATTCAAAAATGTACAGCATAATGAGGAAATACTGGACCAAAGCAAGACCAAAAACCATCTGAGAAAACTCCAGACTCTGCATCTCTATGTCTAAGGTCAAATCACTCTTCAGGTCTCCAATTCCTTTCAGCTTTAATGACTGAAGCATACTTCTTTCTCTTAGGCTGTTTCCATTCCCTGTTAGCAGCTTTCATTGAAAGGTATCCCCTAGATCTGGCATCTCCAACATTTTGTGGTCTCCAAGACAATCTAGGCTTCAACTTCACAGTTTCATGCAATGGTCTCTCTAGAATTTCATTCAGAGACACCCATGGCTGGCCTAGGTAGCTTTACCTCGTCATGGAAGCAAATTCCATACCTCTTTCTTTCACCCTTAACTCCAAAACCATGTGGCAGAAGCTGCCAAGTTCTGTTGCTTACTGGGGCTAGAACATAACCTCCTAATTAAATTACATCTTTCACTAACTTTCTGGTTTCAATGGTTTCCTTCACTGCCTTAGGTTGGCTGTCCTGAAACTGGATAAGTAGACCAGGCTGGACTCAAACTCAGAGATCTTTCCATTACATCTTCACCAGCTTTCTGTTTTGTCAATAAGATAAAATGACAGCCTACAGAATGGGAAAAGATTTTCACCAACCCTACAAGTGACAGAGGACTGATCTCTAAAATATATAGAGAATTCAAGAAACTAGAGCTCAAAACCTTGAATAAACCAATCAAAAATGGGTTAGGGTTAGTTAAGGGTGAATCTTGCCCTAAGGTCACCACTCCCTTTATTCTTTTTTTTATTATTATGTTCATCTCCTTGAATGAACACAGGACCTAGGTTCATTCTACTTCAGGGTGCTCCTTTTCTCTTCAGATTTTACATTTGTATGTTACCTTGCTCAGCTTGTACCTTATCGTTAAGAATGTTTATAAGCATGAATACTAGTAACCACACAACAGAGTCTATACATACTAGGCTCTTTTGAGATTTCCTCTAGAACAAATTAATCCAAAGCTCTTCACAAAAGGTCCCAGGCAGACTCTTTGAACAAGCACAGAAACCAGCCACATTCTTCAGCAAAGTATTACAAGAACAATCTCTAAGCCACATAATAATAATGTTCTTCTCTTCTGAAACATCTTGAACCAGACTCCCACAGTTCAAGTAACTTAGCATCTCTGTCTTCCATGTTCCTACTAATATGGCCCATTATGTAGCATTTAAAGCATTCCACAGCTTTCCTAACTCAAAGTCCCAAAGTCCATATTAATCCAAACAAAAACATGGCCCAGCCTATCACAGAAATACCTCGTTCCCTGGTACCAACTTCTGACTTTGTTAGGGTTATAATTGCTATGAAGAGACATCATGACCATGGCAACTCATACGAAGTAAAACATTTAATTGGGGCAGCTTATAGTTCAGAGGTTCAGTTTATTATCATCATGATGGGACACGGTGCTATAGAAGGAGCTGAGAATTCTGTCTTTGATCCACAGGCAACAGGAAGTGGTCTGAGTTGCTGGGAGTGTCATAAGAATATCTGAGACCTCAAATCCCACCCCCATAGTGAACACTTCCTCCAACAAGGCCACACCTCCTAATAGTGCCATTCCCTTTAGACAGTCATTTTCTTTGAAATTACCACATATAGAGACCATTTTAATTCTTAAATCTAAAGCCATATAGCATATGTTGGAAAATGTGTGTGGACAAATTTTTTAGTCTCAGAAGTAAGTTCAGGTTGATCATCAAGAGATGCTTCCTGGGAGACTGAGAAAGATGGTTCAGAGGTTAGGAACACCTGGCTGCTCTTCTAGAAAACCTAGGTTCAATTCCCAGCACCTACATGGCAGCTCACAACTGTCTCTAACTCCAGAGATCTGACACCTTAACACTAATGCACATAAAATAAAGTTAAATAAATGAGGGGGCTTCCTTTCAACCTCATACTCAGGCACACACAGACCTCAAGTTTAACAGTGTCTGGTGCAATCACTAATATGCACAGAAAAGTCTCAACAACCTTTGCCTAATGTGGTATATTTGAAGTTTCAAATGAACTCCAAATCTGGTGTCTTAACTCAAATTCTAAGCTACTGAGCCTAGATGGGCCTGAGATCCTTGCAAATTATCTTAAACCTCACCTTCAAGGAAAACTGAGGCCCTGACAATTCTGCAGCCTTGAATCTTTGTTAGTGAAAAGTCTACCTCTGCCTCACCGCTGAAAGGGTATCATTCAGCTAGCACATAGCTGTCAGTTTTTAATGGCAACCACATAAATAGCTCACGATTGTTTTATATCCTCAAATATTGTTCTTTGCATTTCTCATAAAATCACTTCTCAAATTCAGCTTAAAGCAGGAATTTTTGGCACATGACACCCTCCTCATGATGAATTTTAAGGAGTGTAATTTGGAAGGTATTTAAAATTTGTCAACATCTAACTTCCTGACAAGAGGCCTGAACCTTTGTGACCTTTGTTGAGATCAGCATATGTTTCAGTATGAGATGAAGAAGAAAAAATATCTTTCTGGCAGCTTCTATTTGTGTGCTAGTGATTCTAGAATCAGAAGCTAACAGTTAAAATAGCAAATAGATTGTTTCAAAACACTACACACAGATACATGTGTGCAACACAAGAAGTACCCACCATGCAAACAGGAAAACCTACAGACTGCACTGCTTTACACATGAGAAAGGGGGTTAGCTTGAAATTGTTTTTTTTCCATGCTTTAAAAATTATTATTAGTCTTTTAGAATTTGTGTTTTTTATCCTATTCATTCTCCTTACCTAACTCCTCCCAGATCCACCCCTGATTTGATACCCATCCAACTCTATGCCTCTGACGGCTAGTTTTATGCAAACTTGACACGGGCTAGAGTCATCTGAGCTGAGGAAACCTAAGTATAAAAATGCCTCCAGGGGCTGGAGAGATGGCTCAGCGGTTAAGAGCACCGTCTGCTCTTCTGGAGGACTCAGGTTCGATTCCCAGCACCCACATGGCAGCTAACAACTGTCTGTAGTTCCAGTTCCAGGCAAACACCAAGGCAAATAAATAAAGTTTATTTAAAAAAAAATAAAAAAAAAATAAAAATAAAAATGCCTCCATAAGATCAGCTTATGAGCATAAAAATGCCTTCAGGGAATTTTCCTTATTAATGATTGGTGGGACACTGCCCAGCCCATGTGGATAAGGATACCCTGAGCTGGATTCTATAAGAAAGCCAGCTGAAGAAACTATAAAGCAAACCAGTCCTCAGTACTATTCCATGGCCTCTCCATCAGCTCCTGCCTCCAAGTTCCTGCTCTGTTTGAGTTCCTGCCCTAATTCCTCTTGATGATACACTATCATATGAACACGAGAGTAAAGTAAACCCTTTTCTCCCCAAGTTGCTCTTGGTCATGGTATTTCATCACAACAACAGAAAGCCTAAGTAAGAAAGTGTCCTAAATTATTAAGTCCAAATAAACTTGGGTATGTGGCATTAAAGTGATGGTCTGGCTGAATCTTGAACAGGTCTTGTTACTGCTGTGAGGTCCTATGTGGAGCTGATCTGATGTATCTAGAAGACACTGTTTCCTTGTAGCCATCTGTAGCCTCAGGCATTATTCTAGTGTATTATATTACACTATTCCCATACCTCCCTCCTGCAGTCACCCATGAGCATTGGGAGGAGGGTCTGTGATACCGATGTCCCATTTAGGCCTGAGTATTCTATAGTCTCTCATTCTCTGTTGACAGTTGAGAGATAGATTGATCTATGGGTATAAAAGTCATTAATACTACATTCATTTAGCAGAATTTATTAGCTACTTTTCTATTCTGTGATAAAATACCATGAGCAAAGTGATTTATAGAAGATTTACTTTGGGCATATGGTAACAGAGAGTCTAAGTCTATGATTGAGGTGGGGAAGGCTTGGCAGCAGGTAGCAGAAGCTGAGGGCTTACATCTTGAACCATAAACACAATGCAGAGAGAGTGAACAAGAAATGGCCCAAGTCTATTAAACTCGCAAAGCCTACTACTTCCTCCAAGTAGGCCACACCTCCTAAACACCATGTCCTAGCTATTTTTCTGTGACAAGTACTTAGTGTAATGAGACACTATAACCAAGGCAACTAACTTGGAAATGAAAGAGCATTTTGTGCTCACAGTTTCAGCTAAGTCCATGACCATCATGGTAGAGGGCATGGCCACAGACAAGCAGGCATGGCCTGGCTATAGAGCGGAAGCTGAGCATTTATGTATCCAGGCCTCACCACAGGGCCAGAAGAGCTCATTATAAATGGCATGGGCTTTTGAAACCTACAATCCCACTCCCACTGACACATCTCCAACAAGACCATACCTTCTAATCCTTCCTTAACAGTCTCACCAAGTGAGGACCAAGTATTCAAATATATGCACTATAGGGGCCATTATCATTTAGATTGTCACTCTCTACAGAAGGTTCCACCAACTGGATACCAAGTATTCAAATGCCTGAGACTACAGGAGACATTTCATTTTAAACCACCACACAGAATAATCATAGGAGGTTCTCCTTAGACCTATCTATGCATAGATTCAAGACCTGATAATGATGCCAGATACAAGTTTCATGTTGCATAAAGGTTCTTAAATCAAATCAAAAAGGGATTGGTTATTTCATGACTCTATTGCACAAATGGACACATCATGCCAGACTAGTCATTATTTAGTCTCAAGGGTCAAATCTGGGCAGGGTTGATGATTACTTTTCTTCTCCAGTAGCATGTATAGAGTTTTCCTGCAATATAAAAGCTAGCTAGGAGGGATGAGGTCTCCAGGTGAGTACCTACTTGATTTCTCCATGTTCTATGACTCAAGTACTCAGTGTCTTCATCAGTATGGTCTTACCATCAAGTTCAGGAAGAAAACCAAGAGGATGTTTGGTGAGAGGGTCTGTGGGACCTCAATAATCAACAGCACCAAAAGTACTAACCTATTCCTGGCTCTGGATTTTTTTTTTAACCTGTGACAACCAGTATTGATACATTTGTGACATTCAGACCAACCACAGGAAAAGGACTGTGTATGTAAGTAAAAGCTGCATTTGGAATCCCAGATCTACTGTTAGCTGTCATTTGTCCTTAGGCAAATTGCTCACTTTTCAAAGCCTCAGAGTCCTTGGTTGTGCAATGGGGATGTATATAATTTACAAGATTGTTTTGGCTACACCAGTTAGTTCCAGGTCCTTAGTAAGAGTAGTAGTTTTCTTTCTTAGTATAAACATCTATGTTCTTTCTTATATTTTTGGCATGATAAACTCAATAATGTCAAGGTAGTAAAACTATGGTCTGGTTCCCTTCCAGAGCCTTGTAAAGTATTTAGTATTTGGTTGGCTGATATGTAGTAGTCTCATATACTGGATCCAATAATGCTAGGTCAAGTAGCTCACTGTATCACCCCAGCGGGTTTCTAGATACTCTATTGACAAGAAAACAAAACACAGCTACAATGACTGGATAGGCATCCACGACAGAAACACACTCACCCAAGCAAGGCTGGGAGCTGTACAGAACACCATAGCTATCATGCAGTCTTTGTGTATTCTCCCAGATGTAGAAGGCTGTTGCAAATCACATCTCAGAGAAACCACTCTTATTCAAAGTAAGTTTGGAAACAATATTTAGAAGTCTAACCCTTCTTTAATCATATACTTTGATGGAAGGATGCTCTTATGCACATCAGCTCAGTCCAATTCCTTCCAGAGGGACTGACATCTTAAACTGCACTAAACAATGAATCACCTTGTCAGATAAAGTGCAGAATGGAAAACCTGTTACCAAGCTCATCTGATATAATGACATTTACAACAACATGTTTGAGGTGATAAACCGACAATAATAATTATATTTCCTTTAGACTTTGATTGTACTTTGAAAGTTCGATGCAATCATACTTGCTTCCTTCAAGAAAATTTTACACCCCGACATTTAATTTCTGAAACTTCAAACCTTCTATGAACATGCAAATCACAGTTGGCATTAAAAGAATCGCTCTCCACTCCCTTTCAGGAGCCTGGAATAATGATGGCAATGGGGATGTGAGCAATAGCCGAGTGCAAGAGACCCTTCCAGGGATTCAAGGTTGATGGACGCAATTCCTTTCTGAAATGACAAACAGAGCAGTTTTCTCTCCCGAACATGAAGATTTTGCTGGAGGATGCTCAAGGAGAATGAAAGGAGAATCAAGGGCATGCAAAAAGCCAGACTACGGGTGTGGGCTCAAGCTTCTGAACATAGTAGGCACTTTCCAGTAATCACCTGTGAGAATTCTAATATAATTTGAGCACTCAGAAGGCAAGGTCACTCTATCTGGGCTGAGCTTTAAGTTGGCCTCACAAAGCATGCTGGGATTACTCCTGCTGTAGTTCCTGGGCCTTACAGATATCCCTACCTCCTTCTGTAGCTTTTAAGCCTTCATGAGAACTGACCCCAGGACAGCAACCTCACTCCCCTGAGGTGGCCAAGATATCAATTATCATCTCCAACCCTAAAGTCTCAGTGCTACCACAGCTATTCAAAGGCCAAGAATCCCTGTTCAACATTGCTTCTCCTCCATTTTTCTATTTGTCAGTAGCTCTTGCAGAAAGCCTTCTGGGGGAAATGTTAAAACTTTGAATTAAAATGAGCTTGCACATATTGTTTGTAGGGCCCTGATATTAAGGTGTTCTCTCTCTCTCTCTCTCTCTCTCTCTCTCTCTCTCTCTCTCTCTCTCTCTCTCGGAACTCCCCAGTAAATTATACACAGGCTATAATCACAACCCAAAACTCTAGTGATTACAAAAATCTATCAGTGCCCCTAAAGTTCTGAGATTAAGAAAACATAAAAATGAATCACATAAAAATGGGCCCTTTTCTTCTAGCTATAACTCAGTCTGACTCTTCTATGTCCTCCACTGAACACAAAAGTTGTATATTTTGTACTGTATGAAAACTCACAATCTTATTCAAAGTGGAGGACATTCCTTATGCATACATTTCTTTTTCTGTGATTCTTCAGCTCATTGACGACCTCCCACAGTAGAGGAAATAAACCATACTGTTGCAGATCTCACTAGGAATATATTGCTTAAGCTAATCTTTTGAGATACTTTGCCCACAGCTGCATCGATTATTATAGAGTATTGATGTTTAGTGGTCTGTATCTTGTCCTTTCAATGCTAACACTTCTCTTACCACAAGGGCACTCAAATTGCTATTACTATAAAAATGTGTTCACATGTATGTAATGTGTAAAATGTGTACATATTGGGTAAAGGACACTGGGTGTTTCAAAACCAAATGGCAGTTTAGTGTAGCTTAAAAACAAAGAACAAAACAAAACGAAAAAGTCGGAGGGTTTCAGATCAAAATGTCCTAGATATAAACCCATAGTTCTTATTTATAAAATGAGCAAATAAGAAAAGATGAGAAAGTGCTTGATATGTAGACCATGAGGCACCTTCAGAGAGCAGAACTCAAATGGGATTGGTCCATTGCAGGGCTTTAAGCTGCAGCATAGGCAGTCAGCAGCAGAAACTATGAGAGTTCATCACATGAAAGGGATTTCATAGACGCTGTCTCTAACACAAGCACAGTCTCTAATAGAGTGAGTTCATGCTCACTTACAAGATGCTATAAGTAAATCTATTTCACAGACGAAGACAAGCCGCTTTCCTGAGTGATGAGGCTGAGCCAACATCTGAAGTCAAGAACATCTCTTCAAAGCCTCACATTTTCCCACTGACATAATTTGCATGGCCTCACTAGTCACTTGAAGTCTATAGAAGCAGCAAGCCTAGCACATTCAGGGATGGGGAAGGATGGCAGAATATGAGATTTCCAGATCATTTCTGGCTATGGCAATTTGACATAACAAGCCAGTGGGGAGAACATGCTATGATTTTGTTGACTCTAAAAATGAAACTTTTCTAAATGGGCATGCATACAACTCTATCAAAGTTTTAAAATTTTTCTTTTGACCCGAAATGTAGAATAACACTTGTCCATTCTTTGAAAACAATATGGGATGATTGGTGAGTACACGCTGAAGTGACTTTCTTCTCACTATTCTATACATCATTATTTGTAAAATCATTGAGAAAGGAAAATGATGAAGACTCCATATTGTGAAAAGATACTGCTGCATTCAAATGGCTTTGTCCCTTTCTTAAGAAATCAGGCAAGAAAACGTGGCTAATTAGAGGGCCAGCAGGCCTTTGAAGCTTGTATAATGAATTTCAGGGGCAAGGACACATCAGGGTTCACGTTCTGGTAAATGGCTCGAGAAGAAGAAAATGGAGAGGTTGTCTTCCCATAGGCAGCGTCCACGGGAACAAAAGCTGCACCCAGCCTGCCAGCATCGCGCATGTAGAGGCTGGGCTAATGTCTGTATTAATTTAACTTTTTGCTAGAATTGCTGTTCAAATTTTTCTTGTAAATGAATCACTGCTTTACAAAATGAAAAATCCATAAACGTAACAAGGATTCTATGACAATTAGTGATGTGGGCCCTTCTTAAATCTTCCTTTGGAGATGAAACTTTTCATGGTCCAGATATTGTTCCAATAATTAATTTGAAAATTTGCCATATTTTTCTGAATTACTGCTCTGCACTGTTCTCCAGGGAAGGAGCTGAGTTGTGGCTCACTCACCTTTAGCACAACCTGGTTAGAACTCAAAGTTAAAGACCAGCAGTTGTAACCATACTTCCTTTATGTCTCTCAGCATCACAGTAAGGGCAAGGTGTCTTCTGTCTTCATGGTCACCTTCTGAGAAGAACATGTACGCTGCACATCCATTGTGGGGGCAGATTTAGAAAAATCATGTCCAGAATACTCAAAGGTACTTCTCATTTTCCAAGCTACTAATTTAATCTATCTGAGTACAAGCTCAGGTCAACCATCAATTTAACCAGCATTTGAAGGCACTTAGTCTACATTAGGGAAACAGCTCAACACTGAAGACACACATTTCTCCAGCCAGGACTCTGAAAATAAGCTCTGATTAAGATTATTTCACCCCTCTTACATCCAACTCTTCAGGTAATACTGTTGGTTCTATTTGAAAATAAACAAACAAATAAATAAATAAATAAATAAAAACAGCCTATCATGTTCACCCATTTATTTTGCAAAAGTCCAAAGTGCCAGTGTTTCTTCCAGTACTACAGTTGCATGTCTCCACACATCCATCTATACATCCACTCAGAAAACATACCTACCCCCACAACAGCTACTCAGGGTGTGCCGTATCATGGAAGAAGAGAGGATTCTCATTCCCATGGAACAGCATCCTAAAGCTGGAAAAGAAGGAAAGTCAGCCAAGGATGATGGTACCACTGATGGTTCAACAGAGCTCTATTGCTTGGTCCACTGTAAGGAGAAGTGCATTGAATTTTAGTTTGGGAATTCACATTAGAAAAAAAATTATTCATCTATGATTCACCCTCTGAACGTTCAGATATCTGGACACCTTGTTCAAGGTCATTCTTGTGTCCTACAAATTGCCAATAATTATTGATTGGATTGATTGGTGATGAGAAGGATTTCCAGAGTAACCAGCCAGTAGCAACATCAGGAATAGGATGAGAGAAGTCTGTAAGTGACTTGAATATTTACTTCTAAACTCTAGATAAGCATTTTAGATACATCTTGTGGTCAAAATGTATTTTGTGCTTTAATTTCATATTGACTCAGTTCAAGTAATAATCATGTATATTTATTAAAACTAGGGTTGAGTCAGTGCTAAAGCATGTGATATGAAAATGCAAAGCCTTGGGTTCATTCCCTAGCATGATGTATGTGTGTGTTGTATATATGTGCATGTGTCTAATTATATCATAAACCTTGTAATATATGATTATGAAAACTGTTCATTTTACTTATACACAAATGTAATTGTTCAGAACTCCCAACCAATCGAGACACAGATTAACAAATAAACAACAAAAAAATCTTTTAAAATACATGAAATGCTTCAAAAGGAATGACAAAAAAAGGTCAGTTTCTGTTATTAAATTCTGTTAATGTTATTTGCTGTTCAAGAAAACATCTTCATCTGGAATTTTTTAAGTCTTTCCGAGATTAATTAAAAGCAGAAAGCCAATTTTATTAATTGCAAATTTAAAAAGTTTCAGAAGTGTGACCTACTTGTTACTAAGCCATCATTAGTCTGTAACAAGCCACAGCAGTCCAATCATAACACCTACTATAGAGGACTGGAAAGAGAAAAGAGAGGAGGGGGAACGGAAGAGAGTTTGCTCTCTACAAAGGCTTGTGGGAAGTGAGATGTGGAGTCTGCAGGAAAAAACTTAAAGGCCCACAGGGTAAGAAATGGCTACATTGGCAACAGGGTTCGTAATGTCCAAATCTCACTACCCAAACTGTTTATGATAAAATTGTAGAAATAGGAGCTGGAGAGATAGCCCAGCAGTTAACAGTGTGTATTCCTCTTGCCAAGGACCTGGTTTTATTTTCCAGCAAAGTTACTGCCTGTAACTCAGGCTGTAAGAAACCAGATAACCTCTTTGGGATTCTTTGAGTACCTGAGCTTATGTACACAAACTCACACATAGGCACATAAATCTTACACATGATTAAAATTGTTTTAAATTAGAAATAAAGTAGATTTATTCATATTTTATATCTATCTTTAACCAGAAATTTATTTTATATGCATACTTGGCAACTTAGCCTAGGTTCTGAATAGATAGCTGGTATGTCTGGCAAGAAGCAGTGAAATCCTACTAAGAAGGTGACTCAGTTTGAGATCTGGTCTGTAACAGGAGCCTTCCAGATGGTGGTGTATAGACAAGTGGACCTCTGGCCAAGAGAAACAGCACAGAGCCACAGGAACCACAAGCTTATCCATGGGGGAAGTGGGGAGAAAGAAGGGTCAGCAAAAGGATCCTGGCCATGGACAGAGAGACGCTGGACTTCCACCCCCACCCCCCCCCCCGCCCCTGTTCCTTTTTGCCACCATCCTGCGTCATTCCTGAGTTCCATTGGCTTATCACTGTATAAACTGCATAGTAGCAATTCCTTATCTGCCATGCAGCCATGCTTCCCACACCACCCAGAAAAAGATCCAAAGTCCTCAGCAGCCTTCAAGACCTGAAGCCCTGGCCCAGCAGACGACTTCTCTGTCCAGGTCTCAGGACGGTCTCCTGGTCTACCACTGACTTCCAGACCTTTCACTGTTTCCTCACATACCAGGCTTTAGACTCAAAGTTCCGCCAGGCATCAGTCCTTCCCTATGCTGTTTGGTGATGCCAAGTTCTTCACCTTTCTGGTACATCTCTCACTTCTGGAGGCATATTCTGCCAATAACTTAAAAATGGCACCCTCTCACTGATATTCTGCTTTAGCAGTTCCTCTCCTTGGATCTCTTTCCTTGTATTCTGACTTTTCCTCTCTATATTAAAGGCTGCTTGAGGGCTGGCATGCTGTGGATTTTCTCTGCCATTGCTGACTCGACATTCAAACTCATTCATGACATGCTAATACACAAAAGAGAAAATACTACATTAACTTACAATACAGCAGATTAACAATATAAATAATACTAGTAATACATGAAATAAGTAGTTCCCAGCTGCTATCTAGTCAACAAGGGCTAAACATGACACTGATCACTGTCTTGCTTGCTATTCAAGAGCCTATAAGCAAAATACTATGCTCCCTAAAAAGTTTACAGAACAGCCTGGAAACTGGAGGTTCAGAGAGAAAGCCTTCCATTGATAGTAGCAGAGTCAGTGGTTGTGGAAGTCATTGAATCCCATATCCAGAATGAAGGCATCTTTAACTAATGTCTAGGAGGTTGTTTTGATTATGTGAAATCATTCCTCGAATATTTTCTCAGTAGAAATCTCACTTCCTGGGTTGCAACAGAGCTTTTGTCCTTCTCTACTTGGGACCCTAAGGGGAGTCAATATGAATTTTCTATCTCAGGGTTGCCTGCCCAAAGATTCCATTTTTGACTCAATTCCCACAATGAAAATTGGGGTTCTTTTCTAATGTAAAATGCTCCCTTGGCATGCAGTCAGTCACAGGGACAATTAAACAGATAAAATCTTAGATTAAATGTGAAATAAAGTCGAACATAACTTCTTCTAAAGATTTGTGGTTACTTTAAGCCATAAAATGGACTGTACAGAAATTCAAGGTCTTCTACTTTCATGAAAGAACAGGGCACACTCACTGTAAATGATGTCTATGTGTGCATCAGCTTTATATAGTTATAGTCGATACGCAACATGGTAAGTCCATTTTACCTTCTTATGAATGGCCATTTAAACATGATTGCAACTACGACCAGGGGGTGTTTGTGTCCACTCCTTCCCTGGTCTAGATAATCTTTCAGATGTCATAGCTAGTGCTTTCTGTTTTGGAGCTCAGATCTGGAGCCACAGAGCGTGGAGGACTTGGGTCTTTCTTCCCTCTCAGCCTTTCTTTGCCATCTATCTCTGTTGACTATTTTGGGTAAATAAAGCTGTTCTGAACATTTTTTATGGTTTTAATTTGAGATACTTTTGTTTCTCTTAGACAGATACCCGGAAGCAGGATTTCTGAATGAGATATTAAATGGATACTTATCAGTGTAAGAAACTACTGAACTTTGTTGCCACTTGTGTGAGCAGAAGCCCTTGCTGATTCTAAATGTGGGCAAGCTTTGTGTTTTCCTTGGGTTTTGATTTTTATGCAGTAGCATCTCTTACACAAGTCAGGCTTCCCTCTGACTGAATTCTCCTGCCTCAGCCTCTGAAGTGCTTGGATTATTGGCACAAACCACCCTACTGAACTCTTTTCCAACCTTTGGAATATTATCTGTACTGAGGGGCTGGTCCACTTTGGATTTCATTTGCATTTCCCTAATGATCACTTGCTTTCATCATCAGTATATAATTTCTGTAGTGTCTCTTTCAGTCTTGTGTGTGTTCATGTACATGCGGAACACACGTGTGCAGATGCATACGCACATGCATATGCATGCTTGCACTTACAAGTGGAAATCAGAGGTCAGGCTCATCCTTCATTAAAGAGCAGCTGTCCACCTTATTCTTTTGAGGCAGAACCTCTTATTGAGTCATGGGTTCACTATTTATGATGGCAGCTGGCCAGCAAGCCCAGAGAAACTCCTGTTTTCATCTCCTAAGCACTAGAATTTCATGTGTACAACATCATACTTGCCTTTTTTTTCATAAATTCTGGAGATAAAAATTCTCTTGGTCTGTTTTTTTTCTCTCTTTCCCACTCCTTGCCCCCCCTCCCCGTGTGTGTGTGTGTGTGTGTGTGTGTGTGTGTGTGTGTGTGTGCGCGCGCGCGCGCGCGCGCGTGCGCACGCGCTCGCGCATCCCTGGGGGATGGAGGACTCACTATGTAACCAGACTGGCTCAAACTCTGATTCTTTTGCCTCAGCCTCTAAACACTAATATCATAGGCATGCACAACCATGTGAAGCCATCCTTCAGCTCTTAACATTCCTGAGAAACTGTCTTATCATTATCATTCCTGTCTTAAATTCACAAGTAGAAATAAATAAAATCTTCCATTTTCTGTTAAGATACATCTCAACTATTATTTGTTTAATATGATATGAAGATTTGGTGCAAAGCAATGAATCTATTGATGGAGGCATATGAACTATGAACATTAATAATTTAATACTATTAAGACGCAATAATAATGTTTATCAGAAACATATTTTCCCTTTTGTATATTCAGATCTCCTCGTACTTTATTTGAATATAATTGATAAATTGTATTTATGTGACTTTTTGATCAAGGTAAACCCAATGAAATAATTAATTTAAGTTGATCAGCATAGCTGCCACACTTTACACACTCACCCACATACTTAAAATCAAGAGGGAAGATTGCCACAGCTACATGGGACATTTCAACCCTCCAAAAATTGCCCTAAAGTTCAATTTTATAACAATAAATGTTTCATATAAACCTCTTAATAAATATTAATCCTTTTATATAATCAATTGTCAATAAATAATTCTTGCAATAATTGGCTCCTAAAGTGGGGCCATCATTCTATGTCCAGGAGACTTCAGATCTACGGTTTAAGCAGCAATGCTTCTTTATTAATTTCCCTCATACACCTGGTTAGGCAAGAGGTCTTTAGAAGGTACAATACTGTCTCAGTGAAATTTGGTAGTCTTTGACCAGCCTTTCCTGTCCCCCTCCTCCAGCCCAGCCCAGCCCCAGGTTACCCCGCTCTGCTGTCTTCTGTGGCCTGATGCCTTTAGGTCCCACCTGTAAGGAAGATCGTGCAGTATCTGTGTCTGGATGAATTTTAAAGTGACCCTATTTCTCTTTGTTTGTTTTGTTCTTGGGATCTTCTTTTTCTTTTCCATGGTTGTAATAGTTTACATTCCCATCCATAGTATACAAATTACTCTTCAAATCCTGGCTAGCATTTATAGATATATATATCTCACAGAGTCTTTGAATTGAATTTCCCTGGTTATTGACAATGTTGAGTCTTTTTAAAACTTGATATTCATTTGTCTTTTTTTTTTTTCAAAAAAAAAAAAAAAGACTAATCAGATGCTTTTCCAGTTCCAAAAAAGGGTTTTTAGATTTATTTATCTGCAGAGAGAGTGCTAACACTACAGCATGCATATAGATGTGACAGGACAGCAGGACTCAATTCTCTTCTTCCACCTTATGGTTCTGGGGCTCTAACTCAGGTTTTCAGAATTGATGGCAAACACTTTCACCTGTGGAATCATCTCAGCCAGGCCACACAACAGGACAGAGATGGATGCTCAGTGTTGTCCTCAGAGGCTGTGCAGCTAGAATTCAGAAGATGGAATCTGACTTAAAGAGGATTTCAAATAATCCTCCTCCTCCTCTGATGAGAAGAAAGATACAAGTCTGGATCACATTTGTATCACCTTGTCTTCACAGAAACCCCTGAGAGCTGTGGTATGTTTGTGTCTCTAAGGGGGATACTGTTGTCAGCAGGTGGGGCTTTGGGGAGTGATTAGAGCCAGAGCCGGGGGCAAATGCTGCCCTAGTGGTGGAAATCAGGGCCTGTTTAAAGCAGCCTGTGGGAGTGCCTTCAGCCCCTCCCTCCACTGAAGACAGTGAGTGTGAGCCCTGAGCAACAACCCTCACAGACACTGCTCACTTCTCAGCCATGGACTCCCAGCCTTCAGAATGGTGAGCCCTGTTTTCTTTCTTTTAAAGCTGTTGAGTTTGTTATATTTTGTAATAGAATGTCAAACTATGTTAAAAAAAAATACTCTAAGGCTTTCCCACCTTAAATTTAGAAATATTTGCTGAGAAGAATGTTTCTATAGCCATTCTTTGTTGTATAAAAATAATGATTCCTGAAAATATCACACTCTTCTGTTATTTAGTGCTTACTTTTGGCATGGTTCGCTTTTCTGGCCATTAGTAATGAGGATAATGTGAAAAAACACATTTCTTGAAATTTTGCTGGCATTGTTTATGTTTTACTAATATATCTGAATTTGACTTGTGTCGCGCGCAACCTTGCCAGCAAGGAAAGCGCAACACCCAGGATCTTCTTTCAGCAGTTTATTCGGGACCTTTACAATTGTTCTCTCTTTGTTCTTCTCTCTGCTTCTCCTTCTCCTCCCTGGGAAACCCCGCCCACTGACTAGAAACTCTCAGGGCATCCAATCCCAATAAGCCATGTGGGCACAGCTCATAGGTCCACATACTCAGCAGCAAACCACGCCCCAGGCTCAAGCCAAATAAGGAGTTGTTTATCAAAAGAGAGCACTCACTCATGGGGGGTGGAGGCCAGAAATCAGCACCATCTCTAGAGTGCAGCAGCAGGCAGCTCTCTACATCTCCCCCTTATTTAATAATTAAAAATTAAAAAATCAAGCAAAAGCAGCGGGCAAGAGCAGAGGCCTAATCCTCATTGTGCTATCCCTAATCCAGGTGTCATCTACTCAGACAGGGACAGACCTGTCCGGCACCCGTTTTCATGAAGACAGGATAGTGGGTGCCAACCTGTATGCAATTAGGCATGCTCTTCATGAAGCCTTACCTAGGCAAAACCATGTGCAGTGCTTAGCCTCACAACCCGTGCCAAACATTACTCTTTCAAGGCAGTAAGCCAAACATGTGGGGGCTGTCCTGCCTCAATGGCGGTGAAGGCTTGAACAATCATGGCCATGCTCCTACATTGTGTGAACCTCATTTTGCAGATGCACCACAGGCAAATCAGAAATATTAGCACCATCAAGCCAGCCAGAGCACGCATTCCCGCCCATCCCTTCAGATGATTGAGGGCGGTGGACATCCATCTCGTCAGTCCTTCAGCAAATCCAGGGTCCACTCGAGTTGAATTCACAGCAACTATTGCAACTCTCAACTTCTCCATGGCCGCTTCGAATTCACCTGACCAATTTCCTATAAAATAACTTGACACAACTTTAGACAAATTTGCAGTATAGGAAAATTTTTCATAGTGAATAGAAGTCATGCATAGGGCCTGATACTTCCATTCACATCCCAACTGAGCCATCTGCCAGAGGACATCAACCTCCTCTTGTACCAGGTCAATCCTTTGGTGGACTAACATCAGCCTGCCTTTAAGCTGGGCAGAAATGCCTCTTTGGATGTCTAAGGCATGTCAGACACATTGTTAAGTGTTTGAGCTGTCTGGACGGTGTGACTCATAGCAATGGCGGCCATGGTGGCCCCAATTGCGGCTAGGGAAATGGCTGTAACAACAGCTACAGCAATACCAAAAATCTCTCCTGGCTCTAAACAAGCTCATGGCATTAGGGCTTTGTACCGGGAACAAAGGTACCCATTCCAGGGCCAATCCTTGCCCTCAAAGTCAGCATCATACTTGTCATTTCAGACCTTCCTGGTTAGCCGTTCTGGTACCCACACTGGATCTTTCCAGTCCTGAGGAAAGACACAAACAGAACCTCTCGCCCATGTAAGCAATGGATCAGGACCATGCCAGTGGCCTGTGAAAATATCTTTTCATTTCACCATGCCTCTGTGGCTAGGGGTGAGAATCAGATGTCTATCTGCCACGGAGCGGCCATCAACATCCAAATTTAAAAAATTAAGGGTAAACAGAGCTATAGATAGTCTTTCTTTGGGGGTGTGGCCGTGGTCTATTCCTCCTTTTTGTTTTTGTAAGCATTCCTTCAGCGTGCAATAAGCACATTCCACTATGCCTTGTCCTTGTGGATTATAAGGCAATCCATGAGTTACTTGTACATCCATTTGCCTGCAGAATGCAGTAAACTGTGTTCCAGTATAAGCAGGGCCATTGTCAGTTTTTACCTGTAGAGGCTTTCCCCAAGCTGCCCAGACCTCTAGGCAGTGCACAATGACATTGCGTCCTTTCTCTCCTGACATGGCAGTGGCATGCAAAATACCAGAGCACATATCTACAGAAACATGTACGTACTTTAAAGAGCCAAATTCAGAAATGTGAGTAACATCCATTTGCTATACTTTTAATGGCAAGATCCCTCTGGGATTAACACCTAGGGAAGGTGGGTGGTGGTACACTACACATTGAGCACAATCCAAAACTATTTGACGTGCCTCAGCTCTGGATATCTGGAACTTTTATTGTAAGGTGTTAGCATTCACATGATATAGCTGGTGAAATTCTTGAGCTTTGACTACAGGAGAGGTAAAGAATACCCAGTCCTGTCTAGTGCACATATCCACCTTGGCATTGCCTTCACCGAGTGGACCGGGAAGGCCAGTATGAGCACGGCTATGTTGAGGAAAAAACCTCTCCTTATGCTGCAAAATCAAGTCTTGCAAGTGGTTAAATAGGACAGCGAATGTACTGAATGATTTTATTGGTCCTGCCACTTCAAGCACCTTTAAAGCATTAACCACATAGGCTGAGTCAGATATCAAGTTAAAGGCAAATTAGCATTCTTCAAATACCTCACATACTATTTGAAGTTCTACTACCTGAGAAGTACCAGGAGTAAATTGATGTTGAACTGGCTGTTTGCCTTGCACCATATAGGCACCTACTCCTGTTTTCGAGCCATCAGTGAATACATTGACAGCTCCCGCCACCGGCTCTGCGGCGGTGACCTTTGGAAAAATTATGGGGTGCTCCTTAAAAAATGTAAGAGGATGTTGTGGGTAATGATTATCCATTTTTCCAGCAAAAGTACAGCGAAAAATTGCACAATCATCAACAACAGCACACAGGGTGTTAACTTGTGCTGCTGTGTATGGCACAATTATTATGGCTGGTGCGTGCCCAAAATACTGAATGGATTGTTGGATGCCATTCTGAGCTAAATCAGCTACTGCTGTAGGGTAATGTTCTATACTTTTACTAGGCGATACCTTTGGATGTATCCACAACAGTGGACCTGATTGCCATAGTACCCCTGTGGGTTGTCTGAATGTGGGCAAAAGGCATAGTGCAAAATCTTTTCCTTCCTCTATCCTATTTAGGCAAGCATCCTGCAACCTCTGTTCAACTACCTGCAGTGCTTTTCTGGCTTCCACTCTCATCACTCGCGTGGAGTCTAAATCCGACTCTCCTTTCAGAATGTCATAAAGGGGTTTCAATTCACAATTTGCAATCCTAAGATATCCTCTAATCCAATTAATATCTCCCAACAGCTCTTCCTCTGAGTCTGTAGACTCAGGAGTTTCTACATCAGCAAGGTTGGGGTACAACTCTCCCCCTTCACTCTGTCCTTCTTCACTGCCTGCCCACTCCGATCTCTCCTCCCAACATCTCCAAGTTGGCCTGTTATCAGCTTCAGGTGGCCTTGGCAAATGGAACCACACCTGCCTAGAACCAATCCACAGCTTTTGATCTTCCATGGAGACAAAAGCAGAAACTCTTTTCCCAAGTAACATATTCTTATAAACAGATTTCAAAGTCAGGATATCTTTAAAGTATATGCATTTGTTTAATTTAGAAGCCTTAGTAATCTGTTGTCTCTCTGCAGTTAGCTCATTAAAAGTTAAAAAATTACAAGAAAATACAATAACCACAATCCAGACTCTCTGTTTATCTGCCATCTTTATGTGGCTTTTTTTATCTTTATTTCCTTCCCCATTTAGAGGTTTTGAGAGTCTAAATCTGTTTTATTAGGAATTCTTAATCATTTTTCAACTCAAAGAGCTTTTAAAATGTTGCTATCACTTTAAATGCTGACTCCGCCTCTCTTGGCTGCTTTTCAATATGGAGTAGGAACCCACGAATCTCTCCCACTGCTAGCAAGCAAGCAGAGCAGACTCAGAAAAACCTTAATGAAGCAGCTTCTTAAGAGCCAAAAAAATTGGATGTGAGGTTGAAGACCCCATCCTTGTATAACCTTTAATTCCTACCTTAAAAATCTTCTTGGAGCCCTTACCAAACAGCCCCAGCTTTGCTAATGCTTTCCTTTCACTTTGAGCTCAAGTTTGCAAGTGCTGTTGTTTTCACTTTAAGCCTAAGGTTGCCGTGTGTCCTTTAAGCTCAAGGGCATCCACGGCTACAAGAGGTTACACCCACTCGTCAGTGAGCTCCCTCTTCTCCGCCTTATCTACAGGTCGGAGCTACCCGCTTTGAATGCGGATCCCAATTTACCTGGGACTTACCGGTCGACCCCCTGACTGCAGAAAGTTCTGATGCCTGAAGCTCGCAGGAGTTGCTTCCTCCCTGTACGGGCCACCACTTGTCGCATGCAACCTTGCCAGCAAGGAAAGCGCAACATCCAGGATCTTCTTTCAGCAGTTTATTCGGGACCTTTACAATTGTTCTCTCTTTGTTCTTCTCTCTGCTTCTCCTTCTCCTCCCCGGGAAACCCCGCCCACTGACTAGAAACTCTCAGGGCATCCAATCCCAATAAGCCATGTGGGCACAGCTCATAGGTCTACATACTCAGCAGCAAACCACGCCCTAGGTTCAAGCCAAATAAGGAGTTGTTTATCAAAAGAGAGCACTCACCCATGGGGGGTGGAGGCCAGAAATCAGCACCATCTCTAGAGTGCAGCAGCAGGCAGCTCTCTACAGACTTGCATGCAACCTAAAATATAATTAACAAGTGGGAAGACTTACATTAACTCCGCTGACAGAGTTATAGGGCTACTTCATTGTTATTAGAACAACTTCAGCGGTTTCTCTACAAACATTTTTGGAAAATATCATGGTAAACAACAGTAAATATGGATCTGATCTCACTTAAGTTTTTTTTAGTTAACTCCAACATTTAATCACAAGCATTCTATACGATGTTTTTTTACAGCTTTTCTGAAATAATTGTACATCCCTGTGTGGGATGTCAGGCTTCTTAGCTATCAGGCCAATGGGACGAGGATAGCACCAAGATGGTTTGAAGTGAAAAACAGGGAATAAGACCAGAGCCTGCTGGAAAGAAATGTCTCCCTTACATCTTCTGACTAGGACTAGAAAAGTATCTATCTCAGACTTTACTCAGCAGCACCTGTGCTTTTACACAGAGGCAGCTCCCTCCCTTCACATCATCCTGTTGTAGCTACCTGTTCCTCACCTGGATCAGGCCTGGGCTCTTTCCAGGGAAAGCAATGCTCGTCCTGAAGCTGCAGTCTCATACCTGTAGGGCCTAGGACAGGAAGCAGCTGTCTCCATCACAGCCCTGATGCTGACAAAGTGGCCTCCTCCCTCATCAATTGTAAGAGCTCCAAGGGCAGCAATGTCACCAGTGAGCAAGTATTCAAGGTCAGCACAGGACAGGGCACATATTATGTGTTCAAACTGTCCCTCAATGAGTAAACATATTTTGCATCTTCCCTATGTGCTCTATGTCCCTCACTGTGTTGTTTCTGTTCCAGACACAAGATCTTAGGAAAGAAAGGAGGGGGCGAGGAATCATAGCTATGAGCTTCCACATGCCTAAAGACCTGTAAGCCCGTAGAAAGATTATCAGGAGATAATTAAAAAAAAAAACAAATGGCAAGGGGCTAAGTTGAAAACCAATATTACATGTGTTGGCTTATATTAGTTTCACACTAACTAGTATGCAAGAGGGAAACTGAGCTATGGAATTACCTCTATCCAATTGGCCTGTGGATAAGTTCAATGAGGCATTTTCTAGATTAATGATTGGTGTGGGAGGGCTCCACTCACTCAGGAGGTAACACTCTGGGCAGATGGGCCTGGGTGCTATGAAAAAAATAGTTTAGCAATTCAGGAGAAAGGAGACAATAGGCAGTGCTCATTCATGGTCTCTGCTTCAGGTCCTGCCTCCAGGTTCCTGCCTCATTGAGTTCTTGCCTTGGTTTAACATGGCATTGCACTGTAGCTTGTTCATGGTATTCACACAGTGACAGAAAGCAAACTAACAGTCTACCAAGAATCAGATTGTTTATAAATGTCTAAATATTTAATCACACACAGATTAGATAATAAAGCATAACTATATTACTTGACACCTATGAGAAACTCACCTTACGTATTCAAAAGGGATTAAAAGGAATGGAAAAGAAATAGAAAATTTTTAAAAATTCACAATATTCTTTAAATTGATAACATCAACTTAAAAACAATAACTGTTATCAATTAAACATAGGAAATTTAATCAGGACACCATGTGAGTTGCTAATAATTGAGTTTAAACATGAAACATGGGGATGAAGGCAATGCACCATGATGTCAGTGTGTGGCAGAACCATTTGCATTACACAGACAATGGCGTGCAAGGGAGGAGGATTTGAAGGAATGATGTCTTCTCCAGAGTCATGACCCTGAAGACATTAAGATTGAAGGAATGACGTCTTCTCCAGAGTCATGACCCTGAAGACATTAAGACCTTCTACTAGTATCTACCTCTTAAAGGTTCCAGCACCTTCCATTAGTATCAAGGACTGGGATTAATTTTGCATGGCTTTGAATTTTTATTCACACCTGATACTGAGGGCCATGTCATATCAAAGAATTATTTTGTACAACTCCAGCTTGGTGAAACAACAAATTTTAGGGTTGCTTATAGGAATAGGGGTGTGGGATGCTTTTAGAACCATGGAAGAATCTTCTCTCCCCACTAGTAATTAATAACTAGTTAGATATCCTGGGAGAATGGGAGGGGCTTCTTGATACTCTTGTGGCCTCCTATCCCTAAACAAGGGAGTGGTAATGGCCTACTCCCATGAGGGTCTCTCTTGGGTAATTTCACCTGCTTTGATTCCAAGATGACGAGGGCTTGCATGACTTGGAGACAGTTTACATACTCATTTGTCAAAGGTTTCCCACTGTCTTTAGTATTAAGACCAAACCTCGTCAGGCCTGGTTGTTCACATCTGTAACCCCAGCACTTGGGAAGTACAGGCAGGAGGGTCACAAGTTCAAGCTCAATCTTGGATTCAAGGGAAGTCAAAAAGTCAAAAGCCAGAACATCCAAACAAAGACAAAACACCGAATGATCTAACCCTTCTTTCCAGCTGCACATCTAACTCTAAGGTGGTCACTTTAAATTTTTTATGCACATTAGAATTACCTAGGGAAAGTTAAAAAGAATCCATAGTTTTATCTTATCCTTTAATAATCATTAAAGTTAGGGAATGGGCTTCAAGACCCTGTATGTTTCCAGAGCCTCGTAAGTGCCATCAGGGTTGGGCACCATTGACTCAAAGTCTCCAGTCATAATGGACTTTTCCTATTTTCTTCAAACTGGAATTGTCCCAAGTCTTCACAGTTAGACTGGAAAACCAGCATCTTATCCTTTTCCACCACCAGCCACAAAGCCTCTAACTTTGTCTGATTTTTCATTAGAGAAGTTAGTCTTCCCTGAACTGCCAAACTAGGTCTGATCTCCCATTTCATGCTTCTACTGTACCCAATATTTTTGTTTATTTTTACACTGTAATTTATCTATTTATTTATCCATTTATCTCTTCCTTTTCTTCTCTCCAAACCTCCCACTTACCCCTCCCTGGTCTTTTTCAAATTCATGGCTTCTTTTTTCATAAATTGTTATTGCATGCATGTATTTGTTTGTATATACATATATTCCCAAATATAATCCATTGAGTCCATATAATATTTCTTGTATATATGTTTTCAGGACTGAGCATTTGGTTCTGGATAACCAATTGGTGTGTTCTCTCCAATACATTTTTAAGAACACATGGTATGTAACATTTCAGTGCAGATTTTTTTTTCTTAACATATCTCATCCATATCAAATTCTAAACCACATGAGAGCAGAAAACATTGTGGAATTTATTTATAATTATATACAGAATTTAGGGCAAATGGAGGCACAACAAAAAATATATAGAATGGACATGACTGAATAAATAAATAGGTAGGTGAGGGAAACCCTGGAAGATGAAATCAGGTATAATATGAGATAAAGACATAAAACAATGTTCACTTTTTATTTTTTGATGAAGTTTGGAAAGCCTAAATGAATATATTCATAGCAAACCAGTAGGTCGGTTTTCATGTTTTATGTTTTTAACAAGTATACAAAGCTATAATCATAAATAATTTCAGCATTTTAATTATTAAAAATTTCAATTAATTTGATTTACCTACTCAAGTGAAGAATAAACAAGAAAAACTTGGCATATACTGAATAACAAAACAACTGCCAACGTTTTGCAAACTGCAGTGTTTGTACCAAGGTGCAAAAGCCGTCTCTACACATGGAAAATACAACAGAATACAATTGGGGCACTCTCTTGAGGAACTCCCAGGGAGGTGGAAACAGGGGTTTTGAATTTGGTAGCATGGTGTTTTGATTATTTATTTACTAAAAAATGCAGTTCGGAACACTGCAGGCTTTTGGTATGGTGTTTATTTTGCTGAAGTATTTCTTCTAGAAATTTATGAGTTGTTGAAAATCTTATATTTAAATATCTAGAGATATTTTTGCTTACATATCTTTCCTCTTTCTTTAAGATGTGTTAAAGGACTATGGTCTATAATCCAAACTTGGAGTGTCACAAATATTTAGTTCTACTGCTCAGTAACTTGCCATTTAAGATATTGCCTAGATGGTAAAAATTATAATTTATAAATTGAGTCATTACTTAGTTCTTAGGTTTTCTTACATAATTAGCTACTGCCTTCATGGTGACCCTCCTGATTGAAATGCTCAGTACTCCTTCTTGAGTATATAGGGTGCTCATTTTTTTTTTTCTGGAAAAGACCAGACTGGCGCCCCACCTTTGCTCAATGTAGAAACAATGTCTATTTGTTTCTGTTTTTCAGTGAAGAGCAGAGATACTGACACAGTCTGTAGACAGATTTTTCTAACGCTCTATCCTGGAGGCTGTCCCACCTGGTTCAAGCACGTTTAGCAAGCACCACTGAGCATGCTCAGTCACAAGTGCTGCTTGTCATTTTTTAACTGCTCTAGTTTGTTGTTTTATTAGGTTTTTAATGCCATTGTTATAAAACAAATATTATTAATCACCATTTCCGTACACTGTATAAAGTTGAGAGTAAAGATCACTAGTGCATTCAAGGGTTTCAACAGTAAAAACAAACAACATTAAAGAAACAAACAAAAACAATCTTCACACCATCAGATGTTTAATATTTTGTTGTCAAATAATTTCTCTTTACTTCCAGGGCACCCTTTGGTAAAGGGAGGACAGCATTTCTCTGCAGATATATGTAACCATGTGTTTTGTACACCTTTGTAAATTCAGTTTTGTACCTCAAAGCTGCTATGGTGTAAGATGAAGGCTTTTTTAGCTCCATTTTTCAGATGAGAAAACTAAGGCTAAGAAGACCTCAATCACTTTTCTGTGGGTGGGTGGCAGATGTTGACCATGCTACCTTGGGCAAGTCCCTGGAAACTGAGGACCTGGAGAGAATGGTATGAAGTGTGAGAATGTGCTGTGTCCATATCTCCCATGCTTAAAGATTGTTCCAGCAAAAGCAAAGGATAAAGCAAAAATATCACTAAAAACACTAGATGGATGGAGGAATCAAATAAGCAATGCCTGGAGAGGAAGATGCCTTTGCAAACAGGGGGAAGGCTGTTGGAATATAGGCCCACTCTCCCTGGTCATTAAGAAATTGCTCACACTCTTCCCCAAGAGGCCTTAATTTTCAATGTGAGCTCTTCTTTTGTATTACAAGCATGACACCCATTTTTCTGTTACATGTAAAGTCACTTAACAAAGAAAGGATGCAAATATTTGTCCCTGAGTGCTAGGCACATTGTATTTCAAATGGAGACCCGTGAGGAGTAGCTTAAGAACTACCTCTAATGGTAGCCAGCCAGCATCTTCCCCCAATCTATATTCACATCAGCTCCATTTTCAAATGAGTCAAATGGGAAGCAGAAGTTAGCCAGTCAGAGCTTAACACCTCTGATTTATGGTCAGAAGTATCTTAATAGGATCATTCATTTTCCTTGGCTCGTTCAGAACATCTGATGTTACAAGTTTCTAGAAATGATCGTGTATCCTCTGGTTCTGCAAAAATATAATCTTTATCTCCAAAAGTGACCTTCAGATGAGCAGGAAATGAAAGCCGGCCGCTCTTTCCCAGTCACCTTGCCTTACTTTACTGATGTGTCATAATGGAAATCTTGAAAGCCAGAAAGCTCAGAATTATTATGATATTTTAATCTTTTTAGGTTAAGTGTGAATGTGAAGGTGGAGGGCAAAAAGCATTAGTTTAGGCCTGACTTTATGAAATATCTTTTTCTTGTCCTTTTTTCCTTGTTCAATCGCTTTAGGGTCTCTCTTTTGCAAATCCTCTATTTTGGAGATGTTCGTGAGCTCCGTCTGTACTCGTACACTTTAGAAGTGACTGGACTAAGGAAATGGCTTGAACCTCTGGGTCCTTTCACCTCCTTTCCACTCTCATATCCTTCCCTTAGCTACTCAAGGACCTCAGGTTTATGTTTCTACTGTATATTACTTTTAAAAAAATATATAAGTAAGCCCAGCTAGCTCTGGCTATACATCTCCATTCTCACGGACTTGAGGAATACCACTCATGTCAGAACACCGAGGTGAATGCTCACAGGGTCAGCTTTCTGAGCATCACTGTCCTTCTCAAAAGCCATCTTGTCCTTCTGCCATATCTGGAGCTCAAGGTCCCACCCAAGCCATTGGAGTAGATCTTTTCCCAAGTGCACCCTCCACCTTTGGTACTCCAAAACATTCTCTGGTTTTGAGCAGCTCCTAGTAGTGAACTGGTAGCTTTCATGGGATGATCAGTTTTTATTGTTGAGGTAGAAATAATTGCTAACCCCTTGTTTTTAAGTACATGGCAAAGGCAAATAAAAATGAACATCAAGTAAGGAATTCATGGGGATCTTGTAGTAATTTTAAAATGACCCTTCAATATCATGATTTTTATTTTAGCTATAAGATCATATCCCAGTCATTCTTTTCAAATATTCACTGAAATTATCTTAAATGACCAGAATTTTTTAAAATCTCTATCATCCCATATATAAGGAGAAAAATTAGTTTTGACTCTTTTATTTGTTACATTAATACATTATCATTGTAAAAGCATCTTATAATGTATAAAAATTAAGCTTCAATATGGTAGTACTAAGCTCACTTTCATAAAAGTTAGATGAGAACTCTTCTCCTGAATAGATCTCTTGTAGAAATGTACATGTGTAGATACAATACTGAAGTGCATTTAGTAGATACACAACAAAAGTATATTTCTAACCTGATTTTGTTATTTTTGCTCATTTTATAGTTGCTTTCTTTTCTCTGACATTTGTAGACCAAGAAGATTGTCCTAGATTTGGTATCTAGTGCCCCAGCTTTACCAGTGACCCACGCTACATGGACCAAAAAATCAACAGTCACATTTTAGGGCCTCAAGGAGATATTTTATGATCATATTTAACAGACCACATACCTTTCTCTTTAGGGAGGCAATAAAATTCAGAGACTATAGGTGCAGCTTTAAGCTCAAGTATTCATTTCTCTATTGTAAGCTTGATTTCTCTTTTATTAGGGTCCTTCAGTGTGCTTTGGCTACATCCCCTCTTGTGCTGAAGATTCCCTTCCCTTACATATTTGTTTTTATAATCATATAGTGATTTTTAAGAAGCTGGAATTCCCATATATAAGACTATAACAAGGACCATTTTGTTGTTGCTGCTGCCGAAAAATATATAGCCGAATTAATGAGATTGTTAATATAAATTCATGAGGCCGCAATGTTCGTGGGAGCTCGGTAATAATTGTAAAAACCAATGGGGAGTTCCCTCTGAGTAGAAAAGTCTCTCTTCTAACTGATATAAAAAAAACTGGAAAAAGAAGAGTCTGGCTTGGGGCCTTTAGTTACAAAGATGAAAAGAAGGTAAACCCTCAAAATCACAGCTAGTTACAGAGGAAACCCAGATCTTCTGCTTCCCTAAAAGCCATGCTGCAAAAGAGGCTGGTGAAGAGCGTGCCTTCCTAAGGTAACCACTGTAGCTTGGATGTCCTGCCCCACCAAGCAAGATTCAGAATCTGAATTATGGGTGCGGTTACCCAGTATAGCTAGTATCAGCTAGCCCCTTTCTTTGGTTAGACACTTTATCCAAACACCCCAGTCCAGGTTGTTTTGTCTTTGCTGTTTCCTTTTTATTTTATTCCCATTGCTGATGGTCCTAGTGGTTCTGAATCTGCTGCTCCGCACCCCATTGTTCATGTTCATTGGAATCAGCCATGTCTCTCACTTTCCCATAAACTGGGCATAACAAGAATCTGGTCAAATTTCCCTTTCCCTTTTCTTCTCTCTTCAGAATCAGAGACAATAGTCAGCAGTTTGCACCAACATAAGTCTTGTTATTGTTTACACCAACTCACCCTTTCTAATGCTATTAGAGCCACAGTGGACAAAGACCCCAGAGATCTGCTCATCCTAAAGCTCAAAAACGGGACCACTTTATGACACTAAGGCCTGAGCAGCTGCCATTGCTTGGTACTTAGGTGATTACTGACATCCATCTTTCTTGACTATTCTCTCCTCCTATCCCACTTTTGATGACCACAAAAAGTATTGGGAGAAATTAAAGGACTAATATTAGCAATTCTTAGTTCAATCTATCATAACATGACTATATATTCTATCTGTATCCTTCCTGCTGATTGCCTATCTATCTATCAATCTGTCTGTCTGTCTTCCTACCTATCATCTACCTACCTATCCATCTGTATCTGTACCTGCATCTATATCCATATCTATATCCCAAGAACTCAGTCACTATTCAGATAGAATGAGTACAACACTAAAAACAAGAAGAGTAAACAAATCTTGGTCATTTCCTGCCAGGCAAAGAACTGGCTCTGTCCAGCCCTGAGCTGCAGTAGTTCCACGACAGACGTTAACCTGGAGTCTTGACGGACCTCTGCAGCTCCAGGGTCCCAAGACTCTGCTAGACTTCAACCTCGTCTTCCTCCAGCTTTTTAAATTTTGTTTCTTTCTTTGTTTGTTTGTTTTCTTAACAAAGGCTGTATCTAACTCTCAGAGCTGCTGCTAATGGCAAATGAAATGAGTAAAGAGAACTTTTCCGAGCACAGGAAGTGCAAAGCATCCAAACTAAAAAGCTTGGGAAAGAAAGAGAGAACAGGGGTTGGATGTTTGGAGCTCAGACAGCACAAATACCACAGCCAAGTACCTCCGAGGTCTTTGAATTTACACACTCACACACACATACACACACACACACTCACACAGACACACTCACACACACAGACACACACACACCCACCCCCTAATTTTTTAGAATGTGTCCCTACAATTGTTTTACATTTTTATTTATTTATTTTTTTGTTTTCATAAAAGATGCTATTTTCATTTTACAAATAAGAAAAGTAGTTTAAAAAGTTTAAGAATTGTGTTGCTCTAGGTCCCTATCAAAAGCTCTCTGATTTGGGAGCTTAGAAATGTGTGTTACTATCTGTAGAGGGAGGAAGGAATTTGCGTGGGAGGTACACCCTGGAAAGAGCACATGTTCTCTAGAATGCTTGTTCCCTTTGCATTAACATGTTGCTCTGTCCCAGAACTAATAAACAGAGTCTTGCATTTTGTCTGTTGCTTCTCTATTAAAATAAATGTTTCTTTTTAACTTTCCAGTATAAAACTGCACTGAGAAGTCACATTCATAGAGAAATATAGAACACAAAGATTATTTCCTGGGTGCTAGGGTCACCATTATCTTCTTATGGAAACATTTTTTGTTCTGCTTTGTCTTCTCTATATGTCAAACTTTACAAAGCAGTTTTTAGACGTATGTGTTTTGGACACTGGTGTGGAATGGTGTAAGCAAAAATCAGAACTTTCTATTGGTTTTTTGAAGGGCTGAGGCTCAACATCCATTGGCTTATTTGTCCAGGGCCTCCTTTTTAATGTTCAGATTCATTTATTTTGAATTTGAATGTTGTATCTCATATTTTATTTGTAGCAAACAGTTTATATCCTAAACAATATTATAATAGAGTGAGTTTACCAAGGTTGGGTTTTGTTTTGTTTTGTTCTGGGAAAGGGTCTCATTTACTATGTAGCTTTGGGTGGCCTGGAACTCACTATCTAGGCAAGGTGGTCTTGAACTCGCAGAGATCTGCCTGCCTGTGCCTCTGGAGTGTTAGGCTTGTCCCCCCATGCCAAGTGAGTTATCTAGCCCTTTTAATTTTTGTCATTATAATAAATCACATTATTTCCTCCTTCTCTTTTCTTGCAGCAAACCTTCCCATGAGTTCTGCCTGTGTTCCCCTTCAGATTCATGGCTTCTTTGTTCTTTAATGTTGTTACACACGTGTGTGTTTACTTACTCCTATGTATAAGCTCAACTTGCTCTACTGATAAAATGTTACTTGTGTGCATGGTTTAAAACAGAATACATAAAGGAAAAAATCTCTGTGCCCAAACAAATTTAAATAAAAATTATTGATAGTGCAATAGAAATTAAGCCTGACTGGTCACTGACTGTAGTCACACTGAACCACTGAATGCTCACATTTTAATTTTTACTTGAGGCGAGGGTGGAGAGAAGATTCAGCAGTTTAAGAGTATGCAGTGAACTTGCAGAAAACCTGAGTTCAGTTCCCAGTACATCTGGCCTCTATGAGCACTTACACTCACATGCATGTATTCACACAGAAGCACATAATTTAAAATAAAATCATCTTTTGAAAAAACATCATTTCACTTGGAACCATGGAACCATGATGGGACTTTTTCTCAAAAAAAAAAAAAAAAAAAAAAGCAACAATGAAAGTGGTTTCCAGGGTTTCTGGGGAGAATGAGCTGCACAGTAGTGGGGTCTGGAAAATTCTTGTCATTTACTTTGCCTGGTTTTGGCTTCTCAGTCCAAGCCACAAATCATTCTGGAAGTACCCCATTTGTAAGTGGGTTAGTTTTGAGAGTTAGTGTAACCAATCATCTAAAGTTTGAGGTTTGCTTTTCTTTTCCAAAAGTTTGAGTAATGTGACTCAATTCCCCAACTGTTCAGCAACAACGTCACTCAAAGGAAATTGGGAAGTGTGGTTCCAGAGCCACAAACACACAAACTTCTCCAAGGTTCCTAGTCAGGTGACGTATATTCAGAGGGGCGTGGCTACTTCAGAGGGGCGTGGCTACTTCAAAGCACAGGTTGATAGATCTTTGCCAGGTCCAGCGACTTCTTATCTTGTTTGTAAGATGAAGTGTTTATCTAAATGAATTGCGTTTTACTTATGACTAGGGACTGAGGAATGGTGCCTGCAGGAGCTGGGGGCTTGGGGTTTCCTCCCTTTGATAATCTGTTCTGCAGATGAGCTGTTCATCAGCCAACTGTTTTTTTACTTACAGAATTGCTCTTAGGGTGCATGGTCCTGGTGATCTCAGCCATAGATGTGCATGTGAGCACACTGGAGGGTTAATCTACAGAAAAGCAGAAGCTGGAACTTGGCCATTCACATACACTTATTTTTGAAACAGAGAGAAGATCTTAAGACTTAGCCAAAAAGAAAAGGTAAGCATCCTAAAAATGCAAATTTGATAAATAAAATAAATAAAGTTTAATCTCTTTATTTTGAATAGAGAAAATATTTAATAGCTTCTAGAGACTTCTTTGTGTTTACATAAAAGAAGGCACAGTCAGAACTTAATTCAAATATTATGAAGATGTACTCACAGCAGTTAGTTTCAAAATGGATTAAAACTTATTGGTCTCCAAATAAAAAGGTAAAGTTAAACATTGGTTTTATGTAACCCTTTAATACAAAAATAAAAATTTAAGGATTATTTCCAAATACTGGAATGGAAATAGTGCCTTATTTACACTCAACCCCAAGTCCTCTCTATATTGATGACTGTAGATGTGAATTCTATCTTAAAAGGCAATCCATTTGTAGGGGAACAACAGCAGAATTCATGAGTCCTGTTAGATGATTTGTCTTGTGCTACATCTGGAATGTGTGTTCCTGTCCTGGTGTCTTCTCTTTCCCCCTCCTGCATGTGTAAGCTGGGCTCTTCTCAGGCCCTGGACTGAGTTCTGAGCACTGCAGGAGGGAAGGCGCAGGGCCACATGTGAAGCAACCTTATCCCAACATTCAGATCTTTGTGTCTGAGAGTATTAACCAGATTATAGGCCATAATCTATAAAAGCTCCCCTGCCAGTGCCTGACTGGACTTCCTTCCAGATGAACTCTCTTCAAACAAATTCTGTACCACAATCATACCCTGTTTTGTGTCTGAGGCCACAGGAAAAAAAAATTATGCATGTAGAAAGACAAGTATCCACCAAGGGTATAAAGCTGGATTGATGGCATTCCACATTTATCACCACTGGGGAGAAATTGTTTCTGCAAAGGAAGCCAATTGCAACATTTAAGATGAAGTAATTCATCTACTGATTCCTCATTCCACTTGGACTTCTCATTCCCTTTGTGCTTTTGATTTTTTTTTAATGGATGCCCAGTTTGAATGTGTCTAGATAAGGACATGACTTATTTATTGGCACTCAGAGCTTTTTATAAATTTAATATGATTTATGGATTTTTAATAATTGCTCTCATTGTTTCTTTATATGAGTTACTACTTTTCAAAAAGCCAGATTGCACTTGCTTTATTACAGCAAATGAAGGAAAGAGAAAATGAGGTTTAAATAAAAAGTTGTTTCCCTTGGCCTCAGACACATCCTCCTATCCTAAAGCATCACTGATGGGCACATCGTCATCTTCAAGGGACTCATGAAATAGATGGAAGTCATCTGTTCTTGTTTGTTATCTCAGCTGGTAGGCACAATATTTATGGGAAAGCACTTTTTAAATTTTTTTAAAAACTTCCATTCTCATTGAGAATTCTGGGGTGAAGAAACTGGAATTAAGTTTATTTGCCAAATACCCTATTTTGGGGGAGCAACTTTTTTTGTGAAACTTTTTTTTTTTTCAATTCAGAGAATAATTTTGAAACTCAATGAGCATTTATTATACTTAAGTTTGGAACTTGTTTCCTGATCAAGTAATCCACTGACATCTTTGGAGTAATTCCAGGGCTACCGAGAGCCAACAAAAGGGTGTTAGTTTCTAAATAAACATCCTTTAGACTGTCTTAGTCAGGGTTATTATTTCTGTGATAAATCATCATTACCAAAAACAACATGTAGAGGAAAGGGTTTATTTTAGTATAGAGTTCCTTAGCACAGTCCATCATAGAGGGAATTTCGGACAGGAACTCTAGCAGAGCAGGATCTTGGAGGCAGCAGTTGATGCAGAGGTTATGGAGGATGCTGCTTACTGACTTGCTCCCCTTGCCTTGCTCAGCCTGCTTTCTTACAGAACCCAGGACCACCAGCTCAGACATCACACTACCTCAAATGAGCCTAGTTCTCCCACACCATTCATCAGTCAGCAAATGTAGCACAGGTTTTCCTTTAGGTCAGTCTATGGTATGTGCTGGGTCTTTTTCCTCAAAAGACATTCCCTCTTCCCAGATGACTCTAGCTTATAACAAGTTGACCCCAAGCTAACCAGCACAGACTAAATTCTGTCCCCTTTCTCCCAGCATGTCTCAGCTCCATAGCATAAATTTCAGCCCTGGAATGCTGCTGTGTGTCGCTCTGATTTTTTCAAGCCCTTTGTGGTTCATTCCTGTTGTTTCATGATGCTAAGTCTCCTTACTCACCCTCTGGTAGAGCTCCGAGCCTCCTCTAGCTCTGCTTACATAGAAGCCAACATGCCACAAAGCCAGTGCAGAGTGAGGGAGTTGCCACCCTCACATATAGGTGTCCTTATCTCCTCTGTACTCCAAGGTCAACCTTGGCTCTCCAGGTCTCAGACTGCCAGCCTCTTCAGAAATGCTTGTTTTGAGTCCTACATCTCCTGGTCCAGTAAGACTTGTTCCTACCTCATCTATACCTCTTGATTTAATAATAGCATCATTATTTAATTATTGTCTTATTATCTGGAGAAGTAGGCTCAGGCCTGAAATTCCAGCACTTGAGAGACAGCAGGAGCAGGATGTCATTAGTTTGAGGCCAGCCTTAACATCAACACTCCTCCTCCTTTTGCCGAATACAGTTCATAATTCTCCATTGACAAGTAGCTCACTCATGGTACATTTGCCCCAGGTATTCTGTCTCCTGTAAAATTGTTTAGTAGTGCATTCCATTAGCTGCAAGGTATCTGGTCCAAGACTATAGCTAGTTAAACACATCTGTATTTAGATGTAATAGAAAAGATTCAAAGAAGTAGAAGAGTCCATGGGGACCTTACAGATGGAGGACATTTCCTTGTTCTTGTGCTCTGTGGAAGTTGAGGAGCTTGTCCAGTGTGGGAAATGAGTTGGTGTGGAAGAACAAAAGCTGCCAAGAGTCACATCACCATGTGTCTCCGCCATGGTCTACCATGTTGCCTCCATCGTTTCCCTTTCATTGCACTTGTACTTGTCCATGGTTCTTAATCTCAAACCTGGTAAACTGTGTGTGTTCCCATGGTTTTTGGAATATCAGGAGGGGGGACCTTGTGCAGTTGTTTAAACTGGGAAGTTCTCACTTCAATCTCTCCTGTGCCCTTATGTATTCTCGTCGTTTCCTGGCTGCATTGGTGCTGACATTTAAAATCTAGTGATCAACTATTTGAAAAGAATTGCTGTTTGACCACTCACAGGCTGATTTGATTTCTTTAAAAAAAATTAGTTTTATCTGAGTTGATGTAATCAAAAGTCATGACTTCAGTAGTATTTTTCTTAATTTAATTTGCATAAAATCACCAGTGGTTGCTTGTCAAACACAAGGTTCCTGAGCTTGGTCTTTATAGGTTCTGATTCAGAAGTTGGAATACTGAAGCAGAACCTGCATTATATAAACCCCCAGAAGGGAGGATTTTGTAGCTCTCCCTTTGAGAAGCACTAGAATGTTAAAGATCCCATATAAAGGGCTGATAAGGCCTGTAATTAGACAAATTACATACATTACTGGGAACATTTCAATTACCAGTACCACACTCCCCAATCAAATTCATTTAAACAAACCCAGCACAGTTGTCAGATCAATGGACCTGGAAAGTGCAGAAACAGACCTGGCTTCAGCCTCATAGAACCATCTGCTACTTTCAAAGGATGTCATAAAACTTGATTTATCTCCATCTTTTGAAAGTGTTTTCTTCTTCCAGTACTCTGCTTCCTTCAAGAATTTTTCTAAGAGTTGGCACCAACCATTCTACTTTTCAGTGCTGCTTGATAAAGTTTCCATGACTGTGTCATTTTGAACCAAGCCACATCGAATTCACACCATCCCTAAGTTAATTTCCATGGCTAGTGGTAGAATGCCAGGCCTCAGCATGTCCCCCACAAAGAGAGTGCAAGAGAGGATGCTATGACATGTAGAGGAGGTTGAGATGTGGGACAGGTCAGATCTAAGCCCCATGAGAGCTGACAATGGAGCAGGAAAGCTGGTGATGATGGAGCAAGAGAGATGATGATGGTGGAGAAGGAGAGATGATGGTAATGGAGCAGGAGAGCTGATGATGGAGCAGGAGAGATCATGATGATGGAGCAGGAGAGATCATGATGATGGAGCAGGAGAGATCATGGTGATAGAGCAGGAGAGATCATAATGGAACAGGAGAGCTGATGGTGATGGAGAAGGAGAGCTGATGATGATGGAGCAGGAGAGATGATGATGATGGAGCAGGAGAGATCATGATGATGGAGCAGGAGAGATCATGGTGATGGAGCAGGAGAGATCATAATGGAACAGAAGAGCTGATGGTGATGGAGAAGGAAAGCTGATGGTGATGGAGAAGGAGAGCTGATGGTGATGGAGCAGGAGAGATGATGGTGATGGAGCAGGAGAGCTGATGATGATGGAGCAGGAGAGATGATGGTGATGGAGAAGGAGAGCTGATGGTGATGAAGCAGGAAAGATCATGATGATGGAGCAGGAGAGATCATGATGATGGAGCAGAAGAGATCATAATGGAACAGGAGAGCTGATGATGATGGAGCAGGAGAGCTGATGGTGATGGAGAAGGAGAGCTGATGATGATAGAGCAGGAGAGCTGATGGTGATGGAGCAGGAGAGCTGATGGTGATGGAGCAGGAGAGCTGATGATGGAGCAGGAGAGCTGATAATGATGGAGCAGGAGAGCTGATGATGATGGAGCAGGAGAGATGATGATGATGGAGCAGGAGAGATGATGATGATGGAGCAGGAGAGCTCATGGTGATGGAGCAGGAGAGCTGATGATGATAGAGCAGGAGAGCTGATGGTGATGGAGCAGGAGAGCTGATGGTGATGGAGCAGGAGAGCTGATGATGATGGAGCAGGAGAGATGATGATGATGGAGCAGGAGAGATGATGATGATGGAGCAGGAGAGCTGATGGTGATGGAGCAGGAGAGATCATGATGATGAAGCAGGAGAAATGATGATGATAAAGCTGAGATAATTTCACTCTTTCAACAAAAGCCAGCATATGGAACACAGACCCACGTCTACTTCTTTAGACATTCAATGTTAACTGATGCTATTAAAGTCAAAATATCCTTAACTATTTGGTGACAGAGTACTGAAACTCTGGGGGTTTTTTCTACAGAATATTTGGTTACTAAGTGCATTTAGTGTTGTTTGTTAGCTTATCTGTTCACAGAGGAGAATAGATGCCTAAGCAAATGGTTCCTATGAATTCAAGTCTATTAGATGGTCAGTATCCCATTATGTTGAATTGAGCCAGCACCACTAACTGTGATGACAGGTTGATAAACTGATAAAGGGGGAAATATGCTTAAACGACACCAATGGGAGGAGAAGGGTAAAAGAGGAGGAATTAAAAACAGATCACAGAAATAACTGAAAGAGTCAGATGAAGAAGATGGATACTAAAGGCTGCGTGTACTGCTAAGGAAGGACAATCAGAGGAAAGGTGAGTCCCCTGTGCATGAACGTGGGCAGATGAGAGACAGGAGAGAGAATCGAAAGTCTGACTTACGTTAGACGCCCCACACCTGATGCTGCCATGGGGGAGGAACTTATAAATGGTTTTTATCAGTTATAGTGTGCTGTGGAATAATTACAGGAAAAGTGTATGTGAAAGAAAAGGCAACATCACTGAGGGGCAGGATACAGAGAGCTGTCGACTGGAAAGGTCTTGTGATCCCAAACCAAATGTGTCTCTTTTGCAAGTCCTTTCTAAACAGTCACAATTTGAAGTTCAGCTGAACATGACCTGGATAGCCGCCCCCCCCCCAGGTCTTCTGTCTGCTCTGGTTTGGAGGGAGCCTGGGGTTCCAGTGGCCTTAGCTCAGGAGAACAGGAAAAAGCCGGAACATCTTTTTTTTTTTTTTTTTTTTTTTTTCTGTTTGAAGTAATTTATTATCAGTGCTTTTATGACCAAAAGTTTAAACCAAAATATCTAAAAATAATGAACATTAGCTTCATGGAGCTCTAAAGGTTTTTTTATTATTCATTCAAATTTAAGATTTCAGTAGCTGGCAAAATATGAAGGTAATATTACCAACAAAAATCTCCAGTAATCAAATGTTCTACCAGAAAGGTGTGGATCTTTTTTTTTTAAAAAACAACAACAACAACCCCACCCCCCCACCCCCCCCCACCCGCAAGTATGACAGCTGGGTGGTGGTAGTACACACCTTTAATCCCAGCAGAGCCATGCAGATCTCTGTGAGTTCAAGGTCAGCCTGGCCTACAAAGTTCCAGGATAGCCAGGGCTACACAGAGAAACCCTGTCTCAAAAGACAAACAAAAGAATGTTTTGACCACGTATTCTATTTAAGGGAAGCAAGTTCAATGAAACTATGATGAATTAGACACCAAGAAAAAGGCATGGATATGTATAAAAGTGACTTCAAGAGCTGAATACAGGATGACGTCAATGTGTTGGCAAAAAGTGGAGATACACAGCAAAGCTGGGCTGTCTGATGCTCAGCCTCGGGTCAAAAAACTGAACATGGTGACAAATGCAAAGAGCAGCATCATACAGCCTGTGTGTAATGCAGCAATTTGTGGGTTTCCGTAGATGTTTATTTTTTGTGCAGGACTCCTTTTGAACCTTCTATTCCATCCTAAGCTCTCATCTCTGTCAGCCCCAGATTTGCCCCAGCCCGGAGATGAAAAAGAAAAGCACTTTTTCCCCAAACAAACTGGGATCACAACTGTCCTGACCAAGTGGCACATACATTGTTCAGATGGCTTTTGGGCAGAAACAAGAGTCTAGTTGTCTAGCTCCGTTGAGATGCTCTTGGGTTCCCCTTGAGCAGAGCCGGCTGGGCATCAATCCCAGAGTAATCAGGGGCCTGGAAGATGTGAACAGGGATCTAGTAAATGGATAACGACTCCTTGGCCAGTCAGCTTCTAACTCGTCTTTCTCACTGACTCCAGTCAACAACCCTCTTCCAGACCTACGGAAGCTATCCTCACCCTCATTCTGAGATGTTGTTCCAGTCTCCTCATGATGGCAGCATTAGAGTCTCCACCTCCTTCCACAGCCCATGCTCTAGTACCACTTTCATGGCCTCAGTATCTTTGGTGACTACAATTGTCCCACCTTACATCTCTTCTTCTCATTCATCCCTCAAGTGCATTTTCCCCACACACCTGTCTAGCTGTGAAAACCTAGGGCTTCCCACTTCCTAACCTCGAACCAGGAGCTTGTTGTTGTTACTGTTATTTTTGGAACCTTTTCCTTCTTCCAGTTCCTCCAGTTTCCATGTCCTGTTGTGCCCTCCAGTGGCTTGTTCTTTATTCCCTGACAGCACTGGTCTGCTGATCTGAAGCCCCACACACACACACAATGATGGACAACTCCATATGGTCAACCACACCTATGGTAGACTTAGCGTCCCTCGCCTCAAGCTCCCATGCCTTCTCTACCTACTGCCTTCCTTTTTGTTTTCAATAATCATCAAGGGTTCAGGAGCGAAGTTTTCAAAGTCAATACTGAACTCAAATACACATTTACATCCCTTCATCTATGCTTAAAAAATCAACATTATTTTTAGGTTCTAGAATCTTCAGGCAAGCCCATTCCCAGCACCTTGTTTACATTCGCTGTAGTCTATCTCTAATCTCCTGGGCTTTTTCTCAGGATGGCTCCACCATCTACTTTACTGAAAAAATTATGACATAACAAGTTAAGTTCCCTTAAATTCTCATATTTCTATCTAAAAGTTATACCTTTGCTCAAATTTTCTTTTTTTTTTCATTTCTGAGAACAAATAAGACATTGATTTATGGGCCTAATTCTATCCTTAAGGTAATAATTTTAAATGAAATGCAACAGGTCCTAAGCAAAATTCTCCATTCAACTCTCCGCCAGCATGAAGTGTGCTCAGTGTCCTTTTTACCTGGTACTTTCCCTTAGGTTATCACCACCTCACCAGACCAACCAGTGCTTAATTGTGATGCCTCTACTTCTAGAAAAGTGTACTTATTGTCCTTGTGACTCCTGGAGAGTTCATTCCCATAACCCACCTGAATCAGACCTTCAGCTCCTCACTGCTTTCAGCAGGCTGTCCACCCTCTTTCCTCTGACTATGCTCAGCCACTAAGAGATTGGTCCTTAAGCAGGATCTCAGTGATGGGTCAAGCTTCTCACATGTCTACACATGCCTCTTACGTCGGAGGGGCATGCTTCTGACCAAAACTGTAACTGTTACCTGGCACATGTATCTCCTCCCTTTGGATTATCATTGCTCATTTCCCACACATTACATCAGCTTGCCATCATTTCCTTCTTCATGTGCTTAAGTGGTCTGTAGCATATTCCACACTGTGCTATTTCCATTATTATTTACTGATTTCTTGTATTTGTGACATGTCTTTAAGAGGAGTGAATGTTCCTCAAAATGACAGCTTTTTAATTTTTTTTAAACACATATTTTTTAGCTCTAGGGGTGACAGCCACTCATTCAATACCACAAACATCTTCTGACTTCATTGCAAAGAGTCAGATCATTGTGTTTGAAAATGGAATTCACACGTGCACATCTGCATCTCAAACATGGGCCAGCTCTTCAGAATTCCTATCTGGAACGAGCCAACATAACTCATTCCTTTCTTGGTGCTGGTTGTGCTGACCTAGCCTCCCAGGAATCTTGGAGGATGAGAAGCATCTCCGACTGTGCAGGGGCAGCCGAGCTCGGTGCCAAATGCTCATCCAAACTATGTAGAAGATGGAAAAGCACAGATGCAGCTTCTGTCCACACATCGTAAACACTCAGTATGTGGAATTATATCTTAAGGCTTTTAGAGAGCTGTTAGGTAGCAATGATTTTGAAATTTAATTTAAATTCCAACCTTTATTTAAAATTTACATGAATCAGAGTCAAAACATAAGACTGTAACTTGGGTTTTATATTTATGAAGGGTTAAGACTCATTAGAGTCAAAATAATATAAGCAATAGATACCACACATCTCTTCTTTTAGAAAAGAAATTTGAAGAATATTACCCTTGCCCAGTCTCCATCTCTATGTAAGAATTTTCTCATAGAGCCATGGCCTGTGCTTTCAACAATACTTTTTGTGTGACTTGGAACACCACATTCCCTGAGACATCCTGCTTCATTTGGAAGCACATTCTACGTTGGCAAAAATTTTTATTGCTTTACTTTACCTTACCTGAGTCACATACTCATTCAAATGCTGGAGGTAGGATGTGTAGGTGAGTAAAGCCGAGGGTGTGTAAGGCAGCAGGACAGGGAGAGCGTTGGGATGATGCACAGCATGGTGAGGGCTATGATGATGGAGCCTGGGCTTGCTGCTAGCGTTAGAGAAAGAGCCAACATGTTGTATCTTACTGTAAGACAAAGGGAGGCCGAAAGTCCAAATAGGGTTGGGACATTTGAGGACTTTAAGAGAACAACTAATTGAAAATTTAGTCAAAACACAGTGGAAAGCAAATAAAAATTACACAGAGAGATCCTGTCTTGAAAAGCAAAGCAAAACAAACAAAGAAACAAACAAAGAAAAAGAAAGAAAGAAAAGAAGGAAGGGAGGGAGGGAGGGAGGGAGGGAGGGTAAAGGAAAGACTCATCTATGGTCCAAGCTCCATTTTTTAACTTAACTGCTACCTGGCAATTTGACCTTTGTTTTATTTATTAATTTTTTTTTAAAGTAAAGCTCCATAGTGAAATGTCAGTAGTTAGGTATGTAGGATGTCTACTGTTCTCCATGGTCTTTTCTAAATCCTTTGGTTTTTGAAGTTTGAACTCTACTATTGTTAAGTTTAAAATCAATAACACATACTGACTTAAAAGAGCAGTGGTTTGGGGGTTTCTTGATATAAATTCATAGCTCTCAGTTTTCCCAATGATGTGACCCTTTAATACACTTGCTAATGAGCACCAACCATAAAATTATTTTCATTTATATCTATAATTTTGCTATTGCTATGAATGAAATACTCTTATTGTCCAATGGTCTTAGTTGATGCCTGTGAAAGTGTTCTTTGACTCTCAAAGGGGCCGCAGCCCAGAGGTTGAGAACCACTTATCCCAGCTATGTCAACAGCAAATTTCATATGCGTATGGCCCTCATTTCAATCAAAAATTAAAAAATAAATTGTGTTTTCCCATGACCCAATAGCCGTTCCATGGTAGGCCAGTGTTCCGCTGCCTGGGCTTCCAGTTCGTATCTGTCAGTCACCTCATTTGCTAACTTAATTCCAACAAAAACCCAGTAAAGGTCGCTACCCATTTTGCATAGCTCTGGTGGCTTCCTATATATTGTCTTTTCTCAAAAGCAAGCACTGAGAACCGCTCCTCCTCAGGGAGCGTGGTGTGGCCAGTGTCCCTGGAGTGCTGTCTTGCTCCAATTAACCTGGGGAAGATTAATTGACAGAGAGACTCAAAACATCTCTGCCATTCTGCTAGGTCCAGGTAGCCACAGGCCAGGCTTCGGAACAACAGAAAAGCCCTGGCTACTGATGTCAAAATGCATGTCTTTGATAAATATTTTGGTAACATTTGAACTTACATAAGAAATTATAATTTGGTTATAAAAAACAATTTTTAATCTTAGAAATGGTGAGTATCCCCAGAGAAAATCTAAATAACGCCAACATTCCATTTATATTATTCAGTTACTCGGAGTGACTATCTCTACTACAGTCAAGATTTAGACCTGACCTTGAGCAGGCTTCCTAACGGACCAGATTACAGTCATTTGAAACTTACCAGCTTTGCACGTTCTGTGGCACATACAGTTCTTCCCTCCCCCTCCCCCTCATTAGCAGTTACACGTATTAAAAGCTGGCAATTTTATATGCAAATAGACAGTGCCCCTCTGTGTGTGTTGCTGTGTTTGATTTTTGACATTATGTACTACAGTAGTTTTTAGGCATCAGAACCATCTTCAAATAATGGAAGGGAACAAGTACTAAAATGTTCTCCTGCTTTAGACTGAAAACCATGGAAGGAAGCCCCTGCCCAAGTTTCCATGATAGTTTGGCTCTTACAAAAAGTGACTTAGACCTGTGACTCATGCAAGTGAGAGACGGAAATAAAGTCCACATGGGCGCAGAGACTGGAGGGGAACGGAACCTGTGCCCCTGGCTTCCTTTTGTGTCACAGAGTACAACCGCAGATGTGCATCCTTGCTGAATTTTGGAATGATTAACTGATACGGAGGTATTTTAAATAGCATGCCAAAAATGTCTTTATATACACACAATGGACAAAGTCCAAGACATTGCTGACTTAGTCACATAGTTCTTCTGCACCAAGTTTTCTTTGGTGATTCCCAACTCCAGCTTTTTCCACTCTGTAAGATAGTTTTTAGTCAGCACGCCCATCACCTTCATGCTCACCTTTATTTTGCCCTTACTTTCTGATGCTGGTAGTAATTTCACTGGTGACTTGAAATTCTTGCTCATTTTACTAACTCTTTCATTTTCTTCCACCTTTAAACTAAAAGATTAGTGGTTGTTTTTGTAAAAACTGTAATTTTTTTCATTAACCTTTATTCTCCCTTCAGTTGGAGTTTGTCTGTCATGCAGTGTTTGTGGTGTAGCAAAAATTTATTTGGGAATTCTGCTTTCAGTGATGGCTTTTTATAAAATAAGGCTCAAAACAAATTTTCCCCCATGGCCTTCAACAGTGAGGTGAGAAAGAAGTAAGAAAAAGATGAGTGGAAATATGGTTCCAGAATGTTCTCACCAATTCAGAAGCTAGAGTTCTCTTAAGAGTAGAGCAGATTTCTCCATTATTGCTCAAATGATGCCTCTTCCCTGCTTTCACTGGACTCCCGAAGCTTCGCCTGCTGCTTGGCTGTGGATCTCTGCATCTGCTTCCATCAGTTACTGGACAAAGGGAGGTCTATGATGACAGAGTATTCACCAATCTGATTACTGGGGTAGGCCAGCTCAGGCACTCTCTCCACTACTGCTGGTGGTCTAAGCTGGGCTCATTCTTGTGAAGGGGAAATCTACAGAGACAATTGAACTAAGCTTGTGGGAGCTTGCAAACTTTAGCTTTGACAGCTATGGAGCCTGCATGGGACTAGACGAGGCCCTCTGCATACAGTTCTGTAGAATGGGTCTGTTTAAGGGGCCCCTGGCAGTGGGATCAGGATCTATCCCTGGTGCATGAGCTGGCTTCTTGGGAGCCCATTACCTAAGGAGGGACACCTTGCACAGCCTGATGTAGGGGCTTGGATTTGCCGCAACTGAATGTACCAAGATTTGCTGACTCCCCATGGGAGGCATTTGGAGGAAGTGATAGGGCAGGGGGTGGGGGGGAGGGAGGAGGGAGTGGAGTGGGAAGATGGATGAGGGGGGGATCTGTGGTTGGTATATACAATAAATTTAAAAATTCTCATATTAAAAAAAGCAAGGCTAAGAAGTTCTTCAGACCCAAAAATAAACTTGTGGTATCTGTAAATTCAACTTACTAAATTGCATTTCATTGAACACTGAAAATGAGCAAAGCTAAATAACAGCATATTTCCTTGTCTGTGTGTGTGTGTTCCATGCTGAAGGAGGAAGGCTCAGAGCAAAGAATATGTCTTTGTATTAAGAGTCCTTCAAAGCAAGTGTCTGAATGTCTTTGTCTTTCTTCCATTAGTTTATTCTCAGCAGGCTGTCGTGCAAGCGGCTGTCACCCAACTGTTGTGCAAGCCGCCATCACCGGATACTTTCTTTTTGGCTGTGAGGGTATTAAATAATTGACAGACTGCTGGGAGGCAGAGTCTCCTTACCCAGAGGTGATCAAACAAATAACGATAATAATAACTCAAAGATATTTTGTAAATATAAAGGAGTATAAGGAAATAAATCAAGGGATTTCAAACCTAGAATTCTATTTTATTTTAAATTGAACAAAGAAAATGTATAAGAATTAGATTTAGGCAATATTATATGAAACTCACAAATTATAGTTCACCTAATAAATTTTAAGTATTTTTTAAAGCCTATTTTTTTTCAATTTAGTTCTTTTATTTTTCACAAACTAAATGTGAATGTTTGTTAATTATCCCATAAAATGACTTAAAAACTTAAGAGTTTTAAATCTGATCACAAGATACAGTATTTAAAACAATTTTTGACCCTCTCACACTGTTTCGGGCCTCCATTAAATTTAAAACAAAACTCTTAAGTATTGATTTTCCTACCTTGATATTTTAAATATTAATGCCATGTTGTTCTTAGTGTGCTAGCCTAAGCAATAGGCTACACTTCTATGAAGCTGAACTAATAGGAAGCACTGTCTACAGTAAACCAAACTTAGGTGGTTATGGTTTTTAATTTTCATATGTTTAAGGAAAATATCAAGGAGAAATTGCCACTTACTTGGTATCTAGTAAGTAAGTCCTACGGGCCCAGAGCAAGATGCCTCCAAGTATTAGCTCACTGGAATTAGCTAATTCCATTCTGTACTGCTTCAGCAGGTAGATGCTGCCAGTTAGAACCAGTGGGGATACCCACTATGTTTTCCATACACAACACAACACTATCCAGAAAGGACTGATCTCATCCAAAACGTTCACTCCTGGAAGAGTTAATAGACACCCAGAAGGTAACTATATAGGTGAGTTTAAAAATACTTACTGATAAAGCACACCATATTAAGGAGATTCCACATTTTTTCCCAATGATGATGCCTATGTCTGAAGTTTTACTAACTATATTGTATAACCAGCACCAACTCAAGGACCAGAACTTTACCCACATCCCCTAGACTCTTCTTTCTCCCATCTTAAAAACAGTCACTTCCTGTCTTCTACCAGCATAGCGAAATTTCGTCTATTTTGAAGCTACCTCTACGAACTGATGTGTTTATACTTCCCTTTTGGGTCTGACTCCCCCAAAGAATATTCAGTTGGTAAGATGTAGCCATGCCATTTTCATGTTCTCTCTCTTTAATTATATTGTGAATGTCCCTTTATTTGATTATTCTGCTATGCCTAGTTTTGGGGGACTTGCACTGTGAGACTCATATGAATATTCTATGAAGAATCTTTTGCATGACTGTCAGTTAGGGGATCTGTCTTCTGTTGGCGTTTCAGTGCAGAGGAATGGCTAGGCCACAGGACGTGCATATGTTTAGATTTAGTAGACGATGCCGGCTGCCCAGCACAGTCACACCAATTTACAGTCTTACCAGCAGTGGCTGAGACTTGCTCTACACAGCTGGTGATACTTGATCTCTTCAGTCCTTTTCATTTTAATTATTCTAAAATATGTAGAAATATACTGTTTTCACTTGCATGTTCCCAAAGATCGTGATGGTGGATACAAACACTGTCGCAGTCATGAGAGCCTCACAATAATTTGAACTGATGTGGAAGTCGAACTTAAACAATACAAACTTACTGTTTGTATTTTACCCAAACTTACCGAGAGTGGCCACAGAAAAACAGCACTAGCCTGCTGGATTTCACTTATGATCAAGCACATCGCTTCAGAAGTTCAGACTCCGAAGACAGTGTTGAAGTTGCCTGTGCAACTGTTTCTCACTGGGATCCTGAAGTATTAACTGAATCAAGCATTAAATTCAATTTTATCTGAAAAGAGTATTTTCTGGTAGAATACACTGACGTGTCATTTGCATTCCCTTCTAGATATTTCTACCAAGCAGCTCTGAGCTGACCTGAGTTTTTCTGCATTTCTGTTCTTTACCAGTGAAGTAAGGAGTCCACAGATCTCAATTCTTCCCACAAAGCCACCCAGAATATTATCCCAGTAAGGATGGCTATATTTTGTGACTTATAAAGTTATAAAGCACACCATATCAAGGAGCTGCCTTTCAGTGGCCTTTTCTAACAGTGCTAATGCTGGTCAATGGATAGTCTTGGCAGCTTTTGACCTGTATTTTGTACTGTCCATGTGGATACCCACAGACACATCAATTTAACGTTCAACCTGCCCATATCCACTTTACCCCCACCCACATCTTCTCTTTCCGTGATGACCTCCAGTCTCTACTGCTAGTCCAGTGTCCCCACTTATGTCACTGCTGTCTACCCCTCCCACCAGACACGTTTATGTCCCTCCACCTTCTACCAGAACTGTTTTCTAAAGAATTCATAGTCCTATTCTCTGTCTCACCAATATGTCCACATCTTGCATCTCTGCAATAGGATCGGATCACACCACAGTCTGGCTAAATCAAAATGAGAGCATCTTGGCTGATTTCCCAAGGGAAATGAACTAATCCAAATTCTATGACATGGCATTCCAGGTCTTTAAGATCTAAGTCTGCCCACCTCACTAACAGACCTTGTTGCTCAGTTTGCTTTGTTGGTTTGCTTACCCAGAGACCCTGTCTGCCTCCTAATCAAGCTCTGTTGTCTATTCCTATTCACCTATGAGACACCAGAGACTTTGGGTGACCCTTCTGCAATTCCTGAAGAGAACCTCCTCCTCCATGATGCCTTCTTCTAATCTCCAGACGATTTCTCAGGCCATATTCATCCTCTCTGCCCTGAACACCAATTACCACAAAGTTTTGCCTCAGCATTTCCCCCCAAGGTCCTCTAGTCTCTTGTTTGCCTGGCTTTCCCATTTCTTCGGCTCCTTAGGGATTGACATTGATTCCATTGCATTTTCATTTCTCCTCTTCGGAACAGAGATGCTCAGTGAGCCTCTCCCTTCTTCCTTCTCTTCTCTCTCACCATTCCGCGTTTCCACTCTCCTTCTATTATCCCCACACCCTCCCTTTTCCCCTCTGTCCTTCATTCCTTCTTTCCACCCCTTCCATCCTTTCCTCCTTCTTTCTAAAATAGTCACATTATTTCTTAAACAACCTCAAGGTTGTCCTTGACCTCACAAACCTTTCACCTCAGCTTTCCAAGTGCAAAAATTATAGGTATGTGCCATCGTAGCTGGTTTCAATATTTCTGGAAATTTTAAAATAATTTATTACATGGTAATTTTCTTTATAATGGAATGATATAATATTTTCTCAGGTTTTATTCACTGGATAGCTTTTATTTCTTTGTTTTCTTTGCCATTAACACTGGTAGTTACAAATGTTTGCAATAGTAGTTTTTAAAACACATTGTCATCTCTTTGCAACTGTACTATCACAAATATAAAGGATACTGTTGGAATAAACAATTGAACTGAATTACATTCAAATTTTATGAAATCAAATTTATTTTAAAAAGCAGAAGCCCTGAGAGCTGCCAATCAGGGTGTGGATAAATGAACATATTCTCTTCGATGTTCCTGTTTAAGTAAGGCCTTCTCTTGGCTCATTAGCCTTTTGTATTGTGTACAACGAACACATGGGGCTGTGTGATATTGAGCATGTGACTGACAATTATGATGCCTTTAGAAACATATGGAAAATGCCACAGAACTTTATCATGTGAAAAAAATCTAATTTTTAAAATATAATGTCTATGTAAAACAAATGAAATTTATAGACATGTTATCCCTGAAATATAAATTCTCAACATTCATAAGGATTTTTCTGGAAAATAAAAGATTATAGAGAATCTATTACTTATTTGTGTAGCTATTCACCTCTTCTAAGGGCATTTATATGAGCACAGCCATTTCCCAAAAATGTAGCTTCTAATTTAATCATTGGATCTAAAGCGGCTGATTTTTTAAAAATACTGCCATAAAATAAATAAAAGGTAGTGGCTATAGTAAGGTAGGAAAGTCTCTTTGAAATTCTTGACAACAATTAAGGAAATAACAATGGAAAAAAGTAATTCCACTTTCCAAAGTGGGTTTCCTTTTACGACATCCCAGATTTTATAAATACATGTTAAAGAATAGAAATGAGCTTAAGAACGAAAAAAGCAAACCATGAGAAGAAAAATTAATAAGGATTAGACATTTCTTTACTTGGTTCAAAACTGTATTTTTTATTTTGTCCTTAACAAATGCTAATTACAGTGTGAAGCCCACGCTAGTCAGTCTTCTACACTAGCTCCATTATCCAGGATTATTGATATTAAATTCTGAATTAGCATTAAGTTACTACTATTGTTTATAAATTAATTTTTCTATGAATTCTGTGAATGTAAATGTTATGTAATCTCCCTCTTACTCTCAAGGGTACACATTGTTACAGTGAGACACTGGCCTAAGATGCAGGCTTAGCAAAATGGGGTTTATGCTCTGGTGGCCATGTGACCTTAGATCAGTCACTTAACCTTCACTGACTCCCCCACCCCAGTTTTGTATCAATTACAACATTTCTTCCTTACCTTTTCTCCTTCCAAATCATCTCTTATACCCTTTCCACTCTCCTTCATACTCACAATTTCTTCTTTGATTATTATTATATGAATATATGTATTTATGCATTCAAATGTATTCCTGAATATAACTTAAGTCCATATAATGTTAGTTGTATGTATATTTTCAGGCTCACAGTCTGGCACTGGACAATCAATTGGTATGCTCCTGTCAGGAAAAAACTACCTCTCCCACTCCCAGCTTTCCTCAGTTTCCCATGATTCTTTGTGTAGGCTGGAGAAAAGCCCATGGGCTTTTCTCCATCATGGCATGGTCATTGGCGTCATCCTTGCTTACCTCATCTTTAGGCAGTCATTTCGTAAATTGACTCTCTTTTTAAAGAAAGGGATTGGACCAGAGGATATCTAAAGTCCTTTCTGTTTCCATTATCAAAACTCTTCTCTGGATTCATACTGAGAAGATTCTCTCCACAACATGCCACTGCTCCAGACCCTGCACTTCCTCTACCCATCTTTTTGTTGTTGTTGTTTTTAAACTTTATTTATTTATTTATTTATTTGCCTTGGTGTTTGTCTGGAACTGGAACTACAGACAGTTGTTAGCTGCCATGTGGGTGCTGGGAATCGAACCCGGGTCCTCTGGAAGAGCAGACGGTGCTCTTAACCGCTGAGCCTTCTTATGTAGAGGAAGGGCTAGGGAGCACCCAGTCAGTAAACAGCTTGCTTTGAAAGCATGTGAACTAAATGTGATCCCCAGAACTCACATAAAAATCCTAAGCATAGTGGCGGTATGTACTTTTAACTCCAGACTAAGGGAGTGACACAGGCCAGCCAGCTTAGCATAATTGATGAGCTCCAGACCTGTAAGAAACTCTGTTTTGCAGAGGTGGGTGACATCATGGGTGATGCTCATGTGTCTCCCCTCAATACACACAGCTTCTCCCCCACCCAAAAAAAAAAAAAAAGAAAACTAGACTTAAACTAAGCTCTAACCATCTGAAGACAAAAAGCATTTTGTTGGCCCATATTAAAAAAAAAATCCATGGACTTAGATCTTTAATTTCAGAGAAATCCTGGAACTCTACAACGTGACACCAAAATCTAGCGTATTGGGTTTTTTTGTTATTCTGTCAGTTCCATTGTCAGGTGACTTGCCTTTGTTTTCAGGTGGAGTTTCTCTGTGTGGTTCTGTCTGGGAACTGGAGACTCACAGCCTCAATACTAAGCAATAGCAGTGAAGAAAAGGGGCACATGGTGTTTCCAACCAAAGCAAAAGTGTCATCCCTGAGTCCCATTTTCAGGAGCAAACCCGATGATGATGGGCATTACCATCTAACCATATATGCACAAAGAAAGGCTGAATTGTCTCTGTTGTCATGAGATAAATTGATGCTGAACTAACCCGAGGCTCAAATCTCTAGCAGCCCAGCCAGGGTGTTGGGGAATATTCCTTTACACTGTATGAAGATGTGTCACTGTGACTGGTTTAGGAAAGAGCTGAATGGCCAATAACTAGACAGGAAGAGGTAAGGCAGGACTTCTGAGAACAGAGAGGTGGGTTGGGGAGGAAGGGGGAGTCACTGGTTGGATGCTGAGGGAACAAGGCATGCAGGAGGAGAGGTAAAAACCACAAGTCATGTGGCAGTGTAGATGAATAGAAATGGATTAGTTGAAGTTAGAAGCCCAAGCTATAGGCTGAGATTTCATAATTAATTTTTTGCAAGGTGTCGACCTCCCCCACAAATCAAATAATTTGGGGTCCTTCTCATCATTGTACATTGTTCTCCCAGTGCCAGCTCTTTGAAGAGCAAGAGTCAGGTCTTGTTCACGTCTTATTCTCATGTCAAACCCATCACTGTCCTTTGAAATGAGAAGAAGTATTTGTTTGGGCAATGATGAGGAATGATGGTTGTAGAGATGTGATGCTCAGCTGCAGTAATTTTGAGACCTGCCACCACAAGGCTAAGGCAGCCCTTCCCAGGTCAGGGATTCTAGGAGTGGCTGTTTCCACCCATGTTGGACCCCTGGAAACCAGTTCTCATTGTGAGCTTCCCGTAGGGTTGGCCAAGATTTTGTTGGTTCCCCTTAGTAATCATGGTCTCCTTGAGTATTTCCTCCTACCTTCTTTTTTCTACTTCCATGTCTGCTTCCCAGACTGAAGTGTTTCTATTTTTCCAAGTTTGCTTCCTTTCCCTTCATCTTCTGCAGGTTTCATGCCTCCCAGAATAAACTGCACAGTCAGCTGTGTCTTAGCTTTTGGATCCTGACATAACAATGGTGTCAGCTCATGGGCAACTCATCTGGCACTGAGAACCCCTATGGTTGGCAGATTACACAGAATTGTAGTAAGAAGTTTCTGGTCCAGCCTATCCCTGAGATCCAGACCAACAGTCCCAAATAATCACACAAAGTCTTATATTATTTACAAGCTATTTGGCTTATGGCTCAGGCATATTACTTGCTAATTCTTACTCTTAAACTAACTCATAATTAACCACATTGCTTAGTACCTTTCTTCAGAGCAGCATTCTCATTCTGCTTCCTCTGCATATCTCTGGCATGTCTGCTCTTGCCTTCCTCTTCCCAGAGTTTTCTTAGTCTGGTAGTCCCACCCATACTTCCTGTTCACCTTCTGGCCAATCAGTGTTTTATTAAACCACTAGGTGGGACAAATATTTACAATTTAAAAGAGCATAATCCTACAGCACAGAATTGCTAGCACAAGGTGGTGACTCCTTTGGTAAAACTTTTAAGGGAGAGGGGATAGCAGAGTTGCTATGATTCAGGATTTGATGTCCTAGATGGGTAGGGAATAATGTCTATGAGAACCATAAATTAGGTTTGCTGATACTAGATTGACTTAATGTGTAAGGACAATGAAAAGCTAAGAGGTTGTAACAAACTGAAAGCTAAGTGTGCCTCTTCAGCAATATAGAAAACAGTCTATACCTTCTTAGTGGGAAAGGAAAAAGAGAATAGCAATTATTTCAAGGGCAAGCATTCACTGAGCTTCAGGAATGATGGAATGAATGCCCAATAGACACAGATGTAGCTGGAAAATCAGGCAGCCTGATAAATGGAGTATGTCTGATGATACTGGCTGCCTCTGAGCCTTCACAGGTTATATAGAGAAGATAACCCACTTGTCTCTACTGAGAGCTAGAACTCACTCCATGGGGAAGACCCTTCATCATGGCAGCAGGGGCCTTTGCCTCTATGTTGGTTGCCATTTTAATAACCAATATAACCCTTCTCCTTGCTGGGTTCAGCACCTACCAGCAGAAGCTTGTGTAGTAAGGTAGGAGTTGGGCTTTTAGATTTTGGCAAAGGAGACCATCATAAAGTAAGGAAGAGATTATGGGAAGGGACCTCATTATATAATATGCAGCCTCTTTATTTAGCAAATTTTCTTCTTCCTATTCTAATCAAGAAAGGGGAACAGTTAATATCTGTATCGAGATGATATGAACAACTATATGTATTGGCAATTTTGTCTCAAGGCTCTTTCGTCTCTGTTGTAAACCTAAGAGATTTGAGCCTTGAGCTTTGTCTCTGGCTAGTTTCTTTGAGTTGCAAAGATAAGACTTCCTACACTTAGAGATACTGCTAAAGTCTTAATATCAGAGGCCAGGTCCAGTTTGCATGTGTAAGAAACCCTGTTGCCTATACCCACTGGGGAAGAACCTTTGATTTTGTTCTGTGAGGCCAGTGGCACATGAAGGAACGCTAGAGTCTATGGCAAAGCCCTGGTTGAATCTCAATGCAGGCTCCTGATTTTGAAAAATGTCTAAACCTTTACAGTTGAGAAAAATGTAGCTTTAGAAAAGCAGGAAGAGAGGCCTGGAGAGATGGTTCAGGAGGTAAGGGCATCTTGCTGCTCTTTGAGAGGACCCAAGTTTGTTTCCATATACACATCCAGCAGCTCACAACCATGTGTTACTCCAACTCCAAGAGATCCCAGCACCCTCTTCTGGCCTCCATGGGCACTCATGCCTACATAAATGAAAAACCAAATCTTGCTAGAAATGGTGGTGTGTTATGTTTAGCACGAGCACTCAGAAGTCAGAGGCAGGTCAGGACCTGTTCGCTCCCTACAGCCTGCTTTGCATAGTGAGATCCTGCCTCTCAAAATCAGTGGATAGAATCACACAAACCATCTTGGTCTATGGAAAAGATAAGCGAAGGAAAGGAGTGAAGAGAGAAGTCAGTGATAAACACCAGTTGCCAGCACTGAACTGTGTGTTGTGCAAGGGGAGTCCTTAAATCTTGGATGGCTGCTCCTGAAGCTGTGTGCAGCAGTGGGTCTCATGGCATCGGTTAGCCCGTGACTGCCGAGGACTTACACCACATCAGTCTCCAGAAAAATACTTGCCCTTCTTGTTCAGTTCTGTGGAGTGTGTTACAGATGACAGGGTAACAGCACCAGTTCCTTCTTACTATGTTGAGTCTTATATTCTTCCCATTGGCCCTCCAGCAGGGATAAAGAACGATAGAACCTGAAAGATAGCACTCTTGCCTAGCATGGAATCCCTCTTACATGCAGTGACTGCCCAGTGTATGCATTCTGACTCACAGACCTGTGTTCTCCACATTTGTTTTTCTCCAATCTCAGATCTATGTTTCTGGGGAAACTCCTACCTTCCTACTGTTGTAGAATATTATTTTAAGGTATGCTACTTTTGTTTATGTTATTTGTTTAACTCTGTGAAGCTGTGTTACTTTGCTTGTCTGAAATACTTGATGATCTAATAAAGAGCTGAATGACCAATAGCAAGGCAGGAAAAAGGATAGGCAAGGCTGGCAGGCAGAAAGAATATATAGAAGGAGAAATTGAGTGGAAGAAAGAGAAGAAGCCAGAGAAGGAGGAAGACCCCAGAGGCCAGCCACCCAGGTACACATCAAGCCACAGAACAAGAGGAAGGGAATGGGAAAAGCCCAGAGGCAAACGGCAGATGGGATAATTTAAAGTTAAGAAAGCTGGCTAGAAGCAAGCCAAGCTAAGATCGAGCATTTATAATTAAGAATAAGCCTTCGTGTGTGATTTATTTGGGGACTGGGTGATGAGCTCCCCAAAGACCAAAAACCATTCAATAACATCCTATCTTCAAATGAACGCTCAATTCCCAGATGAGCTGTTTAACACAATAACAATAAAATTCTGGTTTGGGGCCAAAAGCCTTTGTGACCCCCTTGCCCCAAGAGCAGTTGAACTTTCCATCTCATAGATTATTAGAAATTGCTCACCAAGCAAGTGCCCTGGTCAAGTAGATCAGTAACCTTGGAATCATTCACTTGCTGCATTTCTCAAAATGACAGCACCAGCCAGAACTTTATGGTGAATAAATTACTCCCAAAAGTTCTTCTGACGTCAGCCCTTTTCACAGCATCTGTGCCATCTACAAGGAAAGATTTTGTTGTTTTTAATCTTGCAGGGTCCCCTCCTGCAGATGTCCTAGAGGATCTTTGGATGCAGTGGTCAGGAGCACAGGAGACCAGGCAGCAGTGGGGGACATGGACAGTTTGACATCCTTAGACAGTGCTTTCCAGATTAGTCTGAAGTTAAAGACTCTACATATTTTTTTGGAAGTATTTGTTTGTCTTTCCTCTGTCCTAATGGTAGCTCTTCAAAAACTTTGAAAGCATTTTCTTTCACTGATATGCAGTGAACACTGATTCAAAGAGAGATTTCGTTTCCTTTTTACTCTCTTCTCTTGCCCCTGCCTTGGTCAATTTAGTCTTTTCCTGTCGCTTTTATTAAAGTTATATCCAAGTTCAGAAGGCTAAGAGAATTTTTCTCTTAAAAGAGAAAGCTTGCCTACCAGCCAGTTTTATATTTTCCCGGAGCACTCAAGAGTCTAATCTTTTTTCCCCGTTTAAAATGAGAAAGAGTTTAGTAAGAAATCGACTCGATGTTTGAGCAAAAGCTTCGGGAAGCCCTAATCTCGGTGACAGTTTAACAAACCAATCTGCTCCCTGGCTTTGTACATATGCAACAGGGTCGGTCCTTCCTTGCTGGCCTTCGGGAAGCAGAACCTCTGCAGCAGCCTGTGCAGGCTCTCTCTCTGTTTGCCCTCAGTTTGTGTTCCTGCGCAAAGAGCATCTTGGGTCCTTAAAATATATTCCCTGCCTCTTTGGAAGTAGAACTAGAGGACGAAATTGGGTGTTGATTGCCTTTGAATAGTTGCTCTAGCTTTATAATCAGTGCGACTCCCAAATTGATAATAATTATGGAAATTCCTTAAAATGTGTAGTTTTAAGAAAGAACAGCTCATTAATTTTTAAATTATATATTTTTAAATGGAAACAAATGCCATGCGTTTTTGTTGGCTCCATAGAGATCTTGCTTTAGGGAAAGTAGTACAGCGATGGTCTATACAATTTGGTTACTGATAGCTACCCACACTGTGGGCCTGAGACTTAAGACACCCTAAATGTCTAGAAAGCATTTCAGTTGACCCAATTCTCTGTCTTTAAACATGAGATGGCTGACAGTTTGCATTTCCAGTAAGTTCTCAGGTAAGAATATAGCCTCTGTTCTGGGTACCCCAAGAATGGCAGATCCATATCATTGCTATTCCCACTGAGAGGAAGGAAAAGACTAGAATGCTTATGCGTATTTGTAATTTAACTCGGGTGTTGTGGTTATTTAATATCCAACTAAACAAAGTTTAATAGGGAAAGTTAAATAACCTGGTGTATTTGAAGATCCATCATTAGTAAGATATTGAGGCTGATGTTTATCTTGAATCTGGTCCGTCTCTTGCATTCCATTATGTTTTTATCTGCAACCAATTGTTTATAAAATAAAAACTGAAGCTAAATGATAAAAGCTACAGGAAAAAATTTAATTGTCTTGTACTTAACTGAATTTATAGCAATTTGTGAAGTTTTTCTTTTTTAAAACCTATGAAAGTTGGGCTAATAAACTGTACTTTATAAGGCAGTTGGGAGAGGGCTAAATGAAGAGTTTATATATAAAATGACTAACAGCAACTAATCATTAGCAGATGATCAAGAAATATTAAATTTTCACTTTCAGTTTTTTACATTTTAACACCTTTAATTATTTCTGGGCATTAAAAAGCAGATTTTGTTTTTCTATGCTGCAAAGTCAGAGAAATAGAAATACAGAATGTATTTTTTTATTTTGTTCAAGTCATGAATGTATTTTATTTTATTTTTTTATTATTATTATGAACAAAGAAGTCACACTTTCTATCCTGTATATCCTTATTCAAGGTCCTTTCCCCCTCCCAACACAACAGGTCATTCTCTCTTCTCCACAACTCCCCATCCCCCCCCCCCAAATACAGAATGTATTAAATGTGGGATTCTCCCATTCGATGATAGAAGAATTGGAATTAGGAATTTAACTTTTTTACAAAATAAAAAAATAAGGTCAAAAAACAATTATTTCCAATACAAACTGTGCATGCTATTTAGATGATTATTATAAACTCAATTTCTTCTTCCTCCTCTTCCTCTTCTTCTGACAAGATCATACATGTTGCTCAGGCTAGCTTCAAAGTTTCTGAGCTAAAGAGATACTCTTGCTTCAGTTTCCCCAAGTAGCTGGGATTACAGGTGCATTCTACCATGTGTGGCTACTCAAATCAACACTTTTCTCAAATCCATGTCATATCAATAAGAAAATAAGCTGCATGTTAGGTACTGTACTAAACACTTCATGTGTTTTGGGCATAATTATGAGTATTTATGACTATTTGCTCACTGCTATCTCTTTGTACCTATATTAAGAGCTTCATATGAGCAAGGGCTTCATTTTTCATACTGTTTAATGTGTACATGACCACTTGGCATGTAGCAGGTATGCAAAATGTGTTGGATAAGAGACATTCACACATCTGGGAAGGAAACCTTTAGGAGTTAGATAATTTCTCAAATCCATTTGGCTAGTATTATCTGGGTGCTTAGACTTAAGTTATCTGTCCTCTGAAGCCCTAATATGCACTGTATACTTTCCTAAACTCTTTAGAAAGTATCTGGATTGTGACAATGATCTTTGCTAACTTTCAAATGGTAAGAACAGTGACATTATACCAGAATGTACTTGGTAAAAAAGATGGTTGTGTGATTAAAGAGAAGAGGTGTATGCAGGGGACATAATCCAGTGAATAAAGGTTCTTGTATCCTAATCTAAGGGTATGAGTTTAATTCCCAGAACAAGCCCATGGCAGAAGAAGAGAATTGATGCCTGTGAGTTGTTCTCTGATTTCCATATATGCTCTGTGTCATTTGTGCACAGGGGGTGGGGGGAGAGGAAGAAGAGGAGGAGGAGGAGAAATAAAAAAATGTATTTTAAAAGTAAAGTTAAAGTTTAGATTGGAGAAACAAGTCAAAGCTGGAAGGCTGGAGCCAGGCATTCTGTGCAGCTGAGTCTAATCTTCATGCAGAAAGTGCTGTATGGACCCCTCCAAAGACTCAAGGGCTCACATTCCGAGCTTGGTTGACTCCAACCTTCCTCTATCAGTAAGTTTATGGGAACCGAGTAATCCTGATCCTTCATACCACTTCTTCATGGTCTGGATACACAATAAAAACAGTAATTCAAAGCCACATTGTTACCCAAACACTTTTTATATTTTCACCGGTGTTTAAGCTCTGTATCATTCATCAAATAAAAATATCTTACAATACAAAATTTCTTGTGCCAGAATTCCTAGAAATGTACATGTTTCCTATAACAGAGTCACCTCCATGTTTTTTCTCCTTGGCTTCATGGACAGTCATCAATCTATCCCTACCTGCTTTTTGGAGAAGGCTTTTGATTTTGGTGATTACCAGATGTTAAATAAATGCTGTGTATGTCTCCTTGTTAATGTGCAGATAAATTATTTCTAATATCTTAACTTCAGATTAGGAGGGTTTGTTTACCTGTTGATGTCTAGTGAATTTTTAAATCCAACAGTCCTCTTTTCTTCCATAATACTGGAACTCTGGATTCATATCCCAGTATGTCTTATAGCCAATGGTGATGATGTGACTCCATTTTGCCCAAAGGTACCTGAGGAACATGCCACTTCCAAATAGGCTCACTGGAGGAATTTGCATGACTTCTTCCCCACCTTCACAGTTTCTCTGCCCCTACCACTTCCATGTGGGGTGTGGTAGCTGTCGTCTCAAAGCCTGGACAGAGGCTTTGTATATGATAGAACAGGCCAGAAGGAAGACAGGGTTTTTGGTGCAGCGTAACCTGCCCTGTACACTTAACATAAGAGAGAAATAAACTTCTATTTCATACAAGCAACTGTTTAACTTATGCTTCCATTTTACAAAGCTAAGATGATTTGACACACTGTGAATCTTCTATACTACTTAACATTCCTTTTGTTAATTTTAAAACCATATTTTATTGTATTGTAGCAATACAATTCGCATATTAGATAACACTGTAATAGAATGATTTGGTGTCTTTTTTTTTTAACAGCAGAAAGAGAAACATACCAAGTCACAGGACCCCTCCCCCAAACAGGTTTTTAAAAAAATCACTTATGATAAGTGGGTCAGTCAATGTGACAAATGTACTCAGTGTGTCTAGTTCCTCATGCACTGATGGTCACTGAAAATCAGAGGTAAGCACTACTGTAAAATCACCACTGCAGAGGAATAAATCATGGGGGATTCTTTTGTAATGCAAAACAATTCTTTCTATGTTAATAAACAGGAAGTTGAATTCACAGATTCATCACCAAAAAAAAAAAAAAAAAAAAAGAAAGAAATGAAAAGAAAGGTATGATGAAGTTGAAAAAACTGAGATATCTGGAAGCTTATTACATCCTCTTTTATGGCCATTACCCCCTCTGCCTACACTCTGTGTCCCCTCTTCGCCTCCTCTTACCCTCTCTTCATCTCCTTCCTAAGTGTGTGGACGTTAGCCAGGTCTAACACTGCTTACACATAGGCATTATTGGCTGGGCTGTGCATATAAGAAAGGACATGAAGTCTTTCTTTTTCTGAGTTTAGGTTACATCAGTTAATATTGTATTGTCTGGATCCATCTACAAGTTTCACAGTTTCAGTTTTCTTTAGAGCGGAATGAGGTATCTTTTCCAAAAACTTCAAATTGAGAAAAACCATAATATGCCAAAATCTTTAGCTGTGAGGAAATTTACAAGAGAAAATAGTTTGTATCACTCCTTCAAATCAAACAAATAAGGCTGGAAAACTTTAAAATCTGAACAGTTGGTTTAGATGCCTTCCCTTAAAAATTATTATACTCCAAGAATCCTCATTGAGTGCATAATGATCATTGGGGATAGCCATCTAAATCATTTTTAGAAGAGATCACTCTCAGACAAATTAAGAATTAAAACAGAGTTATAGTGGTGTCTTAGCACTGCAAAAATGTGCACAGATAACATTTCTATGATACATATTTTTCCTTGATTCCTCCAAGAGCACTGAACATCTGTTACTGGAAAGTATGTTAGGAAGCTGATTCTTTTATAACTTCCACCGAGTATATAAGAGACAGTGGAGGTAGAGTTCTTGGACAGGATTACACTACCTTTATCAAGTGAGCAAGTGTCTATGGCTTGCACCCTCTTTGGGATGGTCTTTGATTCCCTGTCCTCATGCACAGAGCTCTTTAGAAGAACCAGTTCCTCTCCTCCTGTCTCTGTCCAGGGTACTTAAATGAAATTATTCTAAATACTAAAATCAGAGCTTTTCCTCACTCCCTTTTAGAGAAACTGAAGATACCTTACATAATAATTCAGGTATGTCTTTCATTTTGAACAACGGTCTGAATTCCTGGATGGTAATTGATAAGGAGACATATTTATGTTTTCCTATGAAGGCCTCATTAGAAAGATTGCAGACAACATTGAGAAGGGCACTGTGATGTTTGTTCATGGTATAGAAATGACATGTTCAAACATGATATCTATATAGACTATAAACTTGAACACATGTTCAGTGCAAAATGTCTGCAAATCTTTATCCTTAAAAAGTACTCTTCTACTTAGAAACATACACCTCAAATCAGAAAGGCTCAGCCTTTCAGAGACAGTCCACTTCAAGTGATGGTCAACCTCTTTCTGACATGTAACTTAGTCTAGCTCCTATGTGTTTCATCAGTCAGTCTTTCAGGAGGACCATTTGACTCTGTATGTCCACCTTCCCTTGGAAAATAGAGGAAACATCAGCTCCTTTCACCAGACCATCAACAGTAAGCATTGCAATTGCCTTGTTTGAAACTGCATCATCTGTTCAAATGATATAAAGAACAAAGGATCTTCCACTTTCCTTTCTTGCCCCTCCATCTTCTCTCTTTCCAGATGCTGAGATCAAACCCAGGCCTTGCAAAACCCAAGCAAAGCACTAACTTCTGAGCTTTCTATAAAATAGAAGTCCTAATTCATAACTTGATGCTACAACAGCATAGAACTGTGGTTGGTATTAGCTCTTTGGGAAATGGCATTGAGGAATTTTATTTAATTTAAATTTATTTAATTTTAAACATTTTATTTAATTATTATAGTAATAACTATTTAAGGCTGCATTTCTTGAAGTGTGGGTTGAGGAAAACAACTTTTATAATACAGAGCTATTTACCATTTTTCCTTGTGGATAATTGCACTCATCATATCAAAGCAATGGTGAGTAAACATGCTGGGGGTTAGCAGGAGCAGAGTAGCTTCATCAACTGTGCAGGTCTTTCTGTGATTCCCTACTTTACAGTAAGAAGTAATACTATTCACTATGCTAAAGACATGGTGGGTTTTCGGCCCAAGTATTTGACTCTGCCAATTTGTTTTTTAAATGAAGAAAACAGGTCTCTTAAATTCAAAGAACTGACCATAATTGTTTATCAATAACAATATTAAAGATTTCAATGAAAATTAGAGGGTGTTTGGAGAAAGCTGGGGATGAGTGGGAGGAAGGAAGGAAGGGGAAATGTGATTGGTGTGTAAAAAAAAGAACTTTAATAAAAAAAGAAAAATATAATTCTAGAAAACTTCTCAGTGTGTGCTTACTGGTAAAGCTGGTGAAGATATTTGATATGTGACTTTATTATATTTTTACATTGAGCAACAAAATATGTCAATATTAGAAGGTTGCATAACCAAATTAGTCAAAGTTTTTTAAATAATCATTGTATAAGTGTACAAGATTATGCATCGATGAAAATATAAACTCATGTGTGAATTTTAACAACCATATTAGAGAAGTTTCTTAATGGGATTCTAGATATCAGGTCCTAGCTAACTTTTGAAGAACGTATTTTTTAGTGCTGGAGAGATGACTCAGCAGTTAAGCACACTCCCTGCTCTTGCAGAGACCCCAGTTTGATTCCTAGCATCCCTGTGGAAGCTGACAACTGCCTAAAATATAACTTTCAATGGACCCAATGTCCTCTTCTAATTTCTTCAAGTGCTAGTTGCCCATTCTATACACACCTATGCAGATACTACACATACACATCAAACAAAGACAAATTAGTCTTAAAAACAATCTTTAATTTTGGTGTATTAGTTAAGAGGAATGCACACTTGTCTGCAAAAGTATTAAATTTGATATTTATACCTAATTATATAACTGTGTGATCTAGAATTTCTCTACCTGTAACCCAACAACATTTTATAGCAGAATGAATATTGAAGAGGTAAAAGCATCTAAAAATTTTCTATTATGCCAGACATTAAAGACAAAGACAAATATTAAAAGTATCACTTCCATTTTTTTTGTTTCATGTAAAATTAATTTTCTATAAAACATTACTTGCTGCATAACCCGTTTGCCATTAGTGTTTTAGATGAACGAACGTGTTCCTATACATATGTTTTACCTCTGAATATGGCAAAATATTGATAAATATGATGAAAATAATCCAAATTGCTAGGTTGGTTTTAAGAGCTAAAGGGGACTTAAAGATGCAAATGTGCCTGAGTGCTGAGGAGTGCTGCTCTACGAAATGTCATGCTTTTTGGCACTGGTTAGATATTAGTGGAATGGTAGACATTGGGGCTGGAAACTGTTTCACAGTCAACAATAGATAAAGGGTTTCCATGGTGGTGAGAATGGAGATTGAAGTGGATTTCCAGCTCTGGAAGAACATATGGGCTTCCTGGTCTGCTTAGGAGGCCATTAAATGACAGCTATGTGAGAGCCCAGCAGCTCTCAACAATCTGAGGTACTGTGTGTCAGGAGGCTCCTCAGTAAAGGCCAAGACCACTACCCTGTGGTAATGTCAGGAGACTCAGTCCAAATGGGCCTCTTAGCCACCCAGACAGAGCAAGACCTCTCAGGAATAGCTGCTCTTACTACAGATTTTAGAAACCATAAGTAGAATGCTTGCTTACAAGTAGATCAGGACAATGGTCTCTCAGGCTGCTGTCTTCTCTGGCCACTGTCCTCCCTGGCTCCCTCCTCCCATCTCTTACATTGTATTGTGTTTGGTTCCTTTGGATTGTTGCAGCAGAGATGACCAGGACCAGGGAAATGGTGTCCTGACCAAGATCTTAGCGACTACACTCATCTGTACTCTTATGTATTAATTATGCAGATTTGAAATAAAACTCAGAGAGCTTTATTTCCATGAGTAGCAGATAGACTGTTACCTGAGTTGTATTTTTAGTTTGTGTGTATATTGCTTTAGTGTATGTAAACTCCCTACATATGACCAATTCCTGAAACTTCTGTCTTTTGAATAAAAACAGAACTTTAAGCTCTGGAAAAGGACTACTGACTTTGAAAGACTTCAAGTGTTTTTATCTGGTTTCTTCCTTGACTTTGATTTCAAGCATCTTATAGAGTTTAGGATAAATAATTGTTTAGATGTGTCAACATTCATAAGTAGAATGTGTGAATATTTCATAACTTGTCTGGGTAATCACCAAGACATTCTCCATCTCTAAGGCAGAAATCTTGAAAGACAGCGCTGCTTTCCTGGGAGTGACCACCTTTCCTGGGTAATTAACATGGATCCAGCACTGGGTACTTTGTGATGGCAATTCTTTGAAAACAGTGTGACTGCTTTTACAGATAAAGGAACTGAGACTTAGAATACATAAATTGAAGTCACCCTGCCCATCCTTTGTCATTGCCACATCTGCTTTAATCCACTTCCACACTTTCACTATACACAAGTCTGTGCTTTCCCCACTTTGTCTCTTAGCATATGAACTTCTGCTAACATAGCAGGTTGGTGAGGACAAAGAGCTTGGAGCACCGGCCCTTCCACACTCAGTCAGAGTGTAGGGAAGCCAAGATCCACTGTCATAAACATCAGTTAAGATGCTTAGACCAAGCTCATCGATACCACTAAGCACCTTTTTAGAGATGCAGATTATGGTCCCTTTTCTGGAGTCCATTTACAGAATAAGATCTAATACACGTGACACCTAGATTTAATACATCCTTTTTATAATTCTAGTGCACATTAATGTCTGAGAGCCATTCCTGTAGGTGAAGGGATATAACAGGTCAATTAAAAATAAAAATAAAAACAAAGTGGTTGATTCAGCATGGAGCTTAATAAAACCATTTGTTTAATTTGCTGTGTGATTAGGTTTATACAATATCCCATTCTTCCCAGGATAAAAAAATCCATGTCAAAATCTTCTAGTGTGTTAGATTCCATCTTGAAAAAGAAATTTCAAAGCAGTTAACAACTTCAATCAATCTGACCTTAAATAAATACTTTTATAATCAATTAGAAAAATCTGTAGGGAAGAGTCAGTTGGTGACATGAGCATGTTCACCTAGAGGAACCAGACACAAAAGTTTCAGTGAACAAGATCTGTACTCTCCGTGGGAACAAACATGGGCTGGGAGGTGTGGTGTGAGTACCAACTTCTTTCCCAGAAGCTCCAGGAGGCTTGAGTTGAACTAATGGGAAGAAAATCGAACCCTAGTAACCGAGGAAGACTTTAAGTCATTTCCTGAGAATCTGCATGATTTCAGCTCTAAAATCAAATGCCCTGGCATGAGATATTAAGCAACATCTTGTTGTTTCTGTACAAATTAATGAACCACACTGAGAGAACACTCTGTTATTTTGGATTTAAAAGTAACTTCACTTTTCAAGATCAGTCTGCAAATGCTTCTCAGTAACTGCTGCCCCCAAATTTAGCAAAATGTATAGGTTCCTAAATTATTTCTTCACTCACACTATTTTTTCTAAGTACTACCTTCTCTATTGCCTGTTATTGAGTTTTTTTAAAAGCTAAAAATATTTTTCTTCCCTTCTAACTAAATCTTGTATATTTATAGCTATATATCTACAAGGTTCTCTGAAAGCTTAATATAAATTTCAATATGAGACCTATCTAGTATTAAGATGAAAAATCCTCAGAAATCTTCACATATATCACATAGAGACATCTGTATATTATAAACAGGAATTTATTAAATATATTCTTTTAATTCTTTAGTTACCCTTATAGAAAATCAAGAATTACCATATTGCTAGATTTATATTATTTTTTCTTCCTCTGACATTATTGTCTTGCTCCTCAGTGGATGAGAGGACACATTAATAACATGGAAAATTTAGCAATAAAAGCCCAAATTCAATTTGGATTGAGGAACAAAGATAGAAAATTGAATCAAATATTTAACCCCTCTACACAATGTAAACTCTTCATTACATGGTGTGGCAGGTCCACAGTATCACTTCATGGCTGTCTCTACAATGAATCCTACCAGATTGTTATATATTATCATTTATCTTCTTTACAGGAAGAAAATCTCCTATTACAGTGTCATCATTTCAATAAACCACTCATTTCAAAGCAAATTATTTCTTTCACTCGTTCATTGTGCATAGAATTTTATCCTATTTATTTCTTGTTTTGCTTAATGTATACTGATCCCTGTCTCTTAGTGTATATTTCTTCAAAATGTCTGGTCAAAATAAAGCAAAAGCTAGATGCAATTAAGCTGTGTAGGTGTCACTGTCCTACCTGTCACTGGTAGCTTCCAATGGCAAATAGTAAAAGCTCGAAGTCAAACCACTAAAGTAAAAGAAAACAAACGTCCAAAGAATGGATTTTTTTTTTTAACATAGAAACAAAAGGCTCAGTTGGACATCAACAACAAGAATGAAGATGCCAATCCGTGGGCATATCATATATTGCATATACATGTATCCAGGGTTACAACATCATACAATCTCTTTCTGTATATTTACATGCACTAATATGTAGATTGGGGTGGGGAGCATAGAATGAGAAAGCCTGTAGTTTGTTCTTTGCTGGAGTGCTTCTGCTTGGGTGGATGCCAGGACAACTTTCAAAATATTTCAAAACAGCTGCCAGCATGTAAAGATTTTAACTGACAGAACAGAGTAATGAATCTGCATTACTAATGAGAGAATAAACGTATATTTTGCTTAAGGTCCTTAGTGAACATGAAGATAAGCAGATCCAATAAGGACTTTGTTTCTTGTGCATGCAAACCCACCTTCTGAAATAATATATGTAAAGATAAAGATAAAATACAGAAATAGACTTAGCATTAGTCTCAAGGTAAGCTTTTTCACAAATCACCTTTGAGTATTTCTGTGCCTTTCTTGTTTCATCAAACAGTTTCTGGAGAGCATGAGTCATATTAATTCTAAATATGAGCAACTGAAAACTTGGCAATTTGAGGTTGAATGTGCTGGCTTAGCTACTTTAACAGTGTAGCATTTAATTGAAGAGGCCCAGGGTGGGATGTTTTATAAACACAAGACAACAGACATCACACATCCTTTTCTTTGGGCATAGTTTGGCCCACATGGGCTTCCAAGAAAAAATATGCTCTCAGAAAGAAGAGGAAAACAAGGTTACACATGGCAGACTGACTCTTCTGGGGCTGACAAGACAACACTAACCTCATCTAGTTGGTGCTGAAAAAATTAAAACAGTGATACCTTTTGTCCAAAAATACATAACTCGTTGTTGATTGTGCAGAAAGACATTAAAAGAAAAAAATAATTTTAAAAACAAGTCTATGTATGTATGTATGTGTATATGTATGTGTGTATGTATGTATGAGTGTATTTGCCAGAGAGCCCGCTCTCCCATATATGGGGACTGCTTCAGCATCAGGTGGATACAGCTGGAATCATTACATGACACTACTGTTACTCCCAACCCCAGATCTGAGCCACTCAATGAAGTCTCCCTTACCTGGTTTGCTTGGCTACAGGTGGCTGTGGCTGCACCAGTGCCTCAATGGACCAACTATGCAGACAGGTGTTGTTTTAGACAAAGCCACTGCCTGCTGAGGAATTTAGTTTGAACCTCACTCCTTGGTCCTTCGCTGAGTTTCCTTTGGTTACAACACTGCTGGCCTTAACCAAGAAGCCATGCCCTAAAGGTACCCCGGATATCAAGAAGTCTCTCTCTCTCTCTCTCTCTCTCTCTCTCTCTCTCTCTCTCTCTCTCTCTCTCTCTCTCTCTCCTCTCTCTCTCTCTCTCTGCAGATCTCCACAGGACAACAAGGTAAGGCGGTGTAAGCCTTGGGCTGAAGGTGAGTGGAAGTCCCACTGTGGGGGTCCTTAAAGGCAGCTCTTCACAGTTCCACAACAACCCCATACTCCCTCAGCCCGGGTCTCAACGTTTGGGTATTGAGTTTGATTGGTAGTTCTGCTAGAAAATGACCCAGAAGTGGGAAGTCAGGACCTTGCTTAGGACTTCAGCTAACTCACGGGGCTCGCTCGCATAAGCCACCACGGATGCTCATTACGATTCTTTATACGTGCAACATGTGGGGGACGAAGCAGTTTCATATCTCCTGGTATTATCTGCCGTCCAAAGCATTTTCTTTGAGTGGAAAATGGAAACGCAGCTGCGCCGTGGGCTCGGCCAGCAAGAGAGCCAAGACTCTCCGCTCTGTCTCCCTGTGACTGCTGGGCGCAGAGGCTCCTCCCGTAAGCCACTTGGGTTGGGGACGCCCAGAGGTTGCCCTGGCAGGAGCAGAATGGGGCCTGGGCGAAGACTAGCCTTTGTCCAGCTTCTCTGGTTTCCAGAACCATCAGGGTGGAAGGGATAGCATGGGTCTGCTGCGGGGCGGGCTTTTGGCTCCTAAACCGCGGAAATGTCCTGCTGGGGTGCCTCTGTCACATTCTGTCTTAGCAACTTCAGGTCAATGGGTCCAACCTCGCTGGGTCCCGTGGCGGCCCACTGCGTCCCCAGGCTCAAAGGGTTAAGCAGGTGGCCGGCCAGGAGAAGCGCGATTGGCCCTGGGTCAGGGCGGCGTGGCCATCACAATTACTTGGGTTTGAGTGAAGGTTGCGATGACTGCTAGTCCCTCAGAATGCAGTGCCCAGCTGTGTGCGGGATGGGCTGTGCGGAATGGGAAGGAGAGTACCAGGAGGGGAAACAACCACCACCATCACCGCCACCATCACCACCACCAATAGCAGCAGTAACCACCAGCGCCACCGCAGCAGCCAGCGAAGCTGGGCAAGGGGTTTGCGGGACACTAAGCGGAGCCAGAGCCAGAGTCTCTCAAAGGCTGTGCCCGCCCTCATCTCACAACTCGGCTCCGGTTTACCAGCCAAAAAAAGTGGGCAATCTGGATCCTGGGCAGGGGTGGGAAAAACCTTCAGCTCCCACGGCCCCCACGCCAGCTCAGTGAAACCCCAGCAAACCTCACTAAAAAGACGCACTCAAACACAAGGATCCCTCTTCACCCCCTAACGAAAGGCGGATGTAACAATGTGAAGTAACTGGAAGGCGCAAGGAAATAAATGCACGTGTTTTCTCTTTTTGTTTCCTTGGTGATTGGAATTTGCAGAGTTCATTTCAATTATGACTAATAATTTATTCGTTTCCTCGGTCAAAGAGGGCGTCAAGAGGTGGATCACTACTGCAAACTGGGATCTAGCTGGACAGATACAGTCCACCTCACAAGTTTCCCAACACCAACTCTTCCGCTCTCTCACCAGGAGCGGGAAGAGCCCTTTCTTATAGCGGTCCAAACTCTCCATTGTACAAAAGCGTCCCCCCCACCCCGCGCCTTTGCAAATAACCTCTGCTAGATAAGTATCAAGTTCTAGAGCCCAACTTGCTTTTGGCCACACTCGCACTGCTTAGCGTGGAAAAGAGGGTCAATAGCGGGATCCGGGCTGAAATGGGAGGCTCTGCGCCCTATTCCTACACCCTCGGACTGAGATCCCGGTTTCAGGCAGCAGCGGAAGGCTGGAGCTTGCCTAGATGGTGGTTATTTCTCCAGAGAAAGAAGGAGAGAGAGTGCACTACAGTCTTGCACTTTGGTTCGGAAGTGCGCTGTGTGTGTGTGTGTGTGTGTGCGTGTGCGTGTGCGTGTGCGTGTGCGTGTGTGTGTGTGTGTGTGTGTGTGTGTGTGTGTGTGCAGAAGAGGGAGGAAAAGAAATGCACCCTCCACTGCCCGTTATTCCCTTGCACCGGCCAAGTCCTCGCCAAGCCTCCCGGTGCATCCTTCCTCCTCCACCCCCTCCCCTTCTTCCCTCAGCTGGGCTAGCGCGGCGCTGCTGGAGCAGCCAGTGAGAGCAACATCCTGGAAAGAGGGGGGAGCAACAGTGCCCCCCAAAAGGGAGAAAAGGCCCCACCCTGACACGTTTTGCTGTTTGCAAGTCCCTCGCATACCCCCCGCACCTCCTCCTCGCTCCCCCTCCACCTCAGCCCGCTGCGCGCACATCAAAGCGCCTCTCCGCCGCTCACAGTGGCCGCGGCTCACTAATGGGATTGCAGGCTGGTGCCTGGCTCCGCTGCTGCCGCCGCCGCTCACGCCGCTGCTGCCGCCGCCGCCGGAACCCGAGTCCGAGCCCCCTCCAGCCTGAGCCCAGAGCAGCCGCGCCTGGGGCTCCGAGCCGCGGCGATGATCCGAATCTTTCCGGATTTCAGCGTGCAGGTGACGGCCGCGGCGGCCGGCGGGGCAGCCGCTGGGGTACCGGCCGGTGCGGGCATGGGGAGGGCCGGCGCCGCGGCCAACGGCACCCCGCAGAACGTCCAGGGCATCACCTCCTACCAGCAGCGGTGAGTAGTCCCGCCGGAGCTGGGATAGTGCCCTCGCCCCGGGCCCTGGGGTGGGACTCACTTTGCTCTTGTTTTGTGCCTGAGAACACACATGCATACCGTTAGGGCTCACTTTGCCTGTCCCTGTGCTGTAGAAGATGGAAAGGGGGAAATTACACAATCCGAACTGAAAAGCACTCTAGTGCACTGGCGAAGTGAAGTCATCCTTTGCCCTCTGCCAGGCCCTGAACATAGAGCCTCAACCCAGAGTAGCCTGAGAGTTCCAGTGAAGTCTGAGACGCGGCACTGAATGCTTTTGCAAAGTTTGGGCTCCTTCCCCTTCCAGCAAAATGTTCTCAATGTCTCTGCCGGTGTGAATCCGCGCTGACGGACAGCCAGGGGAGCAATTGATCATCGGAGGCTGACTGATTTGTTTCCAAATAGGTTAGAAACGATTTTCATGTGCAGCGGTAGACTTGCAATTCTACCTCAAAGTGTGATCATGTCACCTGTTACTACAGGGAAATACAACGTGAAATCCGAATCTCTTAGGCGCTGTTAAGTATTCATCTTAAACGCATTATAATGCAAATGGTGAGATCCCGAGATACAAGTTAAGAAGCAAATTTTACAAAAGTTAGGCTTGGTGATGAGAAGGAGGTGTTAAGGTAGAATTTACTTGCATTTTTAAACTAAAGACATTATCTAGATTAAAAATAATTGTCATGGAAACACTGAACACCCTTTGATTCAGTTAGGAAATAAAGAGAAATTAATTTACCACCAACAGCTCTCTAATCCTAAAGTTTTTCCTTAAGGATAACTTTCGATGTTCCAAGATTTTATTGAAAATGTGATCTACAAAAACGCTATGAGAAAAACCAACAATGTAATAAAAAAGGTAAACTCTCCATTCATGGGGCTCAATTTTATGGTAGATGGGAGGGGGAAAGAGCACATGAGAGTGTGAAATTAAATATTTGTGTTTCCCAGATTGTACACGATTAAACATCTGAGAGATTTGCCAATGGCATTTAACTTAAATATACACAATGCATAATTCAAGTTCCCATTTTACCTTATATTTGAAACTTCATTGATTTGAGAATCTTTGGTTTGAAACAACAGTATTTAAACTGCAAAGGTTACAGTAATCTGTCATTGCTATATTTTGTACCTTCTAACCAATGGCCCAGTGACCAGATTTTGCCTAACACTGGATATTCCAAGTTTCTATAATTGCAAATATTCTGTAGAAGACTTCATTACATGCTCTGCTTATTGTCAAAAGTTTAAAAAAGAAGTCATTGAAAATAACTCAGAGATTTTTTTTTGCTTAAATTATTTTAGACTTGTTTTTCTTCAGCGATTACAAGGACCTTTAATAAAAATAGATCTGCATCTTCTAGATGTAGATCACCAGTAAAGAATCCAATTTTCCCTTTTCATGGTTCAGGTATGTTTTTTTTTTTTTGTCATTTATAAAACATTTAAATAACAATGGAATCTGGCGGTCACTTTAACTAGGAAGTGTAGGCAATAGTGACAATAGTGTGGTTTGTGAAGAGATTCAAGGGTCAGAAATGTCACATGGCCTTTGGACAATTCCAGGGACCTCCAGAAACTGGAGCTGACCTCTAAGATGTAAATTGAGCATAAGAGGCTGTCAGGAAGGCTTTGGGGTCTTTCTCCCCCTCAGCATTGGCATTGTCCTCTAGAAAAAAAAGATGATCTTGGGGTTCCTCCAAGTCAGGAGCATGCAAGGGCACCCCCCCCAAGTGCCTGCCCCAGCACTTCCTTTGGGAACTTGTTAAAGCTCAGTCTCAGTCTCACTGCACTTCTAAAGACAAGGGCGTTAGAAAAGAATTCTGAACTTTCTCAGTTGGAGTGCATTATTCCTGCCTTCGACTATTTACATCTTCCCTTACAGAAGGTGACATGGTAGTACTGACAGTGATGTTTCCTTTGGTTTTGTTACTCAGATCTCATGACACCTGTTACTGTCTTTAATTTTAGTTAATTTGGGGGCAGAAGAGTTGGGCAAGAAGATTATTAGCAGGTGTTGGAGGTAAGGTTTAAATCAAGAGTCTCCTCTGACAGTTCCCCAGTATAGGCTACAGGGCTCTGAGAGGTAGACAAATTTCTACCCGGAGACCTGGAGGTTTTTTACTAAAGTGAATTGTGACACACCATTAAAAAATCTTAAAGTATTTTCGGGAAGTCTGATGGTGGTGGCGGCAGGAGTGGGTTTTCAAGCAGTGCTTTGCCTGTCGAGAGAACACAAAGTTCACTTATTTGTCACCTCTGGGCAGAATTGCCCTAGACTGTCTGTCCTGGAACCAGAACCTGTAACTAGCTAACTCTTTTTCTTATTTAGCCTTCATTTGTTTTGTAGGCAACATACTTCAGTAATCCAGTTCATTTCCCAACTGGTCTCTATTCCTCCTACCTGTAGAGTATTCTAAGGACTATTCAAAAGAGTATTCGACATCAGCCATCATGATGTTTCCCCTCTACCGCCATACACTTATGTATCCAGTGGAGGCTGTGAGTCCCTTCCCTACTGTACGGGAAGGGTGACTCAGAAGGGGACACCTATTGAGCAGGACCCTGGCCCCAACTTTAAAACAGAAGGGAAGGCCGCACTAAGAATCATGGTTCCCATCAGACTCTCTCATTTGTTCAATGTGTCTTGCATGCCTAATGCAGAACTGGCCCCAGTCTGCAAAAAGATCTGCCCTCCTTCTGCAGAGAGGCACATTGGACACAAGCTCTGCCCAGGGTCTTTCCAGGTTATAGGATTCCAGTTGGCTCTGCACGGAGTCGCCATTTCTTTAGGCCTTGCTGGGCACTTTATTAGGGAGGTGACTGGAATAGATTCCAGAGGCCAGCAATCCAGTCCTAGATACCGGGACCGACTCTGCAATGGCATTTGTATGCAACTTCATCGCAAGGCATGGGGATTGGCCTGTGAGCCCTGGGGTCAGCATATCTGTATCTGTAAGAGTGTGGAGAAATGCAGACGTTCCAGCTCTGACTCCTGGCTGAGGGCGCCAGAGTCACAAGGTGCAAGTCCTTCATCCTTGCTCAGAGGCACAGGGCTGTTGGGCCTGCTGGCCTTGGCCAGCTCAAGGCTCATCACCTCATGCTTTTTATTTCCACTGCCCCGAAGATGGTCCAGCCCACTCTCTTGGTATTCTAATCCCCACTCTCTTTTCTGCAGGCTGCAATACTCTAGAGAAGGGAAGTGTTTGAAACTGCAACTGAGTGGCGTTGTTGCGCCAGCAGCCAAGCTTCCCAGTCCCCAAATGAGAGAGAGGGAGGGAGAGAGAGGGACGCACGGAGGAAGGGAGGAAGGAAGGGGGGGGTAAAAAGGGAAAGGGGGGGAGGGAGAAGAGAGACAGTACAGAGACAGTACAGAGACAAGGAAAAGAAGGAGGGAGGGAGAGAGAGAGAGAGAGAGAGAGAGAGAGAGAGAGAGAGAGAGAGAGAGAGAGAGAGAGAGAGAGAGGAGGGGGAGGGGACGGGAAAGGGGGTGTGTATCTGCTTGCAGGCGGAGAGAGAGCTGTGGAGCAAAGCTGCTGGAAAATGCCCAGAAACACTTTCCGAGTGGTCAATCTGGGAAGCCCCTGCGTGTCCTCCCCCTTCGGGTCCCTCCACTCTTAGGCCCCTCGGCCCCCCCCATCCCGCTTGCCCGGAGGGTGTGCTCCCCACCTGCCCGCCGCCCGACCCCGGTGGCTGCGGCGAGGGCGCTTGCGGCCGCGCGCCGGCCCGATCACCCGGAGGCCCTGGCCGGGTTGCCCGCGGGACCGCGCGGCCGCCTCCCCCGCCGCCCGCCCCTCCTCCGCCGCCGCCCGCGCCGGCCGCCTGTCTCCACGCCGGGCATGTCTCGGGAGCCGGGGCGGCCCGGGCCGCGGGCGCTGTGCAGCGCATGGACGGCGGCGGTGGCGGGCGAGCAAGGGGAGGATCAGGCTCGGGCGGCCGAGGAGGCGGCGACCTGCGGCGGGGAGCACTCCGGGCGCCAGGGGACGTCCGGCCGCCGGCGACGCTCGGGCCCCACTACTTTCCCGTAGCCTCCCTCCCAGCTTCAGCAGCGCGGCCACCGGCACCACGGCCACGGCCGCCGCCCGCGGAGCCCCCAGAGCGCCGCACACGCCCGCACTCTCTCCCGCCAGCCCACGCACACGCACACCCCCGCCCTCCCCACGCCCCCCCGCCCCGGGAGGGGGGAGCGAGGCAAAAAGTAAGAGAGGAAAAAAAAAATTGCAGGAAGATGGCGCCCACCAAGCCCAGCTTTCAGCAGGATCCTTCCAGGCGAGAACGGTAACACTTTTCTGTTTATTGAACCTGCCGCCCGCGCCCTGCTCCCGCCGCCGGCCGGGGTGGCGAGCTCGCTCCCTCCTCAGCCCGCCTCGGGGGCCCGGCCCCGCGATCCCGGGGGCGGGGGGCTGCGCTGCCCGATCCCCGCGCATTGTCCGCCCGCGGCGGCTGCGGCAGCGAGCGGGCTCTGGCGGCGGCGGGCGGCGAGCAGTCGCACCTCCTGAGCTCGGCGAATGGAGTGCCTCGCTGATGGAAAAAAAAAAGGAGGAAAAAAAAAAGCAAAAGAAAGAGAGGAAAAAAAGATTAAAAAAAAAAAAAAAAAGACAAACAAGCCCAAAAGAGAAGGCACTGTGTGTGCCCGGAGCCGCGGGAGGGAGGGTGGGGGCCGGGGATCCCCCACCCCCGGGCAGCCGCAGGTCCCCAGGCAGCTGCTCTCTAGGAAGGGAATGAGCTGGGGAGGGGGAGGGGAGGGGGAGGAGGCCGGGGCGGGAGCGGAGCGCACTGCTCCCGGGGCCGTCTCCCAGAGCTGCTAGGCCGGGCGGGCTCAACCAGGCGCGCCGCCTCCCGCTGCCCTGAGCCGGGCAACTTGTGGGTCCCTGACTCAGTCCTCCCCTTCTCTCCACCCCCTCTCCAGGACAAACAAAAAAATAAGAGAGAAAGCAAAAAAAGAAAGAAGAAACCCCCTAAGTGTAAATGAGCAAACAAACAGCAAGATCCAAAATGTGTCAGTGGTCTGAGCATCTCTACCCGGGTTAGTTACTGTTTGGGGATCTGCGTTTTAAAAAGTTCCTGGTGAGAATTGCATATCCAGGCAAGGGGCTCAGTGGAGCATGTCTGCCTGAAGTTAGTTAAACTACTAGAGCCAAAGGGAAAGGGAGTTTGTGTTCCAAACATCCCTAACCATCCTACGTGAACTGCATTGTTAGGCTTCAGAGTGACTGAACCCCGCCCCCCAGCTCCAATGTGCTTCCCTCCCGCTGTCCATCCAGCCTACTTTGTTTAGAAGCCTATTTGCTATTAATTGACAGCGTTAATGACATTAATTGCGTATAGCATATCGGTTTGAGCAAAGTGAATATCTCTTTCTGTCTGCAAGAGGAAAGGCTCAGTAGGAAGTATGAAATGTTACGGGTTGATTCAAGAAGAAAACAAATACCGTCAAGAGTTCCACACCCCCCACCCAGCAAGAGGTTACTTTCCTCACAGGCTTAGGAGAACTTGAAAAGAAACTGTGAGGGCAAGGCTTATCACATGGATAGTTTTATTTTTGATACAGCATGGCTTTAATACATCAATCAAAATGGAGAGACACGCAAACAACTGTTCCCTTACAAACCTACTGTCTTGGTAGTTCTTTGTTTGTTTGTTTTTGGTATGCATCATCTACGTATAAAAAGACAGCAAGCACAATGATCAGGATTAAGGAAATAGATTAAAAGTAGTAGCAGAGTCGACTAATTCTAAAGTCTTAAATAATTCCTTGAAAAGCATGTACTGGAGAACGAATCATATGTCATCTAGTTTAAATACTGTGTTAAATAACATGCACATTATCAAGCTAGAAAATCAGACATCTGAAGAGAGATGAAAATGAACATTTATTTCTTAATATTTGTGTCTCATGGAGAACTCACATCTTAAATATTTGACTCTGGTAGATAAAGAAACCTATTCTCAGAGCACTGTACTAAGCTTTGAATGGTGACTTTTCTTTAACAAGGTGAGAGCTACTTGGAAATCAGTTTCCAATTGACCCCATCCCCCTTGCCTCCCCATCACTTCCCCCCTCCCCATCTCCTTCTCGCCCTCCCTCCCTCCCTTCCTCTTTCCCTTTCCTTCTAGCTACTTCCTTCCTTTTTCTGCTGGTAGTAAATGCATTTACTAGGATGGCCCCAGTAATCTCTCTAGCAGAGGCCTATTTGTGAGCCATTTTGGGAATTTCTCTGAGATAGGAATCATGAAGATAGAATTAATTTCTAGAGGAAACTTCATAGCCTGTGCATGAGTGAGTTCTTTATCACCTGTCTCCATTTGGCATTCGAGGAAGGTAAATCAAAGTGTGCGATTTGTTATTCTGCTTCACTTGAGAGCTGAACTAAATAACACTTGGTCTGAAATTCTGATTGAAGTTGTAGGAGGATATACTGTATTTAATTTAATGTCCTTTAATAGCATCTTGTTCAGCTTGGATGCTGTCATTTTAAAGGTTGGATCTAAGAAACTGTAACCTATAGGGAGAGGGAGGAGCACTAAGTGGGAAGGGAACAGGGGCTACCTTACACGAGAGGGCAAGAAGGGAGTCATAACTGTCTGAAGCAGCAATACCCACCAACTTGGCCCATTAGCCAAACAGTTGTTTTCTACGGGAACGATTCACTCTGTTACCAGGACTTTAGATGCTTTTAACACTTTCAAGTGTAAAAGTTACACATATGAGTTGTTTTCATTCCGTAATGAGAAATGAGAAGTCAGATGGTCTGTTTAAAAAGAAGTTGTTTCTCATAGACCCTTCTTTCACCTAGTCAGACGTTCCAATCGTGGTTTGGACTTTGCGCCTGGAATTGGCTGTTAACGTATTTCTCCAAAGTAAGAGCTGAACGCAAATGTGTTGATGAATGATGTTTTTTTTTTTTTTTTTTCCTTTTTTTTTTTTTTTTTTTTTTTTTTTTTTTTTTTTTTTTTTTTTTTTTTTTTTTTTTTTTTTTTTTTTTTTTTTTTTTTTTTTTTTTTTTTTTTTTTTTTTTTTTCCTATGGACCTGTTTTAAGTTTTTTTGTTCCATTTATTTAAAGGATGGTTCTCAATGTATTGACCCCACACAACTGTTTATGGGCACTTGCCTGCTTTTCAGATATACCCATCAATACTAAGGGAAAGGTATTATTTGCATTGTTCAATTAATTTATCAAGTGTAATAGTGTACAAAGGTTCTTTCTGCACAATCCCGTACAGAGAAGCTCATTCTTGATAAAGTCTTTAGTGACTCCTTAAAGGTCTCTGGATCATACAGAGTGTGGCTCTAGAGCTTGAAAGAATGAGTTGAAAACCTTGTGTATATACACTTGTTTGATTTTCTTTAAACTCTAATAGGCTGCAAATTATAGAGCACTGCCACAGAGTTGTTCCGCTCTATGGACCTATAACCAAGAAAATTAGAGAGAAGTGTCAAGCATGTGCTGTGCCCATGCTGGTTTGCAAGGCATTAGGAAGTAGAGGTGGTGGTGGGCACTTTTCTTAAGGTATTCCTCCAGCGTTAGCTTAAGCAGTGATAAATGATGATATGTGTTGTCTAACACTTGCTTATATATATAAATAGCTCCACAAGATTGCTTAAATGATAATCGAAAAATATGAAATAGGATGGCCTTCATATTACAAGGCCAAGGGTCTACAAATGGAAAAACTGAAATAATGAAATATTTCCAAGGCAACAGGCTGTCAACAAGCACTGTAATGCATGGGCATATCATAGATCCACCAGAGAGGATATTAGGTGGCAGGGCTCCAGAGTCAGGAGTTACAGTGACCTGTGTTACATATGACCCTCTCACATCACAGAGTCTTTTCTGATTCCCAATTTCAGATTTATGAATTGAGAGATATAAAGATACTGCAAATGTGCACTGTGCCATTCACTAAATCTGATTTTATGTAATATGTTAACTAGAATTCAACATCATTTAATGCTGTTTTAAAAATAAAAGTGTACATGTAATTTTCCCCAATTTGTGATATTTTGTGAGTAAATTATAGCATGTCTGTGAACATACATGCTATAACATGTAATGTACATATGTTTGGGAATAAAAATATATGATGGTCCATTTTCAAGACAAAATTACCTTAGGTAGGCTTAGGCTTATAAGTTACAGAGAAAGAGGCAGCCACGAGCCCTTGTCCTAACAGCCAGGACTTGCTTGTAGAAGCTCCCTAGCTACCTCATTCAAACTAGAAATTAAGCTCCAAGTGGAAAATTACTAGCAGCCAAACTTGCTCAAATGCTTGCTCATGTGACAAAGTTCATGCATCTGGAAGGTCCCCAAACAAACAGGGTACTGGGGAAGGATGAACCAGCAGGAAATCTTTGTCGAGGAATGTAGACAGATGTGGGAAGTGAGAAAATAGGAGTATCTCACAAAATAATGATGTTTAGATGATGTTCAGAAAGATCATATGCCAGACCCACACTAGTCAGCCACTGGGGAGCCAGAGGAAGAGCCTTCACACTAAGGGGTAAAGCACTTACTGTAGTAGCCTTGGCTATACCTAATCTTGCAAGACCACTGTTGAAATTTTAGCCTCACTGCCCTACAAGTCCCCAAGTCCATTCTTTGGGTGTGGGCAGGCGTGATTGTTCCAACACTGATTTTTTTTTAACTAGAAGTTATGCGAAATTAACATCTTTCCTGGCAATAAATCAGGATTGCATTGCCCTTTAACTGTAACCCACAAATTAGGACAGTTTGCTAGATTTAGTGATGTGAGTTTTCATCTTCTCTTGCAATCCTTCTCCACAGCAACTGTCTCATAGCAAAGCGGTTTTATGGAAGTGCTGAAATTGTAGCAACCCTTTTGATTTTCAGCACAAGATATTAGACTGAGACCCATAGGCATGCCACAGTTTCATTTACTTAACTTGGGATCTGCTCCCCAGCGCCCCTGCTGTGTTGTTTGCTTTTCCATGACCAGAGATATCTGTGTGTGTGCCCTGTGCTATGAAGCAACCATGAGAGGAGATCTAAAGGCGTGTCTGTGAAGTGGGCATTTATAACACTGTGGAGCTTCAAGTGTGGGAGCATCTATCTGGGTACCACATGGAATGTTTTCTCTTATAAACACCCTCAAGTGCTCTAATAGCAATAGAGACTGCAATTAATTAATTAAACCCTACTATATTTTTGCTTTTGTGAAATTGCTGTGACCCCTTCCTGTACAGAATGCTGCTAGATTTAACGGACACTAAGCACACAGGATATAGTGGCTAGCCACCAGCTCTTTGTTTACATGACCACAATTTTTCTACATTGTAGCATTTAATTACTTTGATTGATTTTTCAAAGTTCTGTATTACATTTGGCCTAGAATGTAACTCCTGGTGTTTTATACACATGTCTGTATGTGTGTATAAAATTATATGCTGAAAATTTTAATAGATTGGTTAAATAAATATTACTCTCTGGCTTTTAAAGGCTTGCGTGATTGCATGTGCTGGAATTTTAAATCAACAATTAGGTGAGAACTTTTACATTTATAGAAAATTCAGTTGTTTGCATTAATGATGTTATTATTATCACAGTAAATAGTGGCCTTTTTCTTTCTTCTCATTGGGCAGTGTAATAAACCAACTGTAACTGAATGGTATTTTTACTGCTCTGGGCCTCATTAGCATGACAGGATGTTTGCACTATCAAGTTTGATAGACCCTTATGTAGTTAGAATAATCTGTAGTAATATTAGTAATAGCGTAGTGCATAAACAGGGCATGGTTTACTAAGACTGGAATGACTGCCACTGTCTTTGCAATGCAACAGCCAATGACAACATTGAAGGCTTGTTGTCTGAATACATTTGTAAGTCACAGTGTCTTGGTAAATTAAATGGAATAATACCATGGACTCTTGCATGCAGAGTCAGGAGGAACAAAAAGAAAATTCTGTGTTGCTATGGACTTTGGTGCTTCTGACCCAGACTTCGAAGTTCCTTTCACCATCTTTCCTGGGTGACTGGAGCTAAGTAGCAGTCCTGTAAGAGTGTTCTCTTTGGTTATAGTTGCCCTAATTTTGGATGTATGGAACCTTACTGCCAGAAGATGGCCCTTTCTAAGAGTAAGTAGAACAGAATTCAGAGAGACAAGGCCTTCTATATTTTTTAATTTCACATTTTCCCCTCATATTAGTTGAGCATTCTGGGATAGTAGGCATCCACTTTGTAACATATAATAATTAATGATTATAAAATGTTATTGGTAGAAATAATAAGATACAGAAATATAAGTGGTTATAGCAATTTTTTAGAAAAAACTATGTTTTGATGGATTTAGAAATAGGTTACATAGGTCAGAAATGAGCATCTCTGGACACTGTCTTTATTCAGACTCTGTTCTCCATATGTCACAGCACCCTTTCCTTTGGTTTTCTTATATCCATTTTTTTGGAGTGTATTAATTTTTCCATGGAGGAAATAGCAGCTTCCTGTTTCCATGGAAGGTGACAGAAATGGAGATTGAAGTTGGGTTTGTCTGGGATGCAGACTTGGTCTGTGAGCTATAGAAATGTTCTGTCACTCTACAGTGAAGAGCCTGTGGCTTCAGGTCTTCTAAAGCTAGGGATTTTCAAGCCAATGGGAAAAGGGACCCTCTGGAAAAAAGGATGATCGTACTGTACCCTGAACCTTCACTAAGTGTTTGGAGAATAGCAAAAAAATGTAGTTTCTATAGAGTTAGTGGGAGAAATAATCAGTATTTCAAGTATGTCTTCCTTGCCTTTTAACATTCTGGTCCCTTTATAGGCCAACTCCACAGCAGCATAGACTTACCTCACAGTTTTAGTTGACTCATTTCACAGGAATCATCTTCTGGTAGACATATACCTTGTCCCCTTTTACCCATGATGCTGCACTTCACCATGTGTCTTTGTTTGTTTGAAGAAGAATAGATGCAGATTTACTTTGGTAGGAACAGTCACATAGAGCTTTCTGAATAACATGGTTCACTGTCTACCCATGTATGGAGGCATTATTATTTGAAATATAGAAGGGCCTTCTGTATGAACTGGCAAAGGTACTAGATAATATAATGTCAGTAAGCGTTTAAAGAACCTGTTAATAAGCAGATATTGTTATGAGGGCTTTTCATGTACTTATTCATTTAATCAAATATAATTGGTATATTATTATTTTATCTATTTTTCAAAGACAGGGTTTTTCTGTGTAGCTCTGTAGATTAGGCTAGTCTTGAACTCATAGAATCTGCCTCCTTTTGCCTTCTCAGTGTTGGAATTAAAGATGTGCACCATCACCACCTAGCTATTTTTTCTTTGAATTGTGAATGATACGGGGTGTTTATACATGTGTGTGTTCACATACATGTGTTACTGTATACAAGTGTGGGGATGTACATGTGTAGGTCAGAGAACAACCCAGCCTTACTTTCTACTTTGTATGAGGCAGGGCCTCTTGTTTGCTGCTGCCAACGCTAGGCGAGGTGGCCTTCAGACTTCTGGAAATGCTCCTGCCTTTCTTCCTATATTGGAGAAGGAGGAGTAGAATTACATGCATTTATGTGGATCCTGGGGATCTGAACTCAGGGCCACACACTTGTCCTGTAAGTGCTTTATCTACATAGCCATCTCCCCAAGCCTGGTGGGTTATTATCTAGTCCTTCCTTACACACTACACGTACACATATGTGCACACACAAGCCCTCACAGAGACACAGACACAGACACAGACACAGACACACAGACAAAAGGTTGTCTTCTGTGCCACTTTTATTTCTTTATGTCAGGGATCTGTGTGGCTGGTTAGGCTTGTACCAGCTTTTGAGTAAAACTGTGATTTTAGTAAACTTTCTAGTGTCAGGCTTCAGGCCTGCTCTCTGCAGAGGACATGTTAGATAGAAGGTGTCTACAGCAAGCATGACACTTTTATCTTTACATTTTTGGATAAGTGCTATTAACCAAAGAGGCTTAACCATGGGTAGCAGAAATATCAAGATGTGAGCAGATTAGGTAAGCAGTACTTGAGTATTTGTGGCTGATGAAGGTGAGTATTTTGTTTGTAGGTCTTAATTAGATATTCCTTTTTACAATCAGCAATTTGTTTATACAAAAATGTTGCCTGATAAAATATTGGTAGGAACTCATTTAGAGAGATACACAGAAACATCAAAGATTAAAAGCAGACATCAATGAGAAGTGTAAGTGAAATACAGGCTGCAGAATTTAAAGTAGCAGTCAGATCATCTTAAGAGAAATCACATCTGATTCCAGTATCCCATCATCAGCACCAATGCTAAAACAATTAATGGGCCCTGCCTTGGGTATCTAACCAACAGTGCCACATCCTTCCCAATGTAGCTTCATGGCATTTAAGTACTTCTTCATGGGACCCCAAAATAATGCAGTATTTCATTACATCCATTGTAAGATTCGTATAAAGATTCATAAATTGATTTTATTGTAAAGAAAAAGATAATGCTAGATTGAGTCAACTGTAGGTGAGACTGGTGGAAACATATACATTCCCCCATCTACGTTTTTCTTTTTGCTATGACACTACAGGAAAGGATGCTGGTTCATCACTTCATTTAGAAGCACTCTGATCAGAAGGTCTACAGTAGCTGGTGTGGGCAACTAGATTAATTGAAACTATTTACAGAACCTTGCTATCTTTGAAGTTAGAAAACACAGACATCAATGAGTAAGGCTATTTTTGTTGTCGATATGTATTATGTTGAATGAAGGTGCATCTTATTTTATAAAAATAATTTACTCTTCAGAATCTGCTTCTGAAAATATATGCATTCTATTCACATGTGAATGGAATTTTTATTGTTCAGGATTTCATACATGCTATATACAGGTTATATATTAATACTGTTGACAATATTAAATAAGTATAAAATACATAGAGATATACTGTTTGTCTATTCCTACCTAAAATGCAAAGAAGTTACAAAGATATCTGGAATGAATTATAAATGTCTTTCTTTAGATTGAGTTAAATTTAAATATATGCAGTGGATTGGTGACTTTCTTGTTTTCCTAGTGCTGTGAGGAAAAGTAGGCTCATCATTTTTTGTGCATTTTTATTGTTCTGTGTAAATGTAATTTGTTAATCCTGTGAAATTTGTCATAGATAAATTTGCTTGGATTATCTTGTCACCACCGTATCTGCATTCTTTTGTTCATTGCTTATTCATAATTTAACAGTCTGGCAGTGAGCCTTTTTGGGATGCTCACAAAAGATATATGACCTCAACCAGCTGCTACTATAACCTGCAGAATGCACAGCAAGACATTAGGAATGTGAGAATTCCTTTACTGATTAAAGTGCTCTTCATTTAAACAGTCTGTTCCGAAGAATCTCATGCCACCAGCAGTTCTGATTTTTTTTTTTATTCCCAACAAAATTAGTTCTAACAATCGAATCTTCATTTGATATGATTTTTTCAGATTTCTCCCACTGAAGTTAATTCTGTGAGTGCTGTTACTTCTTCATAACTAAATTCTTACATTTCCTTTTTATTTGGGGAGTGGCACGTTATCTGTAAATGGCTTGATAGCACAAAAAGAAAAGGAGACATAAAGAGATCTATCACATCTTAATCCTCAAGCAAATGGTTGGCTTAATCCTGTTTGAATCAGATCACTTTACAGTCTATATTCTAAATTCTCCATATTAGGTAGTAAGTGGCAGGCATTAAAAATACAATGTTGCTTGAGGTATAGCCACATTTTTTAGGTTTTCATTATTCTGAATTAGTTTAGCATATAAGCCTCTCTCTCTGTGTCTCTCTCTCAATCAGCAGATCAGTTTGTGAGTAATGGTTAGTTTTTGCCTGTCTTCTGTGCAGGCATATGATTATGGTTTAAAATAATTCATTGCTAATCCATGCAGTATTGCTTTATCTTCATCATTCTGCTCTGTGATTAGAGCCTCAGGCCCACTGCTTCTCTTTGCAGCCTAATTTTCCTGAACTGCAGCCCTTGTTTTAATATAGTTCTATACTCACCTCTCTCCAACAGCCCCTGTTCATTCTTCATATATATATATATATATATATATATATATATATATATATATATATCGATTGCAGCAGATTAATATTTATTTGAAGCTATTTTTCAGACTTTGTGAAAAATGTATTCATTTCTTAAGGCGAATCTTCATCTAAAAGGAGGGGAGAGGAAAGTGGAGGGGAGAGGAAAGTGGGTACTCAGGTCCATGGCTCCTTCTAGAAGATACACTCTGGATTCTCTGCTGTGGGCAAGGCTGTTTTCTTTTTAACACAAATCAGGTAGTTTAGTTTGCTTGAGAAAAATTTGCACCAATGAAGCTATGATGTTAGGGGTTTAACTCTGCCTGTGATAGATTTATAGTGGCCTTATACAGTTTTTCAAGTGCATACCATCCCAATACCACTCCCACTGTACATTGATCAGCTTGCCCTGAATATTCTTAGACAGAGACACAGAACTGTTGTTTTCCTGAGCCTAAGAATTTGCCAATTTTTCCAGAAGGTCATCTTACAGATTTTTCAAAGACTTGGACTCAGATCTCAGTGCTCTTGTGTTCCTCTTCATAATTACTTTCGTCTCATTGTAGCTGTGCGTTTGAAAGTGTAGGTCAATGAGGATGATTGCATTCAGAATTTCATGATCTGTGTAGTGGAACAAATTGAAAGCAAAGCCTGTATCAATCACTGTGAAGGGAGGGTTAATTGTTACGGTTCCTCAAGCCTCTGGACAGATAAACCAGTAATGAAATACTTAGTGCTCTGATATGTGAATGCTAAAGGATGAAACAATGGCAAAAGGAAGCAGGCTTGGGAGATAACCAAGAGGCAAAGAGGCTGCCTGAAAGTATGGGATGCAAGTGCCTTAACTCTCTTATAAGGGAATGGTATTGTGAGCTTCCATCTTTTGCTGGCATCTTAGGGCAGTATCATACGTCAGGTTGCTAAAGCCAAATGCTATACAGATGAAAACTACTCTTTCTTAAGAGGAAGGAAATGTCAATGGGAAGAGAAAGGAGGACAGACCCTGTTGGGCGCTGGAAGCATTGTGTATGTTTTATAAAAACAGAACTTGAGTTTCTACGTTTTCTCCCTTTAAATGCTACTGATGCCAGGATGTTGGATATAACATATGCACAAATGGCTCAGATTCCACAGTGTTTCAAAGAATTGTTATGTCTGAAGGGGTTTGGCAATTCCTGATCCACCAGCGACCAAATTATAGACAAAACTGTGGAAAGGTAATCATGAGACTACAGTAAGCATGTTTTACTGTAGCTCCCAAACAAACTTAACATTTAAGCATCGGTTAGTTACTTATATGTTGAAATATATGCAAAAATATTTAGCCAAATTGAAGTCTTAGGTCCATGACAATCATCTCAACACAGTGGGTAGTTCCGAAAATTAATGAGAATGATAATACTGTAAAGATTGTTCCAGAGTTTGCGCAAATTCATTATCTAAGACTCTTGTTAAGGAACATCTCAAAGAATTTTAACCAGGAAAATAGATTAATGGTTTGAAAGCATTTTCAAAATACTGAATTATAAAAGTATAATGGAATTATATATGCAAGCATTCTAGTTAGCAATACAGATAGCTGCGGCCATTGTGCCTGCATTTTTCCCTTAACCTGTACTGCTCTGGCAGTTGCATCCACATTATTTAATCTCTTGAAGTTTTAATTTTTTTTAACTTTAGCTTTAGGATAAGGGAATCTAGAACATTTAAGAAAAAATGAATGTCTTCCCACTAGTGTGAGGAAGATTCTAGTTCTACAAGATTTTAGCTTTCAGTTCAAATCTAATGAAACTACTAGCAAGACTGGTTGTTCTTTCTTTATTACACCTTTGCCTTTTTCTTCAGAATGTCAGTGTTTCCTGAGGCTGTTTCTGTGTCACGTTCCTGACCCCACAGGGACTGAAAGGATTGTGCTCTGCCCCTCTGTGGCAGTGGCTCCACCCTCTAGCTGACGTGGCTTGTGTATTTTAAGAGGGCGCAGTAATTGTGATACTATAGCACATTGCTGAATCAGCAGTTTTAAATTGCCTGTGAAACACACTGTGGCAGAAGCATCATAGAGCACCAAAGTCAGGATGAGCCAAAGACTGTCAGTCTTTGTGTGAGAACAGCAGGCAGAAAGCCAGAGTGCCATTGACTGGTAAGAAGCTCCTTTCAGAGACAGAAGCCACAGGTGCTGAGATGGTCAGGGTAACGCAAAGATTTCCTCTGGTCAGTGACCCTTGGAATCATAGCGAGGCTAGACCCTGGGCAGCAGGTCTCCTTTATCCTTCGTTGGAGGTCATTCCACACAGGCCCTTAAAATCTTAATGCAAAGATGCTAGCAGTCCTGATGATAAGTCAGCGAATATATGCCATAAACTTCTCAGGCACATAGAACAAAATAATGTGCTGAAGTCCATGGTAGGTTCTTTTTCTAATGGCATTTATACTTACAAATACATTTCCCATTTGTAAAACTTGGATTAAACCAAATTTAAAAGTTTGGAACAAATATGATGCTTGCCATGGAAGCTTCAGTTTGTAAGATATATGGCAGTTGAGTGTTTTTTTCTTCTTTCAAACTATATTTGAAAGGCAACTTTTTGGAGATCACCCAGGAGAATGAATGAGAAATAATGAAATGGGAAATGCATTAAGTTGTATTTTGAAGTGACCTATCTTGATGGTGGCTCAGTGTCATGTTAGACAGGATACTCAAAGAGCTTTCACAGACACGCACTTGTTAGCTGAATTTAATCAAGGTGGTAAATCCCTGAAAATATTTGAAAATTAGATAAAATGTCCAGAGGGAAGTGTCAGTGTACTATTTGGTTGATACCTAAGTGCTTAGGGGATAAATCATCTCTGAGAACTTTCTGTATTTCTAGAACATAGGTGCATAAATGAATTTACCCAGACTCTGCTATTTATACTTTTAAACTTTGCTTTTTAAAAAACAACTTTGTTTCATATGTTTTCTTTCATATAGAGGTGAATGGATTTATGAGGCAGAAAAAGAGAGGAAGAGGAGGGAGACAGGTAGACAGAGAAAGACCAATTCAGGAAAGCCTGCCCTCAGTGGCACACTTCCTCCAACAAGTCCACACACCTTAATCCTTCCTAAATAGTTCCACCAAGCAGGGACCAAGTATTCAAATGGAGGGGCCATTCCCACTCAATTCTTCAGAATCACATTTTTGTTATTTTCTTGATAATTTCAAATTATAGTGAATAGTAAATGCATGTGTATTCCTGTGACTTAATCAACATGTTTGCTTGATCTCTCTATATGTAGATTACCTATGCATGTACTGTATGTATCATATGTAGAATAAGAGCATGCTTCTTTGTTACTCTGTTAATAGAATCACATATGAATGTGTGAAGTGTTTGTCTCTACAGAACTATTTAGATTTTCTATAAAGCAATAGGAAAGATTCCTAAGTGTTATAATAAAGACCATACTTCTCTAACTTCCTTATTTCCATCTTCATCAAAATCCTGTATTTAAAGCTAAGTTTGACACTTGCTAGGGGCTGAGCTGATTAGAACAGTTTGTAGTTAGGAGTGAACCTTGATTTCATTTTTTAAGAGGAGCTTGTGATAATGAACATACTTTTGCATTACTAGAACATGGAGAAGATTAAATGTGCTCCATCTCTGATGCCACATCATATCCCTTCCAAATGTATGTGCTATTCTGCTCTTTAATGTGAATTTTCTATAAAAAAGTCTCATGATACATTAGGTTTCAATTTTTATAACATTCTTGAGGATAAAAGTGAATAAATTATATGAGCTGGGTTAAATATATATTTTATATCTGTTTTCATTGGTGACCATTTTTCTGTCCCAGGTAGTTTAAGATAGTTAAAAAGAAATCAACATTGTCAAGAGATTTAAAACTGAATAACCCATGGAGACCTCAGAATCGAAGCTTCTGCTCACAGCTGAAATGGTACTTGCTCCTGGGTGTACAGGAGCATGTGGTGCTCCTCATGGAAAAGAATGTACAGCAAGTATTGAGACTTGGGGTAAACCCAACAAGGTGAGACTTACCACCACCAGTTATGTTCCTCCTTCTACAGTTTCTTTTACTTATTAAATGCTGTTGCAGGGACATGCATCTGACTAGGCCTTGCTGGTTATTACTGTTTTCCAGCAGCATGTTTCAGAAAACATTCAAGAGATCCAGATTAAGTGGCCTTCTGCCTTGGTCCATCAGCGTTATTGTGGGTAGTGAATAATGGGCTTCAGGGGACCTGAAAAGCCATCCAGATAATATATAGGTACTATTTTTTTTCTGCTAAAGAACTGTGAAGGGTCTAAGATTTTTATCCCACCTGTAAGCTAAGGAGTCTCCCAGACACAGTTTAAGGGATGTTGTTATAGAATTAGTGGTATCCAGCAAGCATTCTTTCGAGTCAGCTCTTAGCCTGTTCCCACAGCCGATGTGAAGAGGGTCACATGACACTCGTCCATGAAGTAACTTATTGACAGAAGTACTCTGAGCTCAGGGCACATGAATCTCAGGTGGGCAGTGAATGGATCTCCTCTGCTCTGGAGGGAGATATTACCTCTATTGTCCAAGGCTCCTTTCTGTTCTGGAAACCTTAAATCAGGAGTCTAGCAAGAAATAGTTAGTGTTGCCTGACAGGTGTGCTTGAGAAACCCAGAGTCTTGTTTCTTGACGGGCTGGACTGTCATGAGCTATTGAAGACTGTTATGGAGATAGCTGTGGAAGGGTGAGGGGACCTAATGGTGCAGTAGTTTTGTATTTTGTAGCTTCTTTTTTAGCCTAATGATGTGGAAAGTCCACTATTGAAAGAAAATGACAAAGATCCCAGCTACATCATTTTTTTCTCAGGTTGCTTAAGTATCTGTACTGTAATACTGATCCCATAGCTGACTACAGTTTAAGATTGAATAACACCCATATGCTCAGGACTTAATGGAAGCTTTCTATTTGATGAGCATGTTCTCGTCTTGTTTGCTCTATGAATCTGTAAACTTACCCTTATTAAAAGTTCCTTCTCCCTGTTTTCTCTGCTCTCCCCCCCTTTTTTCTCCCTCTTTCTTCCTTCGCCCCCACCCTTCTCTGGATATCCAGCCCCTTCTCCCCCAATAAAACTCTAAATGGCAAAAACCTTCCTTCTGTGTCTTTGCACTGGGTTGTTTAAAGTTTCACCTTAACCCATAAGGTGAGCTGTTAGGATGATGTCACAGGGAGTAAGAATTTGAAGTAAGCTGAAGCCTTTGTCTGTCTGATGAAGATGCTTTTCTTTTGCTACATTTGTTTCCTTCTGACTTTCAGTATCATTTTTTTCTTTGCTTGTTCTTCAAGGGCTTTATCCATTGATTTACTCACATTGCCTTTTTGTATCATGATGCCTTTTTTTCCTCCTCATAACTTACTTCTTCCTCCCATACAGGACCGTCAGATGTTATAATCCCTTTGACTCTGGTGTTCTAGTATCTCCTGAGGACTTTCTCCTTGTTCTTGGCACATAGTTAGTGAATGAATGAATGAACTCCAGTTCTAATTCTACTCATTTCTATGCTTCAGCCCCACATCTCCCACACTGCCAAAACTTGACTACTCCATTGGAAAATACCATGATTTTTGATGCAAAAGTGAATTAATAGAACAAAATAAGCATTTGGAAATTAGAAGATTCCCCCCCACGCTAAATAATTCCTACTAAAATACAGTAGGAATGTTAGGTTCAGACATGAGTTGTTTATACTCCTGGAAAATTCTGTGCTGTACCACAGACAATTCTTTTAGATCCAAAGTAGCTCTCTATTTTTCAAAAAGTCAGAAAAATCAATTAGAATCAAATATATAAATAATAGTTTTTTAACTTCTAAAAGATGAATTCTGGAACAATGAACTACCTTGTTTCCAATTAGGATCATATTACACCTATTTTATAGTTAATTATAATTCCATAAAATGTGAATTCCATTAATTTTATATTTCACAAAATTGTACCTATAATAATTTGATTAGACCAAAATTGAAAAATCCAATCATGTAAAATAGAACAGATTGCAGTGAGGGCTGATATTTTTCTCCAGGACTCTGGTGGCATAGCTTAGACGTCACATGGCCTCTGTCCACAGCATGTATGACAAAGTCTTTGCACAGAAAGATCTCTTGTAAGGGTTTGATGAATATGATAAATTTAGTTCCTTGCCATGATTGTCTAGTATAGGGAATATTATTACTTTGGGGTCAATCAGTTATAGGCTAATAGTGATAGACTTGTTTGAATTCATATTTAAAAAGAAACGAAATAATTAATAGGTCTGGTGAAAGAATGGGTCAGTCATTTAAATATACTCACAGCTTTCTCTCCGTATTCTGAACATCATCTGCCGCTTTAAAGTTTATAATCTGTAAACATTTGTCTTTATGGACAAGCTTGCAACTTGTGCATCCCAGGCTGGCCTCAGACTCAGAGTAATCCTCCTGCTTCAACCTACTGAGTGCTGGATTGCAGGTCCGAGGCAGTAGACACTAAATTTGATTGTCCATGTGTATTAGCATTATACGGACACTTAAACAAATGTTTTGAGTAATTTTGGCAATAAAATTTTACTATTGGTTTATTAGTCTATATGTGATGAAACAGGCTGTTCTAAAACCAAAATTACAGCTGGCACATGAAGGGATAGACCCAAGTTTTTGGAACACACACCTAAAACATATTCTCCTTCATCCATCCATGAACATGTGAACTGGAGCCTATGCCATAACACAGTTAGAAATTCTGTTTGTTATTAACACCGCTGGACAGAAGTTTATGTTTCAGAAACACATGGAGCCATGGGTGGCTCCTTGCTCAGGAAGATTAGCATGATGGTACTTTAGTTACTTTGTCCATATTCATTCTGGCTTCCTAGCTCCTGTCTTCTCGTAGTGTCTATGCGATGCTCCTGCACTGAAAACATCCACCATATCTACAAAGTGCCCTTATTCCTGAAAAATTTAGGCAGGTACATATTTTTTAGTTTCAATAATAACATCCGAATACTTATCATTTATCTAAGTATTTTGTGTCAGACATAGCAGTAAGCCCTTAATCACACTATGGTAGACTCTTTATGTGAACTTCGTTTTCAAGTTATCTTTCATATCTTTGAGTACTTCTTGTTGTAAAGATCTCAGTCCTATTCCAGATATTTATTTTTCATTTTCCCATTCTCTTAGACATTTTAAAAGCTGAAAAAATTTCAGAGTTTTGTTGGATTGAGTTACTTTCATCTATAGACTGACTTCTGTGCCTCCACTTTAAGAAGTCACAGTTTGCTGCGTAGGTCAGTTTACTGGAAGGTCATGGTGAGCATTGTTGGCCTATAGAGACACTTGTTTTCCATAGAAATTTGTAGAGCATTTTGTATCATGAGGACAGAAACTGTAGCTTTTAGCCCTTGCAGTCATGGGCATAATCTCCCTCTTGCAATTGAGAAAAACTCCAATTTCCTTTTTAACATTGACTTATTTCTTTACTTGCTGACCTCTCATCTCAGAGCCACTGACGCTTTCTTAAGTGTACATCACCAATTTCCTTTAAAATTTTCCTATTCCATTTTTAACCTTCCTAAAAGTTTCTTTTTCATTTTCTATTTTAAAGCCCCAAATTCCTGTTCTCTACTTTGATTTTTATTTTCTTATGTCATAAACTCTGTAAGTCTGCTTCTCCCAAGTAAGTTGAATGCTTCCAGAAGTGTTACGAGCTTCCTCCCCGTCATAGACACTTCTGGAAACTCTAGTGTCTCCTTGTGTCTGGCTGTAGTGACATGGGAAAATTGAAAGAACTAACCCTCTAGAAAACTGTTTACATTTAAAGAGTAAATAGCCTGTACTTTGACTATATTGTCATTTTTCTATTTTTAATTTTTTTCTGTCATAGAATCTTCTGCAGCTTGTGTGGATTGTGTCAAAGGTTCCATGGGACAGTGTCAGTCATGTTTGTGATAGGGGGTGGACATTTCCATGTGAGCTCCACAAGGCGCTACATGGTGCTGGTTTTGAAAACATTGTCTAGTTTCCTTTCCTCCAAAATAGTGTTGTGTGCTGAAATTCCGAGTGTTTTTAGGCTAATGGAGGAGAAAAGTTGGCTAGTTGAATTTAGGATTAGTGTCCATGTAGTGTGGTGTTTGATGTGTGTATTCATTCAGGTGTACTCGGGAAGGATGTGCTGGGGGAGTCAGGCAGCGCTTGTGCTAGCATAAACATTTTATAGACACTATGTAAGAATACACATCCCTACACACACACACACACACACACACACATACACACACACAGACACACACACACAGACACACACAGACGCACACACACACATTCACACACACATACACAGACACACATACATACACACACACATTCACACACAGACACACACAGGGCATGTGCCATCTATGCAAGTTTACATTTCTAGTTCCCTCCCTTCCTTCCTCCCTCCCTGCCTCTGTTCCTTCTTCCTTCCTTCCTTCCTTCCTTCCTTCCTTCCAAAAAAAAAAAAAAAAAAAAAAAATAGGCAGAACCTCTAGCTCTTCCTTTCCTTCTAAGTTTGGGTCAGAGAGCTTTAGAAAGAAAGAACAGTCTATGGATTATAATAAAGATTGTAATCAATCATATATTATATGGCCGTAGAAGGAAGGTCATCCTTCCTTATATCACCCTGTGCATTTATGTAGCTTTTTGATTTGAGAAAGAAGAGAGAGGTGATGTGTATGATCCTGCCCGGGAGAAGCCACAGCTCATGGTGTCTTCATGTCCTTGGATACTTGTTAGGATGGCAGATGAGTAAAAGGGAAACCCACCTACACTAGAAGAAGCCAGAAATTTGAGACATGCCTTTCTTCCTGTGACCTGAGGAAGTTGGACGAGGAGTGTCTTTCCCAGGTCACAGAGTGCCACTGTGCAAAGGGAAATGGTAGGTGTTTCTTTTGAGGACGAGGCATTTATTTTTATATACAATTAAAGCTTTAATTAGCTTAGAAAGAATAAAAATGAATTTCCCTCATTACTTTATCAATTAATCAGATACAGCCATTGTTTTTTTGGGGGGTGAGGTGGCGGTGGGAGGAGGTTAAGTATTGTTTTGGTGTTTTAACGTAGATCAAAATCATGTCCTCTCTGAAATAAAAGTCCTATTTTGTCTATACTATGCTTTATGTGTGGTTAGGTACAAGCAAGGCCTCATAGTGACCCTGTGGGGACAGGTGGAGATGAAAACATGCAGAGAACAGCTTCATCTAATTAGGAGACACAGTGCAGTGTCTTGTTTGGGTGTGCTTTGCTTCCCCAGCATGTGAATTCCAACATCAGCAACCTCTGGAAGGATTTAGAGGACTGTTTGTTCTGCAGAATTCCCCATGTAAATGGTAATTTCATGGTAGTTCTTGAAATAAACATCTTTAAATTTGGAAAATATTTTGTGACAATTTCTATTACAGAAATAAATGCTGAAAACTCAGAAAGTAAAATCTTAGCCTATTCTAAAACCTAGTAACAGTGGTGTTAAGAAAAAGTGGATTTTTATGCTTACCTGGCCGCCCTCTGCATTGGCTCTGTCTCCACCCACTGCATCTACATCAGACAAACCCCATTCTCCACTGAGCATGCTTCCTGGCCCTGATCTGGTGGACAGTCTGAGATCTCTTGCCCCACAGCCTCTTTGTTCACCATTTCTGTCTTTGAGGCAATCCACACTGTGATTTTTTAGGTGCTGTGCTCAGAGTTTCACACATATTCTCTTGTCTGATTCCTGCACTCACTTTCTGAGAAACACTCCATATCCCTGGTTCATGGGTGAGGAGTTGCGGAGTTATGCAGGCCATGGACTCTGTTACTCAGTCACAGCCTGATTTGAATTCCTTTTGGAAGGCTTTGCTGTGGTGGTGTAGAAAAGGGCAGTCAGCAAAGACAGGGTTTCAGAAGTTCAAATACAGACTAGCTGGTGACATCTGTTCCCTAAGTATAATTTCAGGGAAAGTCTTCCTAAGCAAATAATTAAATACAAATATCAAGCGCCAATCATTTTGTCCTTAAAGTCCAAAAAGGCAATTAAATAGAGAAACTGAAGTAACTAATATTTTCTTACATGGCCTGCTGCTTGTTGACATTGGTGAGAAACTCTTGCTTTAAAGGAAGCCAGAGGAAGAATTTTCTCTGTCCTAGAGAGAAGGGTACTGCAGTGGATTTGCTTAAAGTTGGTTTGAACAGAAAGACATGAAGACTACAGTTTCATTATTTGTTTTTAACCATAAAGTTTAAAATGAGTCTGCACAGCTGACTGATTTCAACCTGCACTTCATAACAGTATATGTGTAGACATCAGACAAATCAGTATCATCAAGAAATACGGAAGAACATCTTAAGAAGTGGGGGGACATCTTTATAATGGTGCTCTTATAAAAAGGTATTCAGAAGTAGGTTATGGATGCCGCGTGACATGAAGGACAGCTGGTGACCCTTCCAGATTTAAAGAATGGTTTCCTTCTAAGTTGAGACCCTTCATCTCCTACTGGAAGCTGCTTGTTGTTGAAAGGTCGGCTTCGTGGTGGCATTGCCACATCGCTGAGAGAGAGGCCGATCTTGAAAGTCTAGACAGATGAAGACTCTAATGATAAAAGCATGCTTTTCAAGGCTAAAGAAGATGCTTCAAAAATACAAGCAGCCTGGAAAACAAACAAATAATGGCATAAAGCCTTCCTTCTGTGACTGCTGTAATTGATCTCACTAGATAAAATTAATCTAGTTTTCAGATTAAATACAGAAGGGTATGATAGAAAGAAAATAGCAATAAGAATATTAGATCGAAATAAGGAGCTACTAAAAAGAGTATGTTGGGAGGTAGGAGACAACTCATAGGCAAAAACAGGCAAGAGAAATTTTTAATCAGATCCTGAGCGTTTTAAAGAGAAGGTCTCCATTTCCCACAGGAAGTGCTGGCTAGAAGGGGAGCAGATAGAGTGGCCCAGAGCTGGGCTTTGCAGCCTGCAGACATTCCATTGCTGAGTTACTCAGGAGGCCTAATCCAGGGGAGTGAGCGGCCATTAGTGCCTAGATTTGTTCTGAGGTTAGAATTAGGCTCTCCACTTTAGTGTTTATGTCTGCTTTGTGCTTGAAAGTCATAGTCCGTTCCGCTTAGTTTGTGAACTTAATAGATGACCAACAAAACAAGGCATGGGAAATTGCTTTGTATACCCCAAAGTTCTCCAAAAGCACGAAGTGATGTGCTAATTGCACAGCATCAGTAACCCTAACCTTGGTCTTAAGACTTTGGTATAGGAAAAAGAATATTGGGCTGGAGAGGCCATGTTTTAATTAATAGGAGACTCAGTTTTTTATTGTTCCTTCTTGATAGTGTTTAAAATAATATTCAAAGAGTAATTATGTTGCCTTTAGTAAAACACAATCCTGCTTTCCAAATCTACTGTTTTTAGTTGAATAAAATTAATTGATTATTTCATACAGCTGTGTAATATATTTTGATAATTCCCTCTCTACCTTCTTCAGTCTCTGGTCTCTCTCCCATCCTTGCCATCTCCTCTCTATAGGCCCCTTTCCACAGTAATGTCTTTTTTGCCATGTTTTGTGACTTGCTGATTTTAACCAATAAGGTTGGCATTTTGGTGCATAGAGTTCACCACTGGGTAATGTCTGATGTTCTTCTTCCTCCAGTGGCCTCCATAGGATCTTTTAGCACTGTGGAAGCCAGCTAGTAGGGAGGGAGCATCTAGCTCAGTTCCTGCTTAATTTCTTTGTATCTCTGTCCCATACCCCGTCAGAATTATCAGTATTTAAAAAAAAAAAAATGAAATGACAGCAGATGCTGGCAGGGTTGTGGGAAGGGATACTATTATTCATTGTTGGTGGGGACTTGTGTAGCCACCATGAAACTCATTCTGAAAGTTCCTCAAAAAGCTAGAAATAAAACCACTGATGACTCAGCAACATCACTCTAAACATTTATCCCAGCAGCCTCTGTATTGTACTATGGGGAAACTTGCTCATCCACGTTTGTTGTGACTTCAATTGCAATAGCTAGGAAATGCAATCAGGCTAGATATATCTATAAACTAGTGAGCGAGTAATGAAATGTGTTACATATACACAATGGAATACTTAGCTACCAAAAGGAAATTATGAAATTCGTGGGTGAATGGAATTGGAAAAATACATATAGAGGTAACCCAGGCTCATACATATATCTTAGCTTCAGAGCCAGGAAACTAAAAAGGGGTTGTCTGGGGAGGAGATGCCTCCGGGGGGGGGGGGAGTAAGTGCTATGAAAGGAGAGAGAAATAGTGGAGACGTAAAAGTGCAAGCAGGAATAAAGTGGACGGGGTTAAATGTCAGGGAGAGAAGAACTAACCCAAGAAAAAGACATATCTAAAAGCTATATGGACACTTCCTACTGTGGAACCCAATTAAAAATCCTCTTTTAAATGAGTTAGAAGAGAGATCTCCTGCATGGTTAGATACTGCTGCTCCTAGAAGTCATTATGTTCTAAACCAAAATTCCAGGAACTGGAGACATGGCTCAGTGGATTAGAGCATGGGCTGCTCTTGCAGAGGACCTTGGTTCAGTTCCCAGCACCTCCATGATAACTACAGCTGTCTGTATGTCCAGTCTCAGGGGATCTGATGCCCTTTTCATGCCTCCATTGACAATGCACACAGATGTTTACAGACATACGTGAAGGCAAAAGGCACATATGCATAAAATAGGAATAAATAAATCCTTAACAATTTCACTGCAGGGTGTGGGACACCTCCTTAGGAATTGTTGGTTCAGGAGGCTGAAGAGGCCCCCCAAACAACACAGGCTCTTGTCTTTCCTGTGCTTTTGCCCACCAGAACTAGATGTTACAATGACAATTCTGAAGCGATCACAATTATGGAAATCATGATTAGAATATGGACAGATGACTCATAATATTTTCTCTAATGAGCACAACTATCCAGGTTTTGCTTCACTTTGTGCTGCATGAAAAATTGATGTGCACCTATTGATTTAGTGTTTGCTCTATGTTAGATTATGCTGAGAATAATACTGCTTTCTTTCTATAACCCTAACTAGTCTTTAGAGTCAGAGGTTATTGTGGCTATTTTAAATTGTAGATCCCAAGGTCTAGAAAGTCTCCCGGCTAAAATTTCACAGCTAGGGAGTCTTTTGGCCATGATTGCATCTCAGGTGTCCTGAACTCAATGTCTGCTTCCTGTCTGACACTGGCGTCTTTATCTTCATGGAAAAAGTGCTAGATGTTTCCTCTTACACCATTATTTTTTGTAAGGAACAGAATTTTTGCCCTTCAAATATTTTATACACATATACAACGTACCCTGGTCATGTGTATGCCTTCTCATCTGGTACTCCACCCTCACTTCTCTTTCCAAATCCCATGGCCTCCTACTTACATCTGTGTATTTATTTAAGTCGATTGCAGCCAGGGCTGCCCATGTGTTCATGCTTCTCCACTCAGGTATGGGCAATCATTAATTTCTGAAAAAGATTCTTATTAAGTCAGACTCTCTGTGTCCTCTCCTTGGCTTTGAATGCCTGGGCTCAAGCAGTTCTCCATCTCAGCTTCCTGAATTCTGAGACTGCAGAAATGTAACACTATGACAGCCTTATGCCCAGTTCTTTGACAGTTTCTTTAAATTAAAAACAATTCATTTGTTACACAGGCCCTAAATAAAGTATGAGCTATTTCTATTTCAATGAAGGTATTTAGAATTCTATGTGAACAGGGAAAACCTTAAAGATTTAATGGACATTTCTATTGTAAGAAGGTAGCCTATTTATTCTGCCAGAGAAGTTCTGTGTATTTTAAAAGGTATAATTAGAGAAACATAAAGAAATGGCAGTTTCCAAAGTCTAACAAAATAGGCTTTAAAAAAATGTACCTACTATAAAATGTAAATGTATACAAATATTTTGATTTGACTATTGGTATTAAAATTATGGAGATCAAATGTCTTGTATACTTACTTAACTGTACAGCATCAATTAATTTATCAGTACTTGGAAAATAATTATAGATTATAAATTTCCTAAGTCCACCAATAGAGCTTAATATGGTACACTTCCCTGCTATTCACCATCCTTGCTGGCTAACAGACTTTCTGAGGGGTAGGATCCTGCCAGCATCTTCTGACCGAGGGCAGGGTGACCCTCCTGCAGTTCTTATGTAGAGAGCAGACGCAGGATCTCAAGAGCAAGCTGGCTGGAGAAGCGGAACCTGAGAATTTTGATTCACTTGAAAGACCCTGCCTCAAAGTATATGATACAGAGCTATTGAGGAAGGCTCCCAATGCCAGTCTCAGGCTTCCAGATACAGGAGCACACAAACACAGATGTGTACATATGTGCTCTCCCCCATGAACTCACACATATGCACTACACAACACACACACACACACACACACACACACACACACACACACACACACACGAGACAGTTTAAATTACATTTTATTTTATACATGTATATTACTTAGCAACTTTTAAAAGTTAAATTGGAAGAGTCAGATGGAATTTGTTACATCAGACTGACAAGCAATTTTTTTATTTACTATTATTTTTTATGAATAAAGTCTCATTTTTTATCCATGTATCCCCTTGTTCAGACTCCCTTCCCCTCCTGCCCCCCCCTCACTCTTCTCCCATCACTTTATCTCCTCCCCAGCACGGGCAGGAGGTCCCAAGGTCCCAAGGTGCTGACAAGCAATTGTTAATGGAGGGAAAACTGGGGGTTTTGAATTCCAATGTCTGCCACTCCCATCTCTAGTACATGACTGAGGCAGCCTTAATAGTGTTATGAAAATTCTGGCCTGGTGGTGATTTTAAGCACAAGAGAGTTTGGTTTATAGAGGAGTACACAAATATTTACTCATAGAAAAGTTTTTAGGAAGAAACTTCAAAATCTTAATGTTCTGCTGTGATTCAGAAGAGGATGCCAGGTACAGTGACCTCATATAGCTAAATCAGGCTGAAGGCAGACCTTGTGGTTAGCAGCTGAAGACAGTGTAGCGAGGCTGAGGACTGGAGATGTTAGCTCATCATGTCACATAGTTATGCATATCATGGATATTACATAGAATAATATTTTAATTATGTTTTGATTTAATAATGATTCAATTGATGTGATATTTACTGTTTGTTGGGAGTGTCTGGAATAGTAGGGACAAATGTTTCAAAACTGGTTTAGATACTAGAACATTAATAAAATGCTTTTAAAGTCAAGGAAGTTATAAACAAGAATCAAAAGCTGTTGATGGCAAAGCAGCTGAACTTGGATTCTTCTTTTAGTTCCCCAGTGTCGTGTGGTCCGTTCTTGTTCCTCCCCCCACCACACACACACTAGAGTTTGGTTAAATTAACACCTGCATGAAGTCAGGTTCTGGAGGAAGGTGCAATGTCATTGCCATTTCGTTCTTGCTGCCTTCAGACCTTCTGTTGGCCGCAAACTTTGTGGCTTGATTGATTTCCCAGTCTAGAGACCTGATGTGCCATGTCCATTTTGTACAGAGTCTCATAGTTTTCCTTTACATCTGAAAGTCGTTGTTTTTCTCAACCCCGCCCCCCTTTTCCTAGTGAAAACACACATTCAGACCACTTCATGCTACAACAATGGCTCCATTGTGCTCATTTCCCAGGACTGTGGTCACCAAGCATCGCACACTGGGTAGCTTAAGCAGCATAGCTTTTGGCCTGCTCTAGACCCTGGCAGTTAAGGATGCAAGAGTGAGTAGGATAGCTCTTTCTAAAGGCTGAGGAAGAAGCAGTTTCATCTTTCTCTCTTCTGAATTCTTTGGTTTCTTGAGGTACCCCAAATGACTACCTCCATGTTCATGTGGCCTTTTATGTCTGTACATGTGTGTAAGAGGATCCATCAATCTACCATCTTTATGCACAAATCTCTCCTTTGTATTAATATGCAGACCATATTGTTTAGGACCCAAATTAGTGACTTCCTCTTACCTATGTCTGAAAATGTTTCCAAAGACAATCACATTCTAAGGTACTGGGGCCTTACTACTTCAGTGTTTTTTTTGGGGGGGAGTTATAGGGCTAGAACTCAAATGATACCACCTTCCCAGAGTAAGACAGATAGCCTTACCACCCCAGAAGTGAGCCCTTTTGAGTGTGTCTTCGTATTTGGCCAACCACACTTGGATGCTGTGGAAACGATTCTGTTTTTCTTTACAGCCCTACCAATCATGCCTCAGGTATGTCATGAAGTCCACATTTGCTGAAATCTTCTCTTAATCAAATGAATCTACTTTCAGAAGCAGGACTAGAAATTTTATGTATAATGTTATTTGCAGCTTTCCCAGGATAATATTGATTAGCAATGTCTAATTTTTTTTTTGGTGGGGAGAGGAAAATAACTCATAAAGTTAAGATTCTAGTGGGCAAAATAGAAGCAGAGATGTTTTATGAGTTCTATTTTATGACATATTTTATGTTTTTATACACATTACCCCTTCAGTGGATGTCCAGGACCCATGGACATTTTTCTGAAATGTAGTTTTATTTCTTCTGCTTGTTCACATTGCAGTGAAATCTGTGACGATGTTTCCTCATTGCTCACTGTGAAGAGCTCATTACGCTTCATCTCAGCCCGTATTCAAACACTTTAATCTTCTATAATGGCATTGATGGAGGTGTGCTCAATCCTCCCCGATCTTTAGGAGTTTGTGTGAGATAGGACTCCTGGTTATCCTGAGATAGCCTGTGAGGTAAAAACAAACAAACGCAGAAAATACGAACAACCGCCTTTGTAAAACTGGCCAAAACCAAAGCAACTTCATGGTTTAGTTACTCTGTTAAAGCTTATTTGCAAATGAAAAGCTTTTGCTGGTTAAAAAAAAAAAAAAAAGAAAAAATGTTTGATTTCTGCTGTCACCTTTGATTATCTTTGATTCCTAAAGATCAAGTTTGAGCTCCAATCGCCCACACCTCCCACAGCCCTCGCCAAAATCTGTCTGTAGCATGAAAGAATGGTTAAATTAAATTTCTTGTAATCACATTTTTTTTCTGTTTTAATTAAAATATTCAATCCTGTAAGTCCAGATGGTTGCCAAATTTCAAATGACCCATAGTAAATTCAGCCAGTTGCCCCAATCACCCCTCGCTCTCTCCCCCTTATTAAGATCCAGACTGTGTCTGGTATAGAACTTGTCACAGGTGGAGGGGGAAATAACACTCTGACATGTCGCAAAGCTTTCATATTGTTTCATTGGACAAGGTGTATTTAGAAAGGTCATTGAGGACTGTGAGCTGTGGAGTGGAAAGCAGTTGGGTGACAGTAAGTATTAGCATGGAGTAGCGTGGTGGCATGGGACAACAGGAAGTCTACTTACAAGATGCCCATCCATTCAGTTGGAGCCCACTGGTCTCCTGTGCCCCAAATCACCGCCCCATCTAACCCGGTAGCATGCATTTTCTTCTCTAAGGCAAATGAGAGTGAAGTAATTCTTGCAGGTTAGTTTGATCAAACATTGCCCTCTTGCTTATCCAAGGTAAGTGGGTTGTGTGTGGGGTACTGGGGTATGAGAAAGATGACTTTATAGATGATGGTGGAGGACCCTTCAGGATACAGGGAAGAGGTGTTGAGAGTGTCTAGGAAACAGGAGACTAAAGCAAGCATCTAAGGACACATTCATCTCTTTGAAACTTTTGCCTTGAGTTAATTCCAGACCCAGCCAAGGAATTGATGTTCTTTTAAAAACAGTCTCAGACCAATTTGCCTTTTCACTGACTTGTTATCCTTGCTGTGGATGCTCAGTTCATAATTTTGCCTCTTTAAGAGCAAATAGACAGAGTTGTTTCTGGGGCAGTGGAAGGACTCCTGTGGCTTGAAGCCTTGGGTGCCCCTCATGAAGGGAACTAGGTGTCCGGTCCACGTGCCATTTATTTGAGTTTCATATGAAATGTCTGTTTTGAACTTCACTTTTTTCCAGTTTGGAATTGTTTGGGAGTGAAGATTGTTTGTTGTTCTGCTAGTATATCTTGAATTTTGAATGCCATCTCTACAGCAAGGACACCTGCACCCAATACCCACTTCAAGTGCCGACCTTGAACAGCTACGGCATACATTAAGGGAATGAATTTTCATTTTCTATATGAAATCTTACTTTCTATAATTTCTTTCTGTTCTGGGGTCTAGAGTATTTGTCTTACCCATAGTAAGTGGTCAGTTAGTTCAGAGGAGTGGCAGAATGCTTCCTTACATGGACTGTGTGGAGAGAACCTCCACAGGGCTTAACACATGCTAGATGAGAAAATCTGTTGTCTAAGTGGCAAAGGACAGTATTCTACATTACTATCTGACTTGTTAAGTTTGTAATTTAGCACCTGTGATTGGCAGTCAATGGGTTAAATGCTCTGTAGAACCCAAAATGAACAGAAGGGGACAATTGAGGTTAATTTTGCACTGGAAATGAGGGTACTGATAACATGTGAGACTATGATAAGTGACCCTGAGATGCAGATGTAGTGCTTTAGTACAGCAGCAAAGGAAGAGGAATTTAGTGTCAGGTGACATTAAAATCTGAGTTTAGGACTGTGACCTAGAAGATGACACATCCCTGTGTTTGGGGGCCATCATGGATCTACAGAGATTCACTGTGGACTGGAAATGTTAAAAACAATGCATGTTTTAGAATGCACTATACATATATATGTAAAGAGCATTTATAGACCTATTTTCTTGTCATTCCCTAAACAGGATGGCATAACAATAATTTACATGGTATTTATGCTGGGTTAAATATAATAAGCAATCAATTAATGGACATATTTTAAATATGCAGGAGAATGTGTATATGCTGTTTTCTATAAGAGATTTAGTGCCTGTAGATTTTGACATCTATAATGTATTCCTGAGCCAGTGCCCTAAAGAAAACTATACACTTCAGTAAAGGAAATGATCCCAGCAGGGCTTAAGCAGATATTGATGCCTTTTTAAATACTTAGGAGCACAAAGGCAGATGACTTGATTTTTAACAGAGGTTCGCTCATGGTTCTCTGACCTTTTGTTCTATGGTTACCCAATGTCTGTCATGTCTATCCTCAAAGCATAAAGTGTGAAGCTATGGCTGGACAGCCACTGTCAGGCTAATGTTTTTAAAGGCTCTTTCAGAAACAACAAAATGACTTTGCTTACATCTCAATGGTCAGAGCAGCGCCACTGCCAACCCTTCCATTATTATAAGATCATATAGAACAGAGAAAGGTGACGAAGAAAATTAGAGGCAAATACACATCCAAGATACAAACAAAGGAACAGACTAAATATCGTTTTATTTAGTGTTACTTATGAGAATAAATGTTGATGAAGTATGTGCTGAATAAAGTGATCTGTCAGAATTTAGGAGGTGATCAATCATGATCTTTAGATTTGTCTATTAGAAGACACTGTTGGTGGAAAATCTTTCCATTGAACACCATTAACAAAAGTACAGTGGAAAACTGCAACAAAAACTCAGATGGTTAAGGCTCTGGGTGGATAAAGGCATTGGGATATAGGACTCTCTCTGGCCATCAGCCTGGAGAACTATTACTAGCAACTCCATGGTGCCAGGCCTCTGTTGGAGGCAGTGTGTGTTGTTTTTGATTTTTCATTTCTAGAAGGAATTTTTTTTTTTGTTATTTCTTCTGTCATGGTCATTTTTTTTTTGTTGAAGTTGCAAGCAGATTTATAAGAAGCATCATTACTATTTTTAAATCATTAGGCTGTTTTGCTGGAGCCAAAGTGATTTGCATCTTCTTATTAAAGCAGTGTTATATAGTTAAATATTTCTATTACATTTTAAAAAAGATTTTTTATTTTATGTGTGTGAGTGTTTTATCCATGTATAGGTCTGTGCACCCCAGGCATGCATGTCTTATGGCTGTGGAAGTCAGATGATGTAGGATCCTGTGGAACAGGAGTTACAGATGGTTGTGACCTACCACGAGGGTGCTGGGAATAGAACCAAGATCCCCTGCAAAAGCAGCCAGTAATTGAAACCACTGTGCCAACTCTCCAGCCCTCCATATCATTTTTTTTAATTAAAAACTTTGAAGTAGAAGAATGCGAAGTTCTTTGTCTAAAAGAAGACTACAACAGATGTTAGAGTTTTGACAGCTGTTATAGCTAATGGGAAGTGACATTAGCTCTGCCTTTAAAAACATGGTTTTTATTCCACCTATCTCTCTCTTACAGGTGTTTTCTTCCTTGATGTTTTATTGTTATGGTGTATGCTTGTGTTTTGTTCATATTCATGCTCGAGGACATGAATGCATGCATGTTTTGGCGGAGCCACTGTACCTGTACATTTATTTTTATTTTTCTGATATTCTTGGGGATAGTAACTGAGAAGGACCAAAGCAGTGTGGGGTCTTGATGATTGGTTTACTACAGCGGTTCCCAACACTACTACACAAAAATATCCTTTAGGGTTTTTGATAAACACAAAGTTACTGGTTTATAAATTTGATCATAAGTGGAAACTTGGGGTCTCCAAGATTTTTGACAGAGAAAGATTCCAAATGGAAAGGAGATGTAAGGGGAAATAAGGCAGTTTTCAGACTAGGACTTGAGCATCTTATCTGCTCTAGATTAAAATCCTGGGACTCTAAAGCTGGATGTATGCTCTCCAGGAAAGTTTTAGCAAAACTAATTTTGACTCAGAGATGGAGTAATGGATCTTTTTGGATTCCTTTTAAAACTTAACACTTCTTGATTGCATTGTATAGTACAGGTGCATTAGTGCAGTTGTGCCTATTTTTTTTTTTTTGAGGCCTAGAACTGGATGCATCTCTTAAAAGGCCTATTTTAGAAACTGTTTTACAGAGAAAGCTTCATGATCAAAGAGGCTTTGAGATCACTGCAGTAAACGATCGACATGGCCTGAATCCATACTTCTCTCTAGCAGTGTGCGAGAGTTTACTGTTCCTTAATTGTTTTTCATTTAGAGATCAACCTTACTCAATGCTGCTTTCCTTGGTTTATATACACAGAGTGGGAGGAGTTGGACTGTGCGGTGAATGACAGGCGAAAATGTGGTACTAAGCTGGTTATTTGGCTTGACATCTTTATCTAAACAATTTCCTAATAAGAAATCAGCAAAAAAGAGTCAAGGTAACACCATTCTATCAACAATGTCCGGCTCTCAGTCCAGCTGTTGGCAGGACTTGATGAGTTGGGGCCACTCAGCACTGTTGGTCATGAAGAGACCTGGATTTTCCAGGCACTGTTCCTGCTTTGGCTTTCAGCCCAGGTTTAACCTCCTTCTCTATTCATGGAATATCCTTCCCCATACAGTTTTCCACTCAAAGTAAAATAAAATTCCAGTGTGTTTTCATACATATTCTTAAGGAAACTGTTAGGTGATAACAACTAAAATAATCCACCCCCTAATTTTTAATAAAGTCCATTTTCCTTAATTGGAACTGGCATCAAGGTTTTTGCATCCTTCAATTTAAATTTTTTAAACCAGACTCTAGGATTCAGAAATGTTTTCTTTTTTTTTTTTTCTTTTAGTGTTTCTAGTCATGGGACCATTAGTAATTAGAAGTATTATTTCCAGCACCACACACATACAGATACATATCACACAGCATGCACACACATACAATACACAAACATGCCACATATCACACATACCACACACACACACACACACACACACACACACACACGTACACATACTCCACAGATATACAACACACACACACACACTCCGTACCACACACATATCTATTTATTTAGTTGAATTATAAATGAAAGAGAAAAAATACATAAAATTACTGGTTTAAAAACTTAGGCTGTATGCTCATGGTGGCATATACCCTTAATCCCAGCACTGGGGAGGCAGAGGCAGGTGGATCTCTGTGAGTTTGAGGCCAGCCTGGTCTACAAAGTGAGTCTTAAGGACAGCCAGAGCTTTTACACAGAGAAGCTCTGTCTGGGAAGAACAAAACAAACAAACAAAAATCCAAAACAAAGCTTAGGCTTTTTTTTCTATCCCTATTGTCAATCTTTTAATAGCTGTGTAGCTCAGACAGTGTGTCTGAAGCTCTGATACTCATTTTGATTTCTTATTTAAAGAGATTATATCTAGGGTCTTTAGATGTAGCTCAGTAAGACCCTGGTTTAGTTCCAAGCATATAAATAAGTGAACAAGTGTTCACAAGTGCGCTTACACATTTGCACACATGCACGCACAGATCCCAGACACATGTATATATACTATAAAAGCAAACCAAGTCTGCAGTTTCCTAATTCAGTGAAAACCCTTCCCCCAGCATGCTCAGCATTGCAATTGTGAGGGTCTGAGTAAATCGGAGAGAACTGACTGGAGAGTAAAATATCAGTCCACTATTAACCTTGATGGAACCCAAATGTGCCAGGCACTGTGTTGGGAACCTTGTGGTCCAGTTTCATCTTCATCCGGTCTCTCTGGGGTAGATGCTGTTACTGTTGTTCAGCACACTGACCTGACTGTGTGGTTGGGGCTTGAGGGAGTATAAGTATTAAATCTTGCGGAATTCAGCTCACATGCTAAGGAAGAGGCTAGACTCAGATGCAAAGGCTATGCTCTGTGGTGACATGAGCAGGATTCTGCTTCTCACCTCATTCCTACACTATGATAGGGCCCTGGTCATTTAGGAGAAACATTCGTGGTCCACCTTACCTGGAAGCAGCCCAGTCACTGTTTGGCAATGAGAAGGGATATAGGTCTGGTGTCTCCCTTGTGTTTTCCTTGTGTGGAGCCCAAACAGTTCTGCAAAATATGACTGATAATCTGGGGACTTTTTTAGAAGGGAGGAGGTCTCTGTGTATGGGGTGCTGAGCTGGGTGGAGCAAGGCTCAGGGCTCTTTTAGGAGGGAGCTGGCACTCACAAAGTGTCTTGTTCCCACTCCTTTAGGCTTGTTCTTTTTCTGGTTGCTTGTAGACACAAGGCCGAGCATCTTGTGTTACTATTCTATATAAGGAATTGCCAGCCATACTGTTATACTGGTGAGGGAGGCCTTCCAGTGAATGACTGGTTTTTTGTTTTTTTGTTTTTTTTTTTTTATCTTAAGACAAAACGTCCAATATGGCTAGATTCTGTTTGAGACTGATTTCCTGAGCTATGAGGTGACCTTTAGTTATGATTCTTTTAGAAGTTGTGAGGTCAGGAGTCCTCTGTGTTTCCTATGTTTGAAACATCGCAAAGACTACATAACGAATTGATGAAACTGGGTAACGAATTGTTGAATCATCTCAAAGTGCCCAGGCATCCTGAGAATAAATCTTCCTCATCTTTACCAGGGAGATAATGTAGATCTCCCAGGATCTTCAGAAAGAGTAAATTAGTGTAATGTCTTCCAGATTGGTGGCATTCAATAAATGCCTGATTACTATTGCTATTATTCTGCTTATTGCTGTTTTCTTCTTAAAAATAACTGTAGACTCTGTCACTTAAAGACTGTGTACCTTTCAAGTCCTCTGTCAGATAGAGGCTGATGTCACTAATGTCACAGCTGGTGGATGTGACAATTTAGTAAAATTCAGAAACAATCGTCTGTATGTCTGTCAGACATGTTATTTCATTGAATACCTGCAAACCTCCCTGAGGTGGGTACCATTGTCTTCACTGTATTCTTTAGGGCATCAGGAGTCAGATGACATAAGGAGTCTCAGCCATGTCTGTCCCATAACCACTGCAATGCACTTGACATGCCTAATGCCATTTCAAAGGACCATGCAAATAGGAGGGCCATTTGTTATTATGACATCTTTCTTTGGACCAGAGTCTATACTATAGTACAGACCTAGTTTGCTCTGCGTTATATTGGAACAAACTTTTAAAGGAATGGCATCTTCCCAAGTCTGTCTTTAAAATTTTCCATATTTTTTTCTTATAAGTTTTAATATAAAAATATAAAATCTGGGATTTTGAAGACCAAAAAAAAAAAAAAAAAAAAGTAAACACCCTTGGTCAACACCAAGTCTTAGTGTTATTTTGCCCAATTTGTTGGGCTTTATTTAAATATTTAGAAAAAGCAACTATTAGGCTGAGTTAGGGTTAAGATTAGCTGACTGACTTGATACAGCTTTGTGTTCTTAAAATCAAAAGAAGGAATCTCTCATGCCAGTTTGAAGGCATCTGGGTAAAGTTTCTGTGACTGTTAGAACTTGGCCAGAGAGTCACAGTTTTTGATATATCACATACTATGTCACTGTGTCTTCTACTGAGGTGTCTTAATTCAAAGCCAATAGAATATACAGCAGGACTACACTCTTGGTTTGAAATCATGTTCCCCTGTCAGGTCTCCTGCTGGAAGCCATCTCAGAGTTGGGGGAATCAGACCCCGTGCTCATTGAGGTTTCTGGGCTAGTGACAACAAGTATTTCTGTTCATTGTTCCCAGGCTGGTGAGCTTTGCAAAGATCTGACTCAAAAACTCTGAGATCCTAACACAGGCGCTCCATTTGGAGTTGGTATTGATTGACAGGTTTCTATTCAATGTGAACAGCTTGAAGGGAGGGTTGCAGCTTCAGGATTGGAATTTGCATGTAAGAATATTCTCCCATATGATATAATGATTAAGTTTCACATTAATCAAAATAACAAAAAGGGGGCTATTAATTTCTCTGTGTGGTGAATTGTAGATTAGACTACTGAATTGGGAGTAATTAAATTGTATTTTGTTTAGGTTTTGCTTCTCAAATGCTATGCTTTCAAAAGAACCGCACAGTTCATAGTCTGAATAAAATTCACAGACTAGCATCAAGGACCTGTGAGCCCAGGAAACTGAGTTTGGCAGTGCTAATTTGTATTAAAGTTGTTGTTGCATGACAGCCGGAAAAAGATTTAATGCTTGCCACCTGAACCAAGGCACGGAACATTGGTTTCTATAACTGCCATGAATTTGAATCAAGGCCAGGATCTCTAAATTTGAAAGACCATACAGGCCACTTATGTTGTGGAAGGTATTTAGAAAATAATATTTCAATTTAATTTTTTTCTTAGCTACACACACACACACACACACACACACACACACACACACACACACACACACGCACGCACGCACACGCGCCTCCAAATGGCAAATGGCTTGGCTTTTCAGCACTGTGGCCTGTTTGTAATGTCTCTTGCTATCATCTGCTCACTCGGAAGAAAGCCTATATCCACTGACTACGAGGAGTTCACAATAGGCTTGTAGCAGCTTCCGGGTTTGCTCACTTCATCAGGAAGTCATCATCCCTCTTGGATGTCACTATGGCTCAAAGTATTACTATGAAATATTACTGTAGTGATTTAGATTTTTAACCTAGTCACCCTGCTGTGGTACAATCTTAAAGGCACCAGATGCAAAATCCACTCATATGCCTAGGATAATAAAAATGATGATGGTGATGGCAATCATTTGTATTTTGCATTTGCAAAAACCACCTTTGTTCTGAAGGGCTTTGTAAGGGGAGCATGTATCTTGAGGTTACTTTATGAAAAGTGATCTTTGTATCTAATATGGAAATGAAATGAATCTACCTCTGAAATAAAATGTGAGAGAAACCATTTAATACTTTTTAAAAGAATACATATTAATGACACGTTTCTGTGCAATATAAATTTACTCAGATACTTTGAAAATTGTATCTTATATTAAAATTACATTTAATTTTTTTCTTACTAGAAATGATTGTTTAAAAAAAAATACTCAGAAACTAACTGGTTAAACAGAAAACAAAACACAACAACTCTATTGAGCTTTACAGTCCAACCCAAGGGATTCCCTTAAGGTAACTCATACACACTGTGCATTTGGAGGACAGCATGCGTCCTGCTTCCCAATCCTTGTGCATTCAGCTCTCCATTGCACCAGTGCAGACAATCCCAAGCCATTTCCTCCTCCTTTCCCACTTTCTTCCTGTATGACCTCATTCATTTCTAAAGTGTCAAGTAGATGCTCTCTGCTGATGGCCCATTCTGTTTCCTATCTTCCTCCCATCTCTAGCCTTGGTACTTATGAAGTTAAAAGTGGAGTGAGGATTCTTCATAATGTTCTTCTGCTTCATCATTTCCCTGCCCAACAGTCTCCTGTCTCATTATTAATCACCAGGTTTTCGAACTCCAAACTACGATGTCCCTTAAAATAATATCTAGCTGCACATCACAAAACAGCCATCAGCCCCATAGTCTCTATGTGTTATGTGTACTAAACTTGGCAGTATTTGGTGTAACATCCTCAGAATCAGTTGCCTCCTGAGTTTGTTCAGTTGTATTTTGCATGCAATCCTTGTATCTGTCCAGCACAGAATGTGAACTGGGCGGTGGGGATTTTACCACTAAGTACATGATAAGGGGATAAAAATAAGGTATTTGTATTTTCTTTAAGCTCTAGGAATTTTTTCATTTATTTCAATTATTATTTCACCACATTGTGTATTTGGGTGCTATATTTTAATGGAGTACTCTATTATAATTCACTGTTAATGTTCCTAATTTTTAGGGGCAGGCCACTGACGTATATGAAGTCATTCATTTTGAAATGAATATTTTCTTACAATGAATATCACTTTACAGATTTGCCTTCACTTATTATATTTTCAATAATATTATGTGCAAAATTTCTCTTGAAAAAAGAGAAAAAATATATGCCAGCATTCATTGCTAAAGCTTTTGCCAAATGTTATAAATTCTGGCCTTTGGGTTGAAGCTATATGGTATTTGCAAAGCTTTCTTGTCTAGTAATGGCTTAAAGTTAGTAGTGCTATGATGGATTTACATATTTATAAATGCTTGGTGGGTAAAACAGAGTCATTACATATTATACAGGAAAGTTTAGAAGAAAAGTTATTTAATACCACTTGGTTTTTAGATGAAGCCTGACTAGATGTATACATAATATATTATACATAATTATCATCTCATCCTGCAAGCTAGCTTCATACTTTTTAGATGTAATCCTGATGTTTATTCTCATGGCTCATTTTTAAAAGTTATTTATTTATTCGTATGAATGTGAGTAGATGCAGTAGTATGAATATGAGTAGGCGGGTTGAAGGAGGCATGTGTGTTGGTGGGACTTGTGCATTTGTATGTGAGTAGATGCACAAAGGGTTGTGAGTTGAAGGAGCTGTGTTGGTGGTGGCACTTGTGGAAGTCACAGGACAATTTGTCATTTCTCCTACCCCCATATGGGGCCTGGGATGGAACTGATGCCCTCAGGAGTGTTGGTAAGTGTCTTTACCCACTGTGCCATCTTGCTTACCCCAATGGCTTAATCTTAGGGTTACTTTTTCTTTTTGAATGTGCTGTTATTGTATAGGACAGGGTCTTAGTATAGCTCAGGCTGGCCTCAGGCTTGTGGCCCTCCTGTCTCCTGAGTGCTGAGATTACAGGCAAGAGTCACCATGGCTGTTTTTCCTTGTTTTTTGTTTTTTTTGTTTTTTTTTTTTTTTACTTTATTTATTTATTTATTTGCCTTGGTGTTTTCCTGGAACTGGAACTACAGACAGTTGTCAGCTGCCATGTGGGTGCTGGGAATCGAACCCAGGTCCTCTGGAAGAGCAGACGGTGCTCTTAACTGCTGAGCCATCTCTCCAGCCCCTTTCCTTGGTTTTAACTGTTGCTATACCTTAGAATTTGATATGAAAAAGTAGAGTAAGAATTCTTCACATCATACTCCTCACTTATCTTCCATATAGATCCGAGTGATGTGTTTATGGAAATTGTGTTGGCTTTTTAATATTCCTGTAATGAGAAGACATTCAAATAGTATTAGGTGTATAAACATGAACAATAAACTACAGCATAGACCTAGCATTCTTTTCATCAATATTTTGCTTTACTGATCTTTGAAGATGACCATTACAGATGAATAACTTTCTAAAAATTTATCATTCAGCTTTCCACAAGCCATTCTTAGATTGTCTTCTGAAGAAAAATGATACTGAAAGCAGCTTTGGTCATGAGCATTCACAGAATTCTCCTTAGCAGCATTATCAGTGAATTGAGTAACACTGGCATAGCTGAAATACTATTGCATTTGCATGTACACGTTAGAGATGGGAACTCCCTCAAAAAATACAATGGAACCAAAATAATGTCCTTATTGTTCATTCTTAACAGAAGACCCATTTTCTTTCATAGGGTGGAAATGGTTGACATTAATTATCCTTAGTCATGTGAATCTTCTGTGAATCTTTTTCCCTGTCTCTTAAAAGAGTTTGCTGAGGAATGACCTCCAAATTTGCAGCTCCAGCCTAGTCACTGTGAAGCACGGAAGCTCAGGATCTTATTGTTAGAGAGATTTCAAGTGTGGAGGTGTGTTTTCTAATTTGATGTAAACCTTGTAGAGTAGTTAAGTCCAGGGTATAAAGTGCATAAGGATAGAAATAATTTGAGGACCAGTTTATGTTGATTTCCTCTTAATGGGAGTTCTTTAAACTATGAGTATGACTAGGTGTTTATGGGGGCCATATGGCATGACAAGTCAGAAGACATTGCCTTAACAAGATATACTCATAGTCAGATAAATGACTGTGTGTGGATGAAAAAAATAGAAAGGCAAGGATAATCTTAATGGTGGGCATGGCAGTAGAAGTCTTCATGATCTCGGTGTCTTATTTTCATGTAATTTAGGTAAGGTTTGAGAAAGTACAGCAATGCAATCTAAAATCTACTGAGTTTTTCTTTTTAGTCAGTAACCTATGGAACGCAGATATCCATATTATACAAATACCAAAGTGAGGGGAGTCTACTTAGGTAGTGGACCTGGTCAACTTTAGGTGTTCCTACGCAAATCCTAACTTTCAAGGCTTAGGGAATGAATATTTGAGTTCGTTTCCAGCACATCTACAGGCAAAGCTTCATGTTCTGTTTGAAAAGGCATTTGGCTTCTTTTAGACTTCGGCTTTTCTCGGAATTTTCTTTGAAGGCTTTCTGGGGAAGTTGGTTCATTTGTTGGTTTGTTCTCATGTATATCCATTAAGGATTATGTTTATTAAACAAATGAAATGAAATTCCTAAGAGAGGATGGGAACTGTGGATGAGAACAGAAAGCAGAAGTAGACATCAACCTTGAGGGCACACAGGAGGAAAAGCAGTCAGCGTTTATGTGCATTTCACAAGGGTGCTTAGGCCTGGCACTGGAGGCCAGAGTGTCAGCGCCTGGACCTCCAGAATGCATGGGCACAGCCTAGGTGAGATTCTAGAGCTCTGGCATGTCACAGCTGGATGTATATGAGTGAGTGGTTAGTCATAAAAGTTCACGATGCTTCATAATTGATGTGGGTTCCCCTTGTCATTCCGACAATAGAGAGGGCATAGAACGGACATTGTCATATCTACCTAAGTCAACATGAAATTCATTCACTGAGGATTTCCGAATTCTGTGGAATGCCTTTCAGATTGATTGTCTCTGTGTAGCTGTAGTTTGGGGCCTCACTTTCAAAAGCACAACCAATTATTTACACTACACTACCCTGTTTTATTTTTATGATTAAGAGAAGAGTATATGACTAGTTCCCCTCCCCTAGTAATTTGTATTCATACTTGAACTTATGTTTTAGGAAAAAGATACAAATGTTCTGAAGCCATTAACTTGGGTTCAGCGGAGAAAGGCATATGCTAATGAGGAGAAAGGGGACTGTGTCTTGTTCAATATAAAATATTTTGGCTAGACTACGTGGTGCCTACCTTGCAAGGATTCACAGATATTTGGCACATTCAGGGAAGTGTTAGATGGGGCTGATTCGCTCTGACCATCAGGGAGCCTTGCAGCCAGGACACAGGGGAGCCATCTGTTTGCACTAGTTTATGGTGCTGAGGTCAGTGGAGAGGAGAAGGGTTTTGATTCCATGACTGCATGTCGATATATTTTTAAAAAGTGTGACCTAAATCTAAAAGTGATAATAGCATCAATCAATTCACAAAAATCAAATTTCTTTTGATATATTATTGGGCATATATAGTTGAGTCACAGGTTGTAATAATCCTTCTGAAGGCGCAGAGCAGTGGGCTAAGCATGCTTGTGGTAGTACTGCCAAGAATCACGAGCAGGGGCAGATTTTTTTTTTTCCTTTCCAAGCTGGTCTGTGGGAATGCAGGTCTTTCACTACAGAGTGGATATGATTTTACTTGATTTTTTTTTTAAGGTGGAGAAATGAATGGGGCATGCATTCATGTTTTTCACCTAGGCCAAATGGAAGACTTTTCAGTGATGTAACCCATTAGGCTAGAGAGGCTTTTCTGTGCGCTGCCCCGCGGTGCTGAGAGTAAGTTATGAATGCAGCACTGTTCTCTGCCCAGAGGGCCTTGTCGGGAAGAGAGCGGTGTGCCTGGGCCCCAGCTATTGAGAAGATGCCAGTCAGGGATGAAAACGTCTTTCATGAAACTATAGCTAACTTCCCTGTGACACATTACCATAAAGCAGAGAGTATTTTAAAAACCAACAGTCTGAAAATACACACAATACTTTATAAAAGTCGGAAGGCTTTATGTTAACGTGTGCGTGTTGAGTGACTAAAATTATACAGGTTTATGACAGACTGCTTTAGAGTGAATTGTTCTGAGTAGTTTCCCTTCTCTCTCTGCCTGTTCACAGCTCTGATTTCTTTTGCCTTTTGGTTGAAATTACAAAAGATGGCTTCTGAGACAAACGCTGGCCCATGACATCAGGACGAAGGAATGCTCAGCCTGGTCCAGCGTGTGCAAAGCGTCAGCTGCTTGACAAAAACGTTACATTTTCCAGGGTGGATTTAAAAATTATGGGCGATCCCTGAGCATAGGAGCCAAGTTCAGACAGACCTTTATAGGTGATTAGAGGCATGCCAAAATAAGAATCAGATTTTGAACGTTAGTATTACAGAGGGCTTATTTTTTGTTGTTTGTTTGTTTTCTGAAACAGAAAAGTGTGCTATGGTCTGTATAAAACATGGTAATAATTGACGGTGATAACCATAGTAGGATAGCATAGAATTTTAAATTTTGAAAAATTATGGATGTTGCGGTTGTCAATTTAAGTACTACATCTTTGATGTTTAGATAGTTAAATTTTGTGTACTTATATGACTCATATTCAGGGAATATACATAAATGGCTTTAACTGCCTTTTGTTTTTACTGGATCTTATCAGGACTTAATTTGAAGCATTCTATAGCATTATATTTGGATAACACGTTAATGGTTTGTTCATGGTTCAGTATAGGAAAAAAATGCTTATTTTTACTTCTTAGCCTATGAATATATAGATAAAGTTAGTTATTGTTATTAATCTCCACACTTAATTCTACATCAGCAGGGGAAAATGGAAATTTTTGAAAAAAATATTCAATAAGTACAAGTTCAATAAAATACATCAAAATGTCAGTATATAAACAATTCAAATCAGAACTCAGATGCAAGAAATCATGGATTTGATGATTTATTGGCGGTGTGCTTAAGAGTTATAGTATCTGTGTACTGCTATTTTCTATTAAAGTATGACTTTGAAAACTAATCATTTTGGAGAAGCTATGCATACCAAGAATCATCATTAAACACCAGGAATGATGGCTGGACCTCCTAGCCCAGCATAGGTAGGTAAGGCAGGTCACTGCTTGTGCTCTGTCCTGTGGCAGCTCCTGAGTTGGAGAGGGAGCTGGAAGAAGGGAGAGTTTGTAATGAGAACAGGAAGCCTTGGACCTGACGAGAGCTGCCCAAAATCAGCTTCCGTGTGATGTTTAGATATGCTTTCAGGAAATGGAGCTATTTAGGAGTAACATGAAGACAATGGACTTGGCAGTGAACTTGGGGGTGTGCCCACTGATGCTTTTGTCTTGGGGGCATGGCCATAGCTGCTCTAATATAAGAGCCAAATGGAAGAAATTTGTTGATGGTAGAGAGCAAAATGCATAACTTAGAGATGTTTCTGAGCACGTTTACCAGCTGACCTACAGATTGCAGACATTTCCTACTTAGTAATCTTTGCCTTCTAACAGGTTTTTCTACTAGTTAATTAATTTTTCTACAGGTACTTGCATTTTTGTAGATATGTTGTAAAGCATTTTGGCATTGCATAGTCGTTTATAGCAATAAGAGACTGGCTATCAGAACTGCTCCTTCCTTGTCGACTGTTGCACATAACCTGGCGGGACTGTAACTGCAATTAAAATTTCCTCACCTTGCACGATTGTTTTTTCCATGTCTCAAAGAAGACTCACTCCTCTTACCTGTTAAGTTATGAATTCTAATTCATTCTGGTATATGATAATAGTTTAGATAAAAGGCTTTTAAAAATACAGATTATAATATGATGCTGTTAAGGGACTGCAGAAACCCATAAACATGTTGAGGATATAGACTTTCAACCGGTTTGGTACTGGCTGAGAAGACTCGTGCAGTGCTTTCCTTATGAGGACTCTGGAGGCTACAGAAGTTGTGTGTAGTCATCTTGGGATGTCACCAGTCTGAGCGCAGGCATGGTGGCAACTCCACGGAGTTGACAAGTGCCCGTCTGTTGTCCTTATTGTTATCATACTGTTATCACAGGACTTCTGGCATATAAAATCTCTAGATTTTAATCTCTCAAAAATCACATTTGTACTCCTCAGAAAGGCCTTTTGATTAATATTTTCCTGTAGTTAGTTATTTGCTGGGTCCCTGTCATCTAGTCATTTACATGTTCTGATCGAGCATCTGCTGTCTACTCCACACTGAGCTGGTGGCTAGAGGTGGCAGGTGCACTAGACAAACAATACACTTGTGGCATCTCCCTGTCTACATGTGGGAGTTCAGATGGAGATGGACTCATGTCTACAGAAACAGTGGTGCTAATGTGATTGTGTCCTGGACTAGCCTGGCAATGTACAGCTGGACTTAGTGTGTGGGCACAGGATTGGATGTCACGGCTAGGGTAACCTTTGAATCTCGGAGGAGGAGAAAGTTCTAGATAGGTGAATAAAGTGAAGAAAGGCACAGATCAGGAAAAGCTATAGAAACATATGCAGAGTGTTGTGATTGTCACAGCAGGAAGGGAGACGGGAAAACTATATTTTGAGAAGTCTTTACATCTTTGATTTTCGTCTTTGTATTACACTCTCTGTCATTGTGTTTGTGTATTGAATTGAACTGAAGAAATTAAAAGAATCATTGGGTTGGGTGTAGGATGGCTAGGTAGCGACTTTAACCAGATAACTCCATTGATAATATGGAAGAGACAGGAAAGAGGTGTGACCAGGGGCAGGAGACATCAGAGCGTGAGCACCAAAGCCCTCTGGGGAGGAAGTGTGCCTCACCCAGAGCAGTGAGCATGGAGATGGGCTCGTCAGTCAACGGGAGGCAAGCCTACAGCGATGAATTGAATAATTATTGGATGGCAGGGTTGGGGGTGCAGGCAGGAGCCATGATAGGTAAGTCTAACTCTTTGGACTATGCTTTTCTTCCCTGGAAGGGATGAGCAATGTAGGAAATGGGAGCAGATTTCTACCAGAAGATGATGAGTCTCACATTGTATATTTTGAGACTGAGGCCTCCCATTAAAAACTGTAGTGGCAGAAACCCAAATATTTGCAGACTAATTCAGAATATGAAAATAATTGAATGTATGTGATAAGCAAATGCTTGTTGGATGATTGAATGGATGCGTAGATTAGCCATCAATTCATTACATTTTAAATGACTATTATTGACTTGCTGTAATTATTTTAAAGCCATAAGGCACAATAGGAAGCATTCTAATTATTTAGAAGTAGCAGAAGTAATTCATTCTGTTGCCTGAAAGTTCCCAAGTAAGTTAATGTGGCTCTGCTGAACTCTTAGATTTGATTAGTGAAAGTGTGCCCCCCTCCCCCGTCCCCACTGCCTGCCACTGGCATGTCTTAGCACAGTACTAGGCTGCCAGGGTGAGAGTCCGTTCTAGTATAGAAATAGTTAAAACTAGGAACATAATTTTTAAAGACTCACTGAAGGATTCATCTCTGGGCTTAAAGTACAAAGCATTTAGCTGAGGTACTGGTTTTTAAACTGGTGTTTATATCCTTAGGATGACAGCGGAGACCAAATAGGGGTAGAAGTCTTACCCTGGCTTCTCAAATAATCAAATGATAAAGATCACACACACACTCCTTCTATTACTGATAGCTACTGCCCACTTCTTCATTTGTGCTGTTCAGCTCACTCAAAACAACTTGGATTATAAATGCTGTACCACACATTCAGTGATAGAAAATATTGTTCAGGGTTAGTTAACAATACTCCAGGTCTCACAGGACGGTGCTTGCATCTCTAAGTCGGCCACTTAGCCAAGCTGACTCGGAAGTATGCTGTTGGCACTCACAGGGCAGATCTGCCTCCTTTGGATAGACTTACATTAATCACATTCATGAGGCTTGGTGCAGTCAGAATACCACATGGATAAGGAGTGCAGTCACACGGATGGCATGCTTGTCATTTCCAGGCATTCTCTTCTTACATGGAGGTTTTTGGGATTGCACTCCGAAGGTGCCTAGTGAATGTGAAGTCAGAATAGAGTAGCTGGAGAGCTGGAGCTATCCTGGGCTCTCTGGCTGTGTGTGGGCTCTGCAGTAAGCATGGGCCTCAGTGGTTGTTACTCAAGGCTGAGTCATGCATAGAAGGGGCAACACAGCCTTAATCTTCGTTGCTGTCACATTCAGAATCATTCTTATAGTGGAGGGGTCTCTTTGTGCACATACTTCCTTTAGGTTATCAAGAAATTCTTAAATCTTGCTGGCTTAGAGACCAAATGGGGGTAGAAGTCTTTCCCTGGCTTCTCAAATAATCAAATAATAAAGATCACACACACCCCTATCAGATTCCCATTTCTTCTCTGACATGTTATTACCATGGTAGAAATGTCAAAGCGAGTTTAATCTTCAGAAGCCACTGTTTAGCAGATACTGGCAGTGTCTAAAGCTGAATTCATAGAGATGATTGGCGATGGCTGGCTCTCTGCATGGCCCTGGCCTCAGAAACACCTGCCGCGGAGGAGCCTGCCATAAAGTTGGTGGCAGACACATTATTGTTACAGTAATGACTGCTTTAGAAGCACTGTATGGAGAAAGCAGGGAACCCGTGAGGTACCATAGCCATGTTTGCCGAGCCATATCCAGGCACAAACTAGTTAAAAACTTTATACAAAGATAAATAAAGACTACATATACTGAAAACTTAGAAGAAAACACATGAAACTGAGGTTAAGTACAGGATGAAGCAGTACTCCAGAGCGTTATGTAACCAGAGGGATGGTGACATTGATCAAACACTGAGGTTGAGATGGGGGCTGCTTTGCTGTGGAAAAGTACAGTTCTCTGAAGACCATGGTGCATTTATGCCAATGTCTCCCTAGTAAGATGGAAATGCCCATAGGCCCTAACAGATCTGGAGAGACAAGCAAGTTAATGTAGGTTACTGACTGATAAATCCTCCAGGCTTGAGAGGAACAAGAACAGACCCCAAGAAGGAAATGAAAACTTTAAGGAGACTTCTGAGGAGCAGGGTCAGGAGACTGAGGAAGGGAGGCATTCTAGAAGGGACTGGAGCCAAGTGCAGTGAAACCCCAGCTCTGGGGGTGAGCAGCCCTACGCTGGTGAGTACTCTGAGGGAATTAGAGCCAACTGCATACAGGGAGAAGATTTTGTACCGGAAATCACCACTCCATTCCATATCTGTCAGATATGACAAAGGAACCTTTTACCTCCACTGTGTTCTTCTACCAGTCTAACTAAAGCTTGCTTTCCAGTTTAAAGGGGAGAAGTTCCATGTTCCACAGATTGTGCTTTTATTTTTCCCACTGTGAATAAACCGTTCTCTAATGAATTTGTACATGATTTCATTTTGAACTTGCAGCGAGATAGTTTGAAATGAAATGAAAGCATTAGAAAAGTTAACGCTGCTGCCTTTTGGAAGAAGCTGGTATCTACTGGGATGATCCATCACACACAGCCTGATTGTGATGTCTGAAATGGCAGCAGGGAAGCTTTCCAGTTCCTCTTGGCATTATCACATGCTCTGATTAATTAAGCACTTTTGTTTACATAAACAGGATTTTAGCTTATCAGGATCCAGAAGGAATTTGAAGAGGAGGATTTTAAGTCAAATTAATTGCCTTCTGCCCCAGGGAAAAGGTAGCAGCAAATTTGCAGAGAAACCCTCCTTGGGATTTTGAGAGTTCAAAGGTGTTGGGAGTCAGTCTGGTGATTACCGAAGGAGGAAGGGGAGGCAGGTGTGGATGAGGAATCAGGAGAGGAAGTGATTTGTCATTGTGATTGAAATATTGTATAGTGAATTCCCTGAATATTGTTCACATCCATGTGCTTATGTTGTTTTTATATGTACACTATTGAGAAAATAAAGCAGATGCCTGTGGCATTCCAAGGCACCTGTTTTTTTATCTAATAGAACAGAAATTTGCAGAATGACTTCCAGCTTATGAAATTAATACAGTGTTAACAAAAATTAAGAGAGGCTAATACTGCTCATACTTATCTTTCAGCAAAAGACAAAAATCCAAACAGACCTAGAATTATAATAATTAAATATACTAAACACTTGTAAATGAATGATTAGAGAACAAAATATTTTCTCCATTAAAATGTTAATGTAAAAGGATGATATGTTTCTATAAAAAATGAATTGTGGGTGAAATCTACAAAACAACCTAACTATTGGAACCTTAAGTGTTTAAAAGAAAATGGATAGTCTTTTTAGTAGTTATACTTTAAACATTTAAGTACATTGAGTTCCTTAAATTAGGGTCCTTTCTTTGAATCATTTTTTGCTTTGCCAGAAGCCTCCAGGAAATGCCTTAAGGATGAATGAAGCTGTGAAGGCCATCTCAGAAGGAAGCACTAGCTTTGAGTTTTTGGCAAGTTGACCTTCCAAAGTCTCAGAATATCACTGGCAAATGAGAAATGATGCCTTATACAACTCCCATAGGGTAAAAAAGACAACACATGTAAACATGGCGTGTGCAGAGAGGCTTCGCTACGTGGTCCTCTAAACTAGCAGAGTCTACTGAGTGCTTTGCTCATGGAGAAATTAACCACAACAGTACCCAGCCTGTCTGGAGGAGGTTCCAGCAAATAACCTGTAAATCTTCTGTGGGTCTCGGAGACTTCTCATTCTCGCTGTCTTAGTTCACGGTGCACCGTGAGTTTCTCCCAGCTGCTCTGCTCTGTACTGTCCTCAGCTCCCCTCTCTGTCTTAATCCCTGCTAAACCTGAACACTCCACCTCATCACATTTCCACAGTTCCTCACGGCAGTGATGATCTTTGGGCGATGCCCTGTTTTTCCCAATCAGCCCCTGAACTTCTTATCTTGTGTTGTCATTTCCGGAGTTGAGCCACAGACTGGGTTCCTCCAGCTGGAAGCCCCAGGCCATTCCTGACTTTTCTTTTCATGCTGTTCCTGTCTCCCTGTGTTCTTCATTCTGCACTTCCCTGTGTCCTAGCACCTGGGCCTGGCTCAGTGTGGCCATCGTTCATCTAGACATCTTGAATGGCCACCTAACCGCCTCATTCTTTCCCTGTCACAGCCTGCTTAGGAACTTACACTACGGGGAATGCAAAAGGATTTGGCCAGTGTAGCAAGGGGCTTAGTGGTTTGTGAAAAGTAAAACAGAATTTTTATGTTATCCAGCACTTTTATTGATAGACTTAGAAATATACATGTGTGTATGTAGCAGAACTATTTATAATAGCTAAGAGGTTAAAAAAATGCAGAAAGGCTGCCACCAGATGAATCCAGTGTGTTATATGCATACAACAGAATATTATTCACTCATTAAAAGTAAGGCACTGATGCAAATACAGATTTTAAGTGAGAAAAACAAACACAGTGGTTTGTATGTTATATGAAATATTTAGGACACACACATATACTCATTTGGACTTTGTAACTCGGGTTCTTGGTTGCTAGGCAATAGAGGAAGAAGAGAATGCAGCTGTTTACATGAGGACAGGGGTTCCATTTGGGATGATGACACTGCGTTGGTACCAGGGACATGTGTGAGTCAGAGATGCTGCACACTGATCTGTTCACTGGGAAGCAAAGATTTCCTGTTGTGTGAAGTTTGACTAAGTCTAAGCAAGCCAGTGGAACCTTCACTGGCTCCCCCTTGTGTACGGATGAAACTCCAGGTCAGCAGCTTCTCCCTCAAGTCCTTTGCAATTGTTTCTACAGCTCAAGTCCTCATTTTCCAGCTGCTCTTCTTTCTCTGTGCCTTTTCTACCGGGTGGGGGGGGGGGAGATTACTGCTTCTGTGAGATACTGTATGTCTTTGCATTTCAGGTTTGTCCTTAGTTGCTCTGTCTGTTTTCCTTGGTAAAGTCCAGCCACTTTCTGAAAAAGGCCCTTAGTGCCAGCTCCTGGAAGGCCATTTCTCTGTCAGTGGATCTATCTTTCTGGCCACGCCCCCCACCGCCCCCATCACAGCCTATACTTTGCTCTACACAGGGAGTGGCACCTGGTCCCTTTCCTGCCTCACACAGCCACATCTAGCTCATGTTTGTGCTCACTGCATGGCCCATACCATGTAGTGAATTCTGTGAATAACTGCCCATAGCTCCTGGATAATATTTTTCCTTCTTAAGCAGTGATTTCTTTACTTCTTCAGTTATATATTGACTATGGTTTTAAAACAAAGTCCAGTTGAACCTTGCTGTATCCTGACTTTCCCTGTGAGTCCTGTAAGAGATTAGATTGGAGTTACAACCAGGGTTATGTGTCATCTCACATGGTTTGGTTGTAAATAGTTAGTCAGTGTGCATTTCTGTTTTTTAGAGAAGTATATGAACTAATCATTTGATTATAGTTGCAATAGATCTGTTTTTTTTTGTGTGTGTGAGTATGTGTGTGTAACCTATGTTTTCAGAGTATTTCTATTAGATTTTCAGCAGAAAAAATATTGCTGAGAAAACACATATTGTACCTATTTTACATATAAGTAAAAGCAAGCTCTTGAGTCATGTAGAGGAAGGTGGTGTGGTTATATTTTACCTAGTACTAAGGATAGAACTGAAGACTTGGTGTGTTATGTGCTACTTAAGGACTTGCCACTGAGCTGCTAATTTGCCACTGAGTAACTAATTTATACAAATTAATTAACTTTTTTCCTGGACAGCTCCATACGTGTATATCATATATTCTGCTTACTCTTACCCCATGCCTCCTTTACCACCAGGCAACCTGTTTGCACAGGGTGGGAAGTATAAGGAAGAGGCTTTGTCCTAGATTGTGATGGCATTCCCTCTAGGACTCAGAGAACACTGTGGAGGATGGAGGGGGAAGAACACATGAGCTGGAAGCTAGCAAGAGCAGCTGTGCAAGGATGCTGTCTGGACAGGTCGTCGAAACCATGAACTCACTGTAGTTGTGATTGCCTGGCATGAGCCTGAATAAGACTGAACCCGTCAATTACCAGTCAGGGATAGGGAAATGGCCCATTGAGCTGTAGCGCTCTCTGGGGGCTGGGGAGTCATTATCTTCAGATGTGTACCTACTGGTTAGCTCCTAAAGTTCCATTGGATAGTTCCCTCCTCAGATGGCCCTGTTTCGTACTTACGGTCACTCAGGTGGCCCTGGTTAAACTCCTTAGATCACAAAACAAAAGAAAAAGATGAGTAGGGAAGAGGACATATAGTATTTTTCTAATATTTCTTTTGATATTTTTCAGGAGAAATAATGAAAGCCTTTTTATCTGCGGGAAATGTTCTCTAAAATTGTGTATCTGGGTGGAGGGGGAATAGATGGCTTAGGCAGTAAATTGCCTGCTGAGGAAAAGTGAAGTCCTGCGAGTTCAGTGCCCAGCACTCATGCAAGGCCAGCCAGCATGAGCACACTCCTGTAATGCCCATGCTAGCAGGCCCAAGCATTTGGATCCTTGTGGTTTTCTAGTAAGCCAAACTGAAGACTTCAGGTTCAGAGAGATACTCCATCCTACGTAGTAAGGTGTGGTGCAACAGAGGTAGACCCTTAACATTGACCTCTAGCCTCCATATGCACATGAATATACACCAGCGCACACACAGGTACATATGCGTGTGTGCACTATATGCACACATTTAAAATTTGGGGGGAGGGGCTGGCAACTCTATTAATCAGTGTGATATTGTTCTTGCACTACTTACCATCCACATTACTTCGTGGCTTCTTCTCTTCCTCTTTCTCCTTTCTAGTCTTCCTCTCTGCTCTTTAAGCTTCTTTAGATTGGAATTTTGACGCTAGTGATAAAAACAGAGTTCAGCATGATAATGAAGTCTCTGGGGTTTGCAGAGGAGTGCGGTTCAGTTTATTTCCAAGGTGTCTGTGGTAGGATGGGGTGAAACAGACAGAGAGGCTCATGGTTACCACCCAGTATGATGGATGCTGTAACTGACATATATGCATGTCCTTCTATACAAAGAAGAGAATCCCACCCTGTAGGGTTGGGGGAGGGGCAGTGCAGAGGTGCCATGGAATAGAGTTAAATTTCAAGAGAGTTGGGAGCAACTAGATTTAATGATATCTGAAGACTGTCTGTAGTGCCTCAAGTGAAGTATTTTTACCATTTCCTTCGACAAGTGTAAACTACATTTAATTGAATTTTGTTTGCAGCTGAAGTTTAGTTGGAACTTATTTTAATAACTATCACCAAAATACCGTTTCTTGGAGAATGTTTCAGGCTCAGATGCACACTAAATGTGCAGTTTTTGTTTACGTCTGTGTTCCTTCTGGCTGCAACATATTTGACTGCGAAATTAACTCTGTGGGCCAGCTTACTCCTTGATGCTTCTAGATGGAGGAGAGTGCCACTTGCAGACCGTGTGTGTATTTATGTTTTAGACGTAGGCTCTGTGAAGGTTTTCACGTCTAGTGCAAGTGTCTGAGCAGAAGTTTGAACTTCAATTAGTTGCATTTATGAACCATTGACAACATAGGGCAGTCTATGAGGCATGTAGGAAATTACAAAGGAAATAGGGAACCCAATCTTTGTTCATATTGAATTTATAATCTAATGGAACAAATATAAATGGAGATACATGATAACAGATAAAATAAACATAAAACATAGTCATAACCAGTTACAGATGGGTAGAGATATTTGCACAAATGCTGGAGGACAGGAAAACGATTGCAGTGACCGTTGCCAGCTGGAGACAGGCAGCGGCTACTTTGCTACATGATGTAAAATGTGAGCAGAAGCAGTATGTCAGGAAGAAGAAGGGTTAGTATGGTGGGAATCATTCTAGGAAGTGTCCCGAAAGGAAAAGCTGTGTGTGTGTGTGTGTGTGTGTGTGTGTGTGTGTGTGTGTGTGTGGACTAAGCACTGAGGTTCAGTGCAATGGCCGGGATTTGTGGGCTGTAGATTTCTCTCGGAAACCAACTATATTAGAATAGGCTAATTGCCGAACAAGCAGTATGTGAAGCATGTAGGAAATTACAAAGGAAATAGGCAACCCAATCTTTGTTCATATTGAGTTTATAATCTAATGGAACAAATATAAATGGAGATACATGACAACAGATACAATAAACATAAAACAGAGTCATAACCAGTTACAGAGCAATTCAAGTGTCAGTAACTTAATGATATGAAAGTTTGTGCTTTTTACATCATATGCACCACTCCCTCCCCCCCATTTTCCCCCCCTCTTCCAGTGAGTATAGTTATTCAAGCATCCCAGGTTAGTCCCGCTGATTTGGATGCTAGGCAGCTTCTTATAGCTTCCTTTATCTCTATTTCTTTCTTTCCCCCTCCTCTCCCTTCCTCCCTCCCTCCCTTTCTTCTCTCCTTTTTTGTTCATTTTGAGAAAGAGTTTCATGGAGCCACAGCAAGCTTTCAGCTCACCATGTGTCTGAGGATGATCTTGAACTTCTGACTCTCACACCTCTGCCTCACTGGAGATAGGATTTCAGCCGTGGCCCACCAGTTTTCGTCAGCTAGTGGAAGGGAATGAAGTAGATGCTATCCTGTGGAGATACGCTAGTCCTCGCTTGGAAGCAATCCTGCTCATGTTATGCTGAGCAGAGAACTTGTCTCTCAGCTGTACTGCTGTGCATGGGCTGGGAAATAATGGAGATGGGTGCTGCACAGGGAGAAGCATGGCTCTGGAAGATAGCACGGTCTCTTGCTACCACCTTTGTGCTAGTTTCTTACACATGTAGACTACAGCCTCGTTTCCCTTGTGCGTTTTCTTGTCCTCATCAGGACCACCTCCTCCTTCATGGCTTCATTTAGAAAAGTAAAGTGACTTCGTTACTCATTACCTTAGCATGACACTATAGACACAATTGCTCTTTCTTGCTTTATGTATTTAACAGGGGCCTTCAGAATAGCTCTTTGCCTTGTGTTTCCTTTCTTCTCCCTTCTTTTTTTTTTTTTAACTTTATTTATTTACTTATTTATTTGCCTTGGTGTTTGCCTGGAACTGGAACTACAGACAGTTGTTAGCTGCCATGTGGGTGCTGGGAATCGAACCTGGGTCCTCTGGAAGAGCAGACGGTGCTCTTAACTGCTGAGCCATCTCTCCAGCCCCTCTTCTCCCTTCTATAGGCGCTTTAGTTAGTGACCTTTTTTCCTGATAATTGCAGCGATTAATAATTTCCTACCTCAAGTTTTATGCTGAATATTGTGATGTGATAAACAGCCACTTTGTCTTTGCCAAGTTCCCAGTAACCTTTTTTTCCCTCCCTTTTATGTGAGGGTGGTTCCACATTCCTTAGTGTGCCCATAAAGGATCATTACTCTTCATTTCCCCTCCTTCCCAGGCTCAGTTCTAACTTCAAGACCCAAGAAGACTCTAGGCCAGGGAGACTTCTTGTTTCAGTCTTTGATCATAGAGCAAGCGAGTTCCTACCCTAGACAAAAACACTTCTGGAGCATAGGTTTTTCCATTTCTTTCTTGGAGCTTCCCAGGCCTGTACAAACACCATAGCTCCCAATAAGCTATGATGTGTGTTTTGTACACTGACAGTAGACAGCCTTTCTTACTGTAAAAGTGTTTGATGTGTTCGTGTTTTGTCTTTCCACATTGATTGTTAAGATCCATAAGCACAGGAAATGTGACATATATCTTAAAATTTTCCACAGGGTACAGCATGTAACTAGGCACAAAGTGATTACTCAGCAAAAATGCACTGAGCCAAGATGAAGGTACTTAGGAGTGAAGCTAATCATTCAGAAGGAGGTTTTCATTTGATTCAAGAGACAGTTGGGAGCCATTGATGGCGTCTGAGAAGAAGAATCAAAAATTACCCCAGAAAGAATGTTTGGGTTGTGTGTAGGCTGCTGCTAAGTTGTAAATAGAGACTTTTAAATGTTAGGGACTGAGTTAAAGTAATGCCCATGCTTACTTCAGGACCAGTCAGTGGCTTGGTGCCCTTCATACTTGGGAATGGTGCAAGTCAAAAGCAAAAGGTTCCTGGAAGAATTTTGATAGGAGAAACGATATAAAAGTAAATGATGGCTGGGACATCTGTGCCCTTTGCCCCAAGGCTCAGGGAATATCACAAAAGAGAGGACAGAAAGAATATAAGAGCCAGAGAATAGGAAAACTGCTAGGATTCATGGTTACCAGCACAAGACCCACACACGACCAAGCTAACAAGATCAGTTAATATCCCAACAGGCAGCAGTAACAGGATTCAGTGGGTTGTAAGTAAAAACAAAACAATAGCAAAACATAGAGGAAATGAAAGACAAGTGGGGATAGTTTGGGGGTTCCTGAGTGGGGCAGGAGTGAGGAGTTTGGAGTATGTATGGTCTTTTGTACATTTCATATACATTTGTTAAGGAGTACATCATAGATGTTTTATTTTCAAAAGTAAACAGGACTGACTCAGTGGTGGCACATGCCTTTAATTCCAGCAAAAGGAGGCACAGCTAAGCTGGTCTGTGAGTTCAAGGTCAGCCTGGTATACAGAGAAAGTTCCAGGACAGCTAGGGCTATTACTCAGAGGAACCTTGTCTCGAAAAATCAAAAATAAAACAAAAAGTAAACATGAGTTATGGTACAAGGGGACCGCAAGATGAGGTAGTTCCCACCAATTCTGATAGCAGTATGATATTGTTGTTAACAAACTGGTCACGAGTGATGGTTTAGAAGACTACAGTGTTTTGACTTAATATGTGTTAATTTCAGATGTCAACAGTGCTTGTAGATGCAGATGTTTTATTGCTACTGGCTGGACCATCTTTTCACAGAGCTCTGATTACAATTAGGAGATCAATGATCTAGCCCTAACCATTGTCATTGGTGTTAGTGACCTTGCCAAGTCATTCAAATAGTCTGTCTAAGGACAGGATTAGAGGAGAAAATTTTTATGTAGTAAAACTCCTTTGAAAGAGTTTTGTATAGGTATGTATCATAACAACTTTAGAATTGTAATAAAAATGAGAATTCCATACATAATGTCTGCTTCTTTGTGTTATTTGCTATAAGGCACCAAAATTCCCTTCTTTTCTTGGTGTAAAATATATTTAAGTATTAGCCCATTTTTTAATTCTTGTCACTTTTTAACCGCATTTACAAAATATACTTATCAGTTACTGAGAAATTGCAATGTAAGCTCAATTATGCTAAAAACTAATGGATAACACTAACATATAGTAACAGCTTCTTTTGCAGTATTTATTCTCCTGGTGATAAAAAACATAAGCCCAGCAGCGCATTGCTGCAGAAAGAATTTAGCTACAAGTTTATCAACTTGAGCAGGGCAGCTGCAGGACTAAATGTATGTGAAACTTAACAAACCCCTTGGGGAAGTCAGCTGCAGGAATTGTCTAGTCTGTGTGGAGTTACTGAGGTGAGACCTGGTGGATTGGACTTAATACGCCGGGCAAGCGCAATCAAATAGAGACACTTTAAGATTTTCTGTTTCCATGAAGGGATCTCTGGAAGGTGTCTAAATGAAGCTTTCAGGAAGGAATATAACACCATCATGAGCGCTCTTCCTTTAGTGCGTGCAGGTTATTTTGATTTAGAAGAAACCCAAGTAAGATTTTTATAGTGTAAACTGCATAGCACTTGGAAGACTTAAGATTATCACTTGCTTCACCACGGTGTGGGAAAGTTCCAAGCATTGTCTCTTGCCTTTCAATTTTCCAGGGGGAAAAGTCAAGAATAATGAATAGTGTGGCTGCTTTACTGCAGTTAAAGTCTATGCTGATGACCCTAGAGACAAAGGACATATTGAGGGCAGTGGTCTTCAGCATCCAGAAACATTTGCTACTGTTTCACTTCAGCTTCTAGAATAGCTCTTCAGAGTATCTGTTCACCATTTAGATATTTTAACAAGACAGTCCCAGTTCTACTCTTTTTTCCTATACCCTGACCTAATGGTGCCCATCTGTGTCCTTATGGTTTTGACAGAAACTCTGACACTAACCACAGTCCTCAGTCCTTACAACTCTACTTGGAAGCACGAGACTTCTCTCTGGTTGGCTGAACGGAGGACATGGAACCAATGATGTTGACTTCAGCCTCTTGCATGGTCCTGTATCATTGCCCTTATCTTTTACATGACTTTGTTTTTGTATCTGACTCCGTTGATCACTTTTTCCAATGCAGTACTTCCTCCTCTTCCCTTCATAACTTTCCGAATCAGAACCCTGGGAGCAGATCGTGGAGGAGCGGGGTGGATGCAAGAGGAGTGAGCACAGAATTTGTGACTACAATTTGTGGAGCAATTTGTACAGCATTAGAACAATTACACTCATGTTCATTTTGCATATAAGGCTTTGATAGGAAAAACATTTCTTCATTCACTCCCCTTTTTTTTTATTTCCATACAACAGCACCATCATCAACCTTAGTGTACTAATTTCATTAAACATAGTTGACAGACAAAGGGCAACTGTCATCTCCTACAGCCTGTCACCTGAGAGATAAGATACCAGATCACCACAGAGGTCTCAAAGAACTCTGTTGGAAGGCAATCTAGAGATGAGTGAAAAATAATTATTATTCCTGTTATTATTGATCAAACAAACCTCATTTCTCCATTATTTGCCTTTATACGGGAGAATGAGATGGGAAGCCTGTGTTGTGTACAATGGCCAGGATGTTCTAAAGTTTGTACAACATTTAATAATGAGGACTGGTGAAAAACTGTTAACATTTACATGAGACAATGACTGTTCCCTCTAACAGAAATCTAGCATAGCCTGGCAACTAGAGTTGAGAACAATTAAAATATTTTGCATCCTGACAATTATGTAGGGCTGCACTGAGTCTTCTCACATTGTTTCAATAGGTGGTAGAATCTACTAGTAATTAATGTGTGGATACCAGTTTATTCTGTGTGAATATGGAGAAATAAGGTCAGAGAATCTTTTTGTTGTTGTTGTTATTATCTACTAACACCTATTCTCCAACTCTATTATTAATTTTATAGTCAGTGCAAAATAAAGCAATAGAAATAATAGTGAGCCTTGTATTGATTTTAATGAATGGAGGGCCTACTGTGAGTTCCTCAGTACAATAGGAATGTACTTATCTTAGTGCAAGGGGGCTAAGAGGGATTCTGCCAGTATCCAAGGTAAACCTCCCAGATGCAGATGACTACAAGGAGTCCCAGACTGCTTGTCACTCATTTATCTCACCAATTGCTTCATCTTGTATTCTTGTTTCACACCTTAAAGTTTTTTGAAAAATCATGGTCTAAATTACTAATCAGGTCAAAGGACACACTGCTATATAAGGAGAATCTCTAATGAATTCATCTAGTATCTCCTCAAACTATAGAGGATCCAGAGGACATAGGGTTAAGTCACATGACTTTGATGTAGAGTTAAAAAAAAATGTTTTTTTTTTTTTTCAAGTGGTAAACACCTTTGGTTTGCTTTTTAAAAGCAAATGAGCTATACATCTTAAGTTATAAATAAAAACCACTGGTGCTTTAGCTGGCATTTTGTAGAGTCAGAAGTGTCCTAAGGATAACAATTTCATATCCTAAGGTAGATGTTGATAGATATTCTTGGTAAATTAATGACCTTTCCTGCTTCATGGGTTCATGGTTCTGTTGCAGCTGTTCAGCGCTGATGCAGTGTAAGGGCAGCCTTGACACTGCAAAAGCATGGGTGTAGTTATGTTCACATAACAGTAAAGAACTGAGTAGAATTGGCCATGGTCTTCATGTGTTGACCCTGTTGTACCATGAGAAAAGGCCTCTAGCATAATACAGATGAAAAACATAGTTGAAATTTATTCTAGTTTAGCAAGCCAGAAAAGGCATCTTGTATTATATCCTGTATTGAAGAGTTATAAATCAAGGTGCATACATAATTAAAGGGCTTCCTGCAGAGTGCCATAGAGAAGGAATGCTAACACCACCCCGGCAAGTGTGAGCATAGGACAGGACTGGTAAAATGAGAGGAGCAAAGGAGGCTACCATTGAAGACCCAGTTAAAGGAAGTGTAGAAAACTGCAGCTATGAGAAATGAGCTACCCTCTATTTTAATTGAGAAGGAAATTTCTTGGGAAATTAAAAGTCACTTATAGGGGCTGGAGAGATGGCTCTGTGGTTAAGAGCACTTGCTGCTCTTCAGAAGGACTTGAGTTCAATTTCCAGCACCCACTTCAGGGAGTTCACCACTGTCTGTTTTCAGTTCCAGGACACCAGATGCCTCTGTACTGTACACAGATATAGATGCCACATCTTCACATAATTAAAATAAATCTTAAATAAAGAAAGTTGTAGAATGGTGTATACAGCATGACACTATTAATGCTAAACACACACAAGTCACAAAAAAATGCTCCAGCCTGTGGGGAATGTGGTACATGTGAGATGCCTCTGGCAGCAACAGTGTTGCTGCTGTTGTGGCTTGGTGGTCATCAAGGCATTGGCAGGGCACAAGCCTACTGTGATGCTGTAACACAAGCATTACACAAATAAATGCATATGTATTTTAAGAAAAAGTGGTTAAGAAAGCCTGCTGGTGGATCTGTTAAAGATACAGGGGTGTTAGCCACATGTCTATACAAGGGTGTTAGCCACATGTCTAAAAGATGCAAAATCACAAAGTTTAACAAAACATTAGACACTGACATACAAAACATGTTAGACTTCTTTATATTCTGAAGAAATATAAAGAATCAGGACTTTAAAATATTAATTGTATAATTACAGCATATGAAATTCATAGTCACTTATAATTTTGAGGGTTTTATAGAATACACTAACTCCAGGTGAGATTTCTACTTCCAGTAGAATTGGCATGTGACTTATTTACTGCATAGGTTGTGAATCTCCAGAAAATCTTGGCACATTATGAAATTTTAGAAACTCAATAACTTAACGGAAGAAGCAGACTAGTGATTTATGAGCTGCATGCCAGTGTTATGGTTGGTCTGGCTTCAGGAGTTTTAACCTGTGTGGCTCTCACATTGTTCTGGGACAGTTGTTGTGTAGCAGGCCACCCTCTCGAGAAATCTGTAAGGATCAGGCACCAGCATGCCTTAGCTTAGTAGTCACGCTGTTTTAAATGTGACTGGTAGACCATGTGAGCCCAGACCTAGCATGGACAGTGAGGCAAAAGGTACCTGACTTAACCTGAGGAGAGGTTGGATGGTCAGCACGCATTTATTGGAAATCTGCTATGAACTCATTAAAATCTTAAGTGATAACAAAAGACGTATAAATCACAACTATATTCCTGAAGGAATAATTCAGCTATGAAGAAGCTGGTCTCCCCACCCCACAAACCATCCCAGTTTAAAATGCCCAGGGAAGAATCCAGGAACACACACGGTAGCAGCAAAGGGACACAAGTGGCCTGTGAGTATAAGTTGAAGGTCAGGTTCTCAGGGGAACTGTGCCTGATTGGTGCCTGAGTGCCCAGTCTGGATTAGTGGGAGAGGTGAAGTTTCAAGGGGGAGGGGCTTGTGAACAACTAGAGAGAGTGAGAGAGAGCAGCTCCAGTGTGTCTCTGGAATGTGGTAACAGTGTGAGATGCCTCTGGCAGCAACAGTGATGCTGCTGTTGGGGCTTGGTGGTCAAGGAGGCAGGCAGGGCACAAACCTAGGGCAATGCTGTAATTCTAGCATCAGGGCCATGGTATTTTGTTTTGGTCTTTTGTTTGTTTGTTTCTTTGTTTGTACCATGGGCTTTAAGGTAGACCAGGTACTGTTTTACATCCTTCTCTTTCCCTCCTCACCAAGTCTTGAACCATAGGAACATAGAGTTCTTTTTTCCTTCATGTAAAGGCAGAGAAACTAGATTAAGAGAGACAATGTGATTTGCTGAAAACTATATAGCTGGTGAGTTTCAAGCCAGGGCAGAAATACTTGCTGTATCTCTTTCCAAAGGACAGAAACTTCCAAGGCCTGGCTGGTTGGATGCTAGCCACCTCCTGAAGGTGTCCATTATCACAATCCGTAGGGATTGCTGCTACATTGGTTTTGTGGTTCAGGTATGTCATCAGCAAATGCAGCTAACAGTTGGCCTATGTGGATTAGATGAGACAAGGAACAGAGTCAGGCAAATAGAAGACAGTCAAGAAAATTTTATAGTCCAATCAATAAACTGCTCTAATCATCTTATCATTAAAAACCAGTTTAATTAATGGCCTGAGCATTTGTTCTGTGGGATCCATGCTACTTTCCCATGAGCCTCTCTGTTTATATTCAGCCTGGAGAACTGGCCTGAAGAGGAAGATCATTACTAGGAAGTCAAGCTGTCTTCCTGGCCACCTCACCTTCCTTGAACTTTAACTGTGTGGCTGTTGTCCTGGGCAATACATGGCAGTAGGTTCTGAAACTGCAACGTTAAGTCTTACTAGTTAAACTGAGAACAAAACACTTTTCTGCTAGACTAGCTGTGCCCATGTTCATGTGAGAAGGTATGTCATTTCTAAAGCAGAGTCGGCCTCTCCTGCCTGTTGTTTCTATAGGCTGGAATCTATGAGACCATCCACTGAGGGTCTCATGCAATAACTTGCTCTTATTTCCTTTTTCTTTTGGTTTGTACCTGCTGCCTACTTCAGCTACACCTGTCATACATAGCAGGCTATGAGAACTGTCCAAGATGTACTTTTAAAGTTCCTTGAAAAGATGAATTGAGATTTCAGGTTTCTATCTTAGAAAGATCTAATCACTCCCCTTTTTAAAATCTTCTTTCTTTTTCTCCTCCTCCTCTTCCTCCTCTTCTTCTTCATTATTGTTCCCAAGAAATGAAGATTCAAGTCTCCAGGTAAACTTGTCTGTAGGAAGCTAGTCCTGGCTGCAGGTTGCCCCACCCAGATAATGGGGAGCTTACTGTCTTGGCCTTCGTTTTTCCTTTTCCTTCCATCCCATCTAGGCCTCTATCTGACTTCTCTAAATGGAATAATCACATGAAATTTATGGATGGTGTGAAAACACTGAGTTGCGTGACCATGTGGTATAGGTATCAGTGGCTCACTCTTCTATGGAGTAACTTCAGCAGGGATGTAGTGTAGAAGAGAATTAAGACATCTTCTTGCATGAAGCAAGATATCTACTCTAAAGACCCGACCTTTAATAATATTGCATTACTTGAGGGTAAGCTGTGTAATGCAAAGTTTAACAAGGGCTAGCAACTCATTGGACACCATGAACAGTGCTTCTTGGAAGATAAGATACATTTGCCTCTTAACTGGGGTGGGAGTTGACTTTCTTGGTTTAGACTTCGAGTCTTAAATTTAAGCTGTCAGAGAAAATATTTTCACCCTCAAGGCCACATTTTTTTTTAATCAATGTATAATATGTATATGTGTATACTTATGTAATCAGTGGTATTAAATGAACAAAATGCAGACCAAAGCCAATTAGTATCAAAAATGATGGTTTTAAGTTCAAGTATTATTGGAGATTAGAGAGAAGTGAGGACAGGTGGGTTTTTTGGACTATGCCTATTGTCTTGTGGCAGTATAGATGCTGATGTTTATGTTCTTCCTGCTAAAATACAGCATTTCAGTGATCAGAAGAGATCACAGATTCCTGCATTCTTCAGTCCTGTTTCCTATACCTGAAGAATACATGTGCATTGGTCTCCTCGTACAATGAATGGAACTACTCACTTTTACATCATAAACACACAGGCCTCTTAACCCTGGAGAAGATCTCTGTGTTTCTGTAGCTGGTGACTGACTGTTCATAGTAGCTCTCTGTAAGTGTGAGAGTTAGCTAGATCTAAAGAGGACCTATAAAAAGTCTCACATGGGATTCAGAATCATGACTATTGATTTATTTACTTGCTTTTGTTTCATGATAATGGGTTTAAAGTCAGATTTTACAAGTTAACAGTCTACTGCATTTTTGTTATAATATCAAACATACCTTTCACATAGTATACAGAAGTATAAAAGTTAAAATACCTATGATTTTACTTCAAGAAATATGACCACCTAAAAATTGTTGGCAATATTCTAGTTTTAAAAATACATTTAGGTTTAAAAATTTATTTTACTATATTCATTGATCTTAATGTGCTTTTAAACATTAAACTGGTATGATTTTTGCATCAAGATAGAGTTACACAGTGTGTAAATTGTGTATTACATCATGGAAACAGTTTATTATTAATGGATCTTTGAACTGACTTTGATATTTTTGTTTTTAATTTAAAACAAAATGTCTTCTGGCATTTCTATGAAGATTTTCCCCTCTATATTTGCCTAAGGCAAATAAGGAGGAGTGGAATATGCATTGAAAGTTTGAATTGTCCAACTGTCATTCAGAATTGTCATAATTTTTTGTCATTTTCAAGACAACAATGGCATGAAAATGTCACAATAGACTGAAACTATAAACAAATCCAGTTTCTCTTTGTATACATCCAACTGAAGAAGAAGAAGAAGGAGAAGGAGAAGAAAAAGAAAAAGAAAAAGAAGAAGCACTTAAAACATCTTTATTATAGGAGTATTTATGTTACATTACAGTTAACTGTGAGGCAGATGTCAGTTAAAAAGCAAGTATTAAAAAAGCCCACAATTTAGTTTAAAACAATCAGAGATAAAAATATCTTTAGTTATAATAATAAAATGTGCACTTTAATGTTATTTAGGGCAAGATTATGAGATATACATTATGATATAGACACAGGTAATGAACAATAGTGTCTATTTCCTCAGCATATTATTTTTTCATGGTAATTATATTTTTGTAAAAAATTAAGATGTAGTTATAGATAAATATAACTTTTTTATTTGTTCCCAATAAAATTACAGATGTGTTTGTATTTAATGTTATCAATATAAAAATATTTACTCAAATTGTAGTAAAATTTTAAATACCATTCATTGAACCTAATCTACTTTGGGCTTAATCTTAAAATGATGATCATATACTGTTAAGAAAATCATCATTATTACCTCTATAATGTGATATAGGATACTTATCAAATGATTCAATAATATATATAGAAAGCTTAGCGTATAAGCTTAATAAGTTACATTTGTTCTTTGTAAATAAACTAAACCCATTGATTTGTGGAACAATTTCTTTGTTTTAGCTTCTTGGGTTATAAAACTCATTCCTAGTTTTTATTTTTTAAAATATCATTTTCATTTCTTTATTATTTGAATAATTTTGTATAGTTTATATTTGGTTCTTTTTAGTGTTTATCACAGTATATGTGACAGTTGGTTCATATTTGCTTTGTCAAGCTACTTCACATTATTTTTATTCAAAATTATTTTGTCTGGTTTTTATAAGTTGATCATTATGCAGTATACATATATATATCACATTGCTTATTTTCGGTACGTATATACCAATATTAAATATCAATAACAGATCTTTTGAGCAGAGAAAATTATGAAACTGATATTCAGAAAATAGAGCAGCAGCAGGCAATTATCAGTATACCTCTAGAGGTTGCTGAATGTAGGACTTTGATTCTATGCAGAAAAGGGCACCTCTCCCCAGCAGAGTGGCCCAGCAGCCTCAGCTGCTCCCATGTAGCACAGGCAGGCACCCGGGAAAAGTGCTGTTCAGGACCCTAAGGGATCATCACAGGGACTCAGTGTCTTAGGGAGCCTCTACTCCACATCTGCAGTGGTCTCTGAAGTGAAACTGTGAGTTTTGAGAGATACAACACTCTTGGCAGACACTTCTGAGTTTGATAAGCTTATTGATGTATTCAAGAGGAAGATGATGAGAAAAGCCTTGGATTATATTTCTGAAATTTTAAGCTGATGTAAGGTGAAACAGTGCAGTAATGTCTTCATCTGTTTTTCTACCACTGGGTACTGGAAAGAGGTTGACTTAGGGCCAAACTGGCTTTGATTTGGTTATTATGACTAGTAAAGAGAAGAAAATACTACAAAAATAAGCAAAATATAATAGTTCATATTTGACCAGTCAGATGAGAAGTGTGTATAGATTTGAACAGTGGCAGAGGGATTATGAGCAATTCTTGGCTCAAGGACTGATTGGAAGGACTAAGGTTAAGGATTCGCTTTTCTCTTAGAAAGGATCTGATTCAAAACATTGTAACCACATATTTCCTAGGTCAACATGTAGTGTGCACACAGACACATACCTTATACAGACACAAATTTGTATAGTCAAATGTGCATCTACATATATGCAGGAATAAAATGGACTTAGAATGTTAAGAAATTTTTTCCTGACAAATTTATTTTTTTTCTTTTCTTCTGTGCTTTCATGTATTTCAACAGTAAACATTATTCTTTTGAATATAGAAAAGATACTTAAGAAATACTTCTAAATATAAACACACATGTAGAAAGCATTTTGCCATGGATGGTATATCAGCGGAAGTAGTTGGACTACAGTATGGAATGGAGAAGGCTTAGCTTATGCATCTGTGACTGGGGAGACCTGGGAACCCTGCAGATTGTCCTCTGGAGACAGCCTGCCAAGAATCCAAAGAATGTACCACTTGTCTTCAGAATGATCTCTCAGATGATTGAGGAAACAGTAGGGCACTTGGCTGTCCTCAGCATACCTCTAAACTAAGGCAGAATGTGTTGGTCAGGTGAAAGCAGTGTACAGCCAAAATGTCTACTGAGTTTAGAAGCATATTTTAAAAATATTTATTAAAATATTTTATTATCTTTAATCTCATTTATTTATTTGTGTGTGTGTGTGTGTGTGTGTGTGTGTGTGTGTGTGTGTGTGTGTGTGTGTAACCTTGGGCATTGAATCTTTCCTTCTCCTTCCGTTGTGTAGACTTTGGGGAGTTAAGCTCAGGTTGTTAGGCCCAGTGACAAGTGTCTTTATCCACTGTGCCATCTCACTGTTCCCATAGGAAATAGTTCTTAAAGTCCAAGTGACAGAAGGTTTTAAGTTCTTCAATCAGAACCGACAGACCTATAGCTCTGGTCTATGGCAGAGAGTCTAAAAACAGGGTGAGGTGATGCTGCCAGACCTAAGACATAGCCTGATGTTCAGCTGAGAGTAATAGTTGTGTAATGAATGAATCAATGAACGAGTGATTGAAAAAGTGACTGAGCGAAGAATGCCAGTAAATGTGCAAGGTTCTAGTAATAATATGCAGACAATAATATGAGCAATAAATGAACTCAACAAAGAAAAGACCAGCTCTCTCTCTCTCTCTCTCTCTCTCACATATACACACACAGACACACACACGAGGGGCAGGGGGCACACCAGTTCTGAAAATGCTCATCTAAGGTATATAGTTTAAAGGTATGTAAAATCATGTATATGAACAAAAACAGAATGAACGAAGATGTAGTTTGTTGCATGACTGAACCCTCCTCTTTGGGATCCTGTAGTACTTTATTCCTGAGGGCTCATCCCTCATTTCTGTCATACCTAGCTGTTTTTCTCTTTCACTCTCTTTCCTAGATTGGGCCCTGCATCTTCCCCATTTCTGAAGCACGCTGTGTTATTTTGTATTCTCTTTGTTCTCATAAAAATATTTGTACGTTGTAGGCCTTCCATAAATATTTGCCAGTTTGCATTGTTTGGGGCAGATGGCAGGGTGTTAAGGACTGACTACACAGGGAATAATGGTAGTAAATTTTATTTGACTTCTGTTGTCTCTGTAAAGGATAATGGTTTCCCAAGTCAGAAAGGCAACACATCAGTTGCTAAAAGGACCTGATGGTGGGTGGGTGGGTGGTTGGGGAGATTCAAGATGACCTGCTCCCTGATCTAGGTTAGGGATGCTTGGAAGAGACTGTGGGACTGCTCTTGGGAATCTGCAGAATGGAAAGGAGAAATGAGCTAGTTTCCTCAGATTTTGTAAATAAGTTGATAACACCTAAATTGATAATTGTTCTGGTAAAGAAAAGAATGGAAAATGGACAGATGGACAGCATTTGGGCAAGACAGCAGTCATTGCTGTCAGGTGCGTGTTCACATATTTAAATTAAATAAATTTGAGGACTGCACCTGTGGGAGAAATGCCTGAGGTGAGTGGACCTCACAGTACACAGGCCACCTTAGAAGTGTCTTATGTTATGGGTGTGACTGTGGTCTCTTCAGGAGCAGTTGCATTGCATGGAAGGGAGTCACAGGCATTGAATAAATGAACCCCCAAAGATAAATTAATCAAAGTGAAGGCCGGTCTTTAAAGAAATGTTGCTTTAATCTGATTCTGATTAATAGTTTATCATTGTCCCATTTATTAATGTTTTGCAAGTCAGGAAATGAAGAAGAATGGTCACTGATAGTGCAGTAGTTATAGGTGGTGTGAACTTCAAGCCTGGCCCTATCTCCCATTAAACCACTTCAGTAAATGATTGAAGCCATGTGTTTCATTGCATTTCCATTTTATGAGTGTAAATGAAGATGCCCACTTGGGTGTGTTGGTTTGTGGCAGAGAGCCTTTGCTCTGTAACTAACACCTGAGGGGCATAAAGAAGCATGGCTAGTATATGTTCAGAACTTACTGTGTTAAATGCTTTATATATGAAGAAACTTTGAGCGCTTATGTAGTATCCAAGGGAAGAAATGGATTTTTATCATAGTTAACAATGGACTCAGACAATGAAGTCTGTGGGCAGCAAATCTAAATGTCATAAAACACACTTTTATTACTAAACAATTAGCATGAAATTTGTTTAAAGGTTTTAGTTTAAATTCCCTGTGAGATATATAGAATACCTACTTATGTAATCATTTCAAAGAGGGAAAAAGCAAAATCAGAAAAAGAAATTTGTTCCTTTTACCTTTAATTGGGGTATGGAGCCAGGTGTTTTTAGTATCCTGGTCTCTTAGCCAATGAACCAAACATAAAGACTGCACAGATTTAAACAAAAAAAAAAAGCAAGTTAACTTGCTAGAAGGAAAATGATATTGCAGATAAAGGATGGATATGCCATCAAGGTTGAGAGTGGTCCACATGAGCAAGAGTACTCAGAGACTCCCACTTACAGCCCTGGGTCTCAGTTGCCCCTACACTTGACCAGATCTAAACTATTTAGATCTCCTGCCACTCATTGAAAGGGGCAGATCGTGGCTAATAGATACAAAGGTACACTAAGGCCATCTGGATGAATGACAGGTCACAAGTTTGGAAAAATAGGACTCAGAAGGAAATGTGATAGTTGTCACAAAACATGTGAAGTGGGTTGCTTTAGTTCCTGGACCAAATACCTAACAGAAGCGAGCTAAGGAGGAGGGGTCCATACTGGTTCAGGCTGTGAAGCTCTAGTGCATCTTGGGGTGGGGCATGGCAGCAAGAGTGCTCTCACTGCAGAGAGGCCAGGAATCTGAGAAACTGGAAAGCCTGTGCTCTCCAGGCTTTCTCCCCATCTTACCCATTCTGGGATCCCAGAATGTCATCCATTTCACCATGGGATGGTATCTTCTCTCCTTAGATAAATCGCTCATTTTCCTCAAAGATATATCTTGAGATATATCTTCTTAGGTAATTCAAAATCCAGTCAAGCTGAATGTGAAGTTAAATATGACTAGTCATTAGGAGAACATTTGAGAGAGGGACTATTTCATTTTGTGATGCAGAATAGATGCTGGAGTGTAAGTCAGGAGAAGGTCAGTATAGTCCTGACATTGTACCTGACTTCCAGACCATTCAACAAGCATTTCAAAGGACTGGGTAGTCAATATCATCTTCTCTAGGTTGGCCAAAGCTAAAGTTCTTGAAAGATACCATGGAGGAAATGTCCAGATTGGAGGCACACTCTTCTACACCCAAGAGCTTGTCATTTAAGGATAGGATAGGTCTTTCTAGAGAGTACATTTTTAATGATGAGTACTATAGGTTAACGGTATTACCTTCCTTTTGCTTTATGAGTTCAGCTGAATTTTTTAGAGACCATAAACAAGTGTCTATGAAACATATTTTTCATTTTAGGAAATGACTATTTTAGTGTTATTAGGAAAGTTACCATTTTAGTAAAATTCAAAGCACTAGATTCATTATAAGATAAGGAATTTTCTCTTCACAATTAATATAGTGAGATGTTTCTTCCATTATTGGAGAGAATCATCTATTCAAAGAGCATTAATATGAAGACGGTGACATTCCTTTGAAATTTGCCCAGACATAAAGATAGTTCACAGAGAAGTGGAAAGACACAGCAAATACAAGCTTATTTTAAAAAATTGTTTTCCAAGAAACTTACACAAAATGTGTTAAAACACACTTAGAACCTGGATGGATTAATGGATTCATATATTCTCTCTCTGTCTCTCTCTCTCTCTCTGTCTCTGTCTCTCTCTCTGTCTCTCTCTGTCTCTCTGTCTCTCTCTCTCTCTCTCTCTGTCTCTGTCTCTCTCTCTCTCTTCCTTTTATTCTTATCTTAACATTACTGGCTTCAGCATTATCTTGCTCAAGTTCATAACATTATTCTCAAATTTTGCTGAATAAAAATGAGTTTGAATTTTGTCTGGAAGTTAGTGTGATTCATACAGTCCCCTTACCACCCAGGTGTCAGGCCAGCCCAAGCTGTTTAGTTCAATGAAGGTTCTTGTTTGACCATAACCACACATCTCACTCCACAGGCAATCAGCATTTTAATTAGTGATTCAAAGGAAAGTCATTGTCCTCTAGTTGCTTTATCATAATAGCCAAATAATTTTCCATTGAATAAATAAATAATGTAAAGGAGAAACCTCCCCTCATAATGCTGTCATTAAGGCTTCATTTTTTTTACCCCCTCATTTGTATTTGTATTAACACACAGCTCACTTGAAAGGGAGTAATTATAATGGGTTTCTGACAGTAGCCTATGTTTTATAAAACCCGGGGATGGTTTCCTTTTCTATCAGCGCTTTGCACTGCTTGGCTCATTTCAAGGCCTAGATAAAGGAAGCTCATGGCGGCTGGTGCCTCTTCGAAGGTGTGTGAAAGTGAATGATTGATTTGCTGTGTGCATCATTGGAACTAGGTAACTCGCATTATGACTCTGATGTACTGTGTAATTGATGCAAGTCCTTTCATAGCATCCTGAGATTGAAATCAATATTCATTTGGAGTGCAACAACTGTAATAAACTACATTCCTTTTGTAAGCAGTGGTCTAAGGCTTTGTAAAGGATCAGTTAGGAGTAACAGATTAACATTAGGTCAGACTGGGCCCTATTTGAATAGATATGAACAATGTCTTCCAAACAACCCATTAAAAGCATCTGATTTCAAGAAATAAACTTTTAGACCCCACTGCTTAGAAACTTCCTTTATTTTGCTTTTGTAGGAATCTCTCTTCTGTCTACTGATAGACCTGGACCCCGTGAAAGGATTGGCAATAACATTCACAAATAGGGTCATTTCCATGCAAAATAGTGCAGATGCTATTTATAGTCCTGGATAGATTTTTAAGAGTGTCTCATTTGTATTGTTATGCCTTTGAAAATATTGATGATTGGCAATTGAAATTTGCATCATGTGTTCAGAAAATGGATATGACTTGCACTTCAGATACCAAGGAGATGCGTTCTGATGAATAGAGAAATCAATATCAATTAATTCTTACAGTCAGATGGCCTGTTTATCATTGTAAGTGCTGCTATGGGACAGCAGTTTAGAGACCAAGATGACTGGTTTTGAGATCAGACAGAGTTGGATTTAGATCTGGTCATCTACTTCTGAGCCAGCTGCGTTTGAGCATGTGATCTAAACCTCAGCCCCTGGCACTCATGTGCTAAGAGCAAATAACCAGAGTGATGCTGGGATCGGTAACAACATAATTATTTAAAACAACATGCTGCTTGATCTGTACTAAGCATTCAGGAAAAGGCGGTGAACCGCAGTGACATTTTTTGAGTAGCTTCATGGCTTCTTTTCTCTCTTACCCCATTTCTGCTATCTTGCAAATATCTTTCATTTCCTCATTGCCCAAGACAAAGATCTGAGGGACTGTTTTCCTTTGACCAGACTTGTTTCTTTGAACTACCAAGTTTGTCTAAAATGCTTCACAGTGATGGCTTTTAACCATATCAAGACAAAGATTTTTCTAGTTGACTTTAGTCCACCCTCTCTCTCCAAGTAGTTGCTCTGTGGCCTGCTGTTGCTGTGAGGGTAAATGGTGCCCTACAGTGAATGTGGCACAGAGACTGGCATGGCAGCAGGAACCTGAATATCATAGCTGATGGCTGAGTTCATACTAAGCGATTTCTTAAATTAAAAACTGATTATTTCCATTTTAGAAAGAAGGAAATTGAGGCACATAGGAATTGGTGAATAGTAGATGCATAGTAAGTGGTAAATATTTGTATTTACCTGAGAAATTTTCTTACATTCATCCGAATAGATGTTTCTTATATATCAGGAGTCACACATCACAGCATAGTGTTAAAATCACCCTCCTCACATTTAACATGGTCTGTACAGGGTGTCCACATAAGAATTTTTGCTGTGTCTCTTTACTCTTACCCTGTGTCCTTCTAAGTTCTTGTTTTTCAAAGCTAATATCAAATATTTTCTCACTGAAATCATTTCTAATTTTTGACATCCTAATATCATATCTTTTTTTCAAACTGTCAGCACTGTGATCTTGGCACATGACCTAACATTGTTATGAAAAACATATAGTATGTATTATTTTGTGCTGTTGACTGATTCCCATGTCTTATGGGATAGTATAAAAATCATAGTAGGGTGACAGTATAGTAATAATTTTTGCCATTTGTTAAGAAAACATATTTCACACAAATAAAGGCTGGTAGTTCTTGGGGTTCTGAGGTAGACACCATCATTCCTAGTTCACTGAAGTTGGACAAAATCACACCTAGTGCCTGAATGTTGACACCATCATCCTTAGTGCACCAACAGATGACCAGCTGTTAGATAATATCACTAGTCAGAGTCACAAAACCAGCCCACCTCTGGCTGACCCCGAGAATACCTTTTTCCTGATTCATTAAACTTCTTCATCTACAGCCTTCTCCTTACCTACCACATGTTATAACATGTCAAAGAAATCATGTGTTTAGTCTTTAATAGGTATATTTCTCTTAGTTAACAATAACTAAGTTTCTCTTAGTTAACAAGCTTTCTAATGGCTAATGGGAAATAATGATGGTATGTCATGACCTTACACAAAATAACTCAAAGAATAAATTGAATAAATTAGAGCATATGCTGTGGAAGGTGAGATCAAAGTATACACACATCTCTGAAACATTGTCACGCAAAGCTGTTCTTTAGAGTCTTCTAGAATTACATGTACTTTTGGATTTAAAAAAATATTAACATTATATATGAAAATTTTATTTTTTAACCATTTTATGTCTGTGAACTTCATGTAGTAAGTTGTAAAATTTAAAGTGATGCAGAATACATTTTTGTTCTTACTAATATTCACAAAGATAGAATTACCATGTTTGTTGTAATTTTCAGAACTGTATCGTTCTGTGTTCTGTACACTGAGCTACCATGTTTTAGCCAAAAATTGATACATGTACATTTGTGGACAGCATTCACTGCTTTAAATTTTCATCTGAGACCTCTAACAGTTTTGTAAAAGAAGCCATTTTTCCCAAAGTCTACCCTCAACAACATCTGTACTCTTCTAGGCAGACATAATGAGAATACCGGTAAACAAAGTGCATCTGTTGGTGCACTAAGGTATTCTTTCTTTCTCATTTTATTTATTTATTTATTTATTTATTTTGTTTTGTTTTGAAGCCATAATTTATTTTACTTTTATGTTGAAGTACAACAGGAAGTAAGTACACTTTCTGGCCTTATGAATCAATAATTACAGAAAATATAATAACTTTTAGATGATGTTACAGAGGTATTGGCTTCAACATCATGAAAACTTAACAAGCCTAAAATTTTACCTGTGTTATTTTTTAATTTAATAATAGTCTAAAATAAGACTCAAATACACTAAATTTTCATTATATTTGAAGATATATATGCATATATATATCTTATTTTTTAAAAGGAGAATTAAAGACTCACTTTTAGCAACACTCATCTACTTCTTTTTTTGTTTTTCTTTTTTTTTCTTTTCTTCCTTCTTTATTTTGTATTTATCAAAAAAAACCACAGTAAAAAGAATTTAAAATGTGGAAGAGTTAACAATAACTATACAAACAAACAAGAAAAAAAGCCAAACATGCCCAAGCGGCAAACCACAACCACCGAACAGCTTGGGATTAGAAACACCCTGGAT